>CM035152.1:39812991-39860491 GCA_020205615.1 Panax quinquefolius
AAATAACTAATTTCTAGCCATAAAACGTTCAATTGAAATCTTAATAAAAGAGTTAGTTCATAATTAATGAATTAAAACCAAGAATCCACAACTGAATAGACATTAAAAGATAAAAGTATGATAAGAGAAGAGAATAGATTCTGTTGTCAGCAAATCTGATGTTCCCCTCTTGCTCTTGCTCTTGATCTTCAGTGTTCTTCAATTTGCTTCAATCTTCAATGGCTAATTAAGAACTAGGGTTTATATTCTAATCTAATGAAGTGTTTTATCTAGTCTAATCTATGTAATCTCCCTTTATTTTATGCCTTACATCATGTATTTATAGGTTACAGGTCCAATTTTTAGCTTAAGAACAAACCCAATCCAATTTGGAGTCAAAAAGGTGTCAAAATTCGCCCCAAAACGCGTTCAGGCCGCACCAAGCCCTTCCCCAGCGCCCCAGCATTGGGCACAGGCCTAAAATGGGCGCCCCGACGCTGACCCTATTTTCTGACATTTTCTACTCCGACGTCCTTTGGGAAAATGGCCATAACTTCTTCGTCCAAACTCCGATTTCTATGATTCAAGATGTTCCGGAAAGAGGAGACGTATATCTACAACTTTGTTTCTTTAAGTTTTTCAAAATAAGGTCCGGAGCAATACTCAAATTGGCTCTAAAGTGACTGTTGTGTAAATGGCTAATCGAAAAAGTGAATCTAGCCACCCCAAACGTCGATCCAAGTAACTTTTGTTCCAATTCCTACAAAACAACATAAAACATGCATGAATAGACACAAACACTTAAAAACTATTCTAAAAGACTTGAGAACAACAATAAATTAAGCCCGGATGTATCCAATTCATGGGTATAAAACTCACTCATCAAATACCCCCAAACTTAGACCTTTGCTTGTCCTCAAGCAAAAACACAAAAGAACAAAAAATAAACAAACTAACTCAACTATATGAATGCATATGCATGATCTACTTTCTAATATACCTACAAACCCAGTAATAAATCAGTATGATATATAGCAACAGGCCTCAAAGATACCAATGATGCTCAAACAATATATCCAATCAAGTCAAAGTCCATAACTCTAACCAATTAGTCAATCCAAACCTGCCATCACCCATGTTGTGTGTGTGTGCTTGTTAACCATTCTAACCAACCACAATTCAAGATAATCACATAACAAACTTCTTAAAAGGAAAATTTCAGTTCCAATTCAATTACTTTTGTGAACATGACAACTCCAGTTAAAACTAAGCAATTACAAAGTTTAAGGGTAAATACAAGATTTATTTATACTCTTATTCAACCACGAGGGCATTTTTACATTTTCTCGTGTTTTATTCATTTTTTTTCTCATGGCTGTGCAATGTCCTATTCCCTTAGGCTTTTTAGTGCTACCTTAACGAACTTTCGACCAATGACTCCGAAGCCATTAAGACCTTAGGGCGCTAGGTGTAAAGACATTCCCCTCGGGCTTACTTACTGAAGTAACAAAAGGCCACAAAACTAGACAAACATGCCACGGTGTTTATTCTTTCTTTTTTTTCTTTTTCTGGATTTTCTATATTTTTTTTTCTTTTCATCATTTCTTCATTTTTTTTCTTTTTTTTTGTATATATATATCTCATAGATTCCCCCAAACTCAAGCCTTTACGTCATTCCAACCTTTACTTCCAGTTCACTACTTTCCTTAAATTTTAACCAAGATTTTCCCTCAGAAACAAATTATGAAACCCTTGAACCAAGTGGATTAAAATAGTTAAACTTTAAGTGCTAACCGGTTACATAAGTTTAAGACATGCTCAGATTATCATCATGATTAAAATTAGAACTCATCATCAATTATCAACACTATTTAAGTTAACATGCAAAACCAATCTTATCATAGGCCGAGCTAAGACCACACTAACCGATCACACAGATTCATGCAAAAATTAAAAAAAATGCAAATATACTACATGAACACATACTAATGCAACACATATATGAATATGCAAATAACTACCATGTATTATATGCAACCTAAAAAAAACACAATGCTAACACATAAAAAAAATGAAGTACCATGCAGATAACTAACTATATGCAATATGACACTAAAATACACCCAAACTTAAACTAGACATTGTCCTCAGTGGCTGAAATATAAAAAAGTAAAGCAGTGGACTTCCCTGAAAATATAGCAATCTTCCTCCTTGTCCACTAAGTTTGGAGAATAGGCTAAGCTCATGGAACAAATTGGGCACCACACTTGAATTTGACTTGAATAACCTGTAAAACCATGATAGAAGCAGTTTTATTAAATTCTAAATAAATGCAAATTCAAAACTGCTAATATAAAACCTAATAAAAACTAAATATAAAAATTAAACTTGGGTTGCCTCCCAATAAGCACTTGTTTTATAGTCTCAGCCTGACTTCTTCAATTCTCTATCTAATTCCCCTACGAAAATTGAGGAATCCTCCATCCATCAGTAATAATGTCTCTCTTTTGGAGGTTCCCATTAGTAATGACCCTAGAATTAAAGTCACCTAGCATGCTCTTTGTAGATAGGTTCCCTATTAAGAACGTCCAACAACTAGGTGTTTCCTCCATTTTGTCGATGATCAGATTAGGGCATTGAAGCTTAATAAACATAATGGAATCTTCCTCTATCTTCTCCTTTTCATCCCACCATGACTCCATAACTGTATTCGCTCTTACGTCACTAAGAGCTTTGCCGACGACATGACTTCCAATTGGGCATGGTTTTGCAAAACTGCCCGGATTCTTGAACTTTGGTGGAGAAGGTACATGGGACAATATCAAAATTGGCTCATCTTCATTGGTACTCAAAGTTAGATCTTTGTCGATCTCCTTTTCTTGGTCTCTAAGTCTTTCCTCTCTTTCAACATCTATATCATTTGGCACATCCGGTTGCAGATTTGGTTCGGGCTCATCATCAGTCTCGTCATCCATGTCATAGAGCCAAGTGTATTGAGGACAAATGTTTGAGGCATTGGTTAGTTGTTCCGTTTGGTTCGTAAAATTTTGACTCAATATCTCTTGATTAATCCTCCTCTCCTCACATGAAGCTATGAACTTGGACAAAGCTTCCTCCAAATTTGAATGTTCTTCCTGTTGTAGTGGAAGTGGACACGAGAAATCCGGTGGGTACGTTGGACTTGGAGCATAAAATTGATCTTGATGAGTATGGTTCCATGAAACACCTTGGCTTTTCACATTTAGTTCTACTTGATTCAATACTATATCTTATTCCTCGTTCTTTTTTTCAGAAGCTCTAATAAATTTCTCCAAGGTTTCTTCCAAACTTGATTTCCTCTCTGGTTGTTGTTGAATCTGATTTTGGAATCCGGATGTGTTTTGTTGTCTTGGCGCTTGATCTTAAGCTTGATTGTTACTCCATGAAAAATCTGGGTGATACCCCCAATCCTGATGATAGTTGTTGGGATAGACATAATTATTGGGGTAATCACCACCATACTGTACCGGCTCGAAACTGATGGTGCATTGATGACTCATATGATTTCCAGCACAATAATCGCAAGTAACCGCCACACTTTGACGACGTTATGCTTCAAAAGCGTCGACCATCTTTGAAAGTGTTTCAATTTGTGCTGGTAATGCAGAAACTTGTTGCGTGGATGGTGGACTCCATGTTTTCATATTCTTAGCTATTGCGGACACCTGTGCTTCTAATGTTGAAAGTGTCGTGAGTCCGTCAATCTGTGTTTCCATTGGCTAAGTCATTCTTGCCATCCTTCGACTCTGTTGGGCTGCGATAACCTCCAACGTCATCGAAGTTACCTCAATTTATATTGGCTCTATGGAAGATGTATTAAGTCCATTAATCCCTATTTCCCTTGGTTGAGCCATGAACATGTATAACCATTGATACTCAAAGTCATCCATGGTACCTAAAATGAGAGAAATATAAGAAGAGAATTAAAAATAAAAATAAAAATGTTTAAATTAAGACTAATTTGATTGAAATTAATATTGGTAAATAATTATTAAATTAATTCCCCGGCAACGGCGCCAAAAACTTGTTGATCGATTTCGCAATTAATTAATACGTGCAAGTATACACAATCAACAAGTAATAAAGTGAAGGTAGAGTATCGTTCCCACGAGGAATTATTTAATAAAAATTACCAAATTCTAACCCTAGAATTCCTCTTTCAATTCTTTCTAGAGTAACAAGGTAATTACTGATCAGATAATTAATCAATAAGCATAAGGCAAGATAAAAAACTCACTTTGACACAAATAATTGTAATAAATCAAATAACTAATTTTTAGCCATAAAAGGTTCAATTGAAATCTTAATAAAAGAGTTAGTTCATAATTAATGAATTAAAATCAAGAATCCACAACTGAATAGACATTTAAAGATAAAAGTATGATAAGAGAAGATAATAGAATCTGTTGTCAGCAAATCTGATGCTCCCCTCTTGCTCTTGCTCTTGATCTTCAGTGTTCTTCAATTTGCTTCAATCTTCAATGGTTAATTAAGAACTAGGATTTATATTCTAATCTAATGAAGTGTTTTATCTAGTCTAATCTATGTAATCTCCCTTTATTTTATACCTTACATCATGTATTTATAGGTTACAAGTTCAATTTTAAGCTTATGAACAAACCCAATCCAATTTGGAGTCAAAAAGGTGTCAAAATTCGTCCCAAAACGCGTCCAGGCCGTACCAAGCCCTTCCGCCCGGTAACATATGCATGATATAGGCCTAAAATGGCGCGCAAATGGGTGGCCCCATTTTTTCGACATTTTCGCATTCAAATCCTTTGGGGAAATGACCATAACTTCTTCGTTCGAACTCCGATTTCAATGATTCAAGATGTTCCGGAAAGAGGAGACGTAGATCTACAGTTTTCATTCTTTAAGTTTTTCAAAATAAGGTCTGAAGCAATACTCAAATTGGCTCTGAAGTGACTGTTATGTAAATGGAAAGCCGAAAATGCAAATCTAGCCACCCCAAACGTCGATCCAAGTAACTTTTGTCTCAATTCCTACAAAACAACATAAGACATGCATGAATAGACATAAACACTTAAAAATTATTCTAAAAGACTTGAGAAAAAAAATAAATTAAGCCCGAATGTATCCAATTCATGGGTATAAAACTCACTCATCAATCGTTCCTACGAAAGAGGAGGCTTTTTGATAAGGATTTCTCCCTATTGGCGCGCAATTAAATTATCTAACCTCTCCTTGACAGAACTTCTAGACATCATCAATATTACAAATAATAATATAAATAACTTTATCGTTTCAATTATTGATTTAATAATATAAAATATTGATACTGTGACAATAATTGAATCAATAATATGAGAGATATTACGCAAAGAATTATCGTAATAATAATTGAGTATAATTGAGTGACTTCTCACGTAAGCATCAATATTCCCTGTTAAAACGAATATTCCCCGACCAATCGAATATTTTATAACAACTTGCTTACTTTGCAAAATTTATGAATATTACACACAACTATAACATTATTTCAAATTCACATCTTAATGTTCAAAATGGTATTTATAGAAAAATTCATCTTTATTCATAAAAGTTGGGATCTTACATTATATAAATATTTATAAATAATAAAAATATGACATTTAACACTAAGGATATTACGCACAAATTATTGTAAAAAATATATTATTTAATATAAGTTAATATTTAACTTGAGATTACATAAAATAATAAGAACTTTTATTCTTAGAGCGGAGGAGTAACTTAAATCATGAACATATTTTAAGTCCAAAAAATAAAACATAAAAGAAGAATAGTAATGGTATACCCCTAGCTATTCCTAGTTCTCTTTTACCTTTTTTCCAAATATATTATAAAATTAAATTATAATACTATCGGTTCTAAGAAAACATAACAGATGAAGAAAAATTTATTATGTTTTATGAACTAAAACAAAATAAAATTATTTTAAAATAACTTATAAGTCATTCCTAATAAGTTAGTTTGACCCATATTAATGTAATATCAATTTTATCCCTATTTTATTTAATTTTTTTAAAAAAAATGAATTTGTAAAAAAGAAGAGTAGGATGCAACATCAGTTTAATTGGCGTTAGAATTTTTATTTTTATTTTTTTTATAGCTGAAGTCTTATATACTCCTTCATTTCCAACGCCGATGACAAAGAATAAACATAAAAAAATATTGATATTTGTAAACAAGTATAAGAGATCAAATAAATTAAAAAAAAAAAGATTCCAACGCCAGTTAAAGTGATGTTATATCTTACTCTTCTTTTTTACAAATTTACTTTATAAAATTTTTTTAAAAAAGTTACAATGCCCGTTAGTTTGGCATTAGATCACATTTTTATTTTTTAATTTATTTATAAAAAAATAAAATCATTTAAAAAAAAATTAAGATAATTTTTTTTAAATTCGTTTTTAGAAAAAATATTTTTTTAAAGTTGCGTTGGTTGCCTTTCTGATTTTTAGCCAAAAAAAAATTTCAAAAATTCAACACCATTTCAAATGACGTTCAATAGTTTTTTCCAAATTAAATGTGTGAATTTTTACTCCCAACGATAGTCTTTTCAAGTTTATAATAATATAAACTATGAATAATATACTAGTAATGTCAAGTTTCTTGATTTAAAAAATTTTATATAAATTTTTTTATTATTTATTTATAAATAATAAATTTTACCACTAAAATTATACTAGAATGTTTATTATGTGATAGATGAGGGAGTATCATTTTATTTATTCGTGTAATCATACATCAAACACTTAAGAAACTGTTATTCATATTACTCTACTTTCAATTTTATTTGGCAAAAGGCACATTTACCCCACTGTGTTCGTTGACTTGTAAGAATTTACTAATAAACAACAAGTTTAACTACAGCTGAATAAGTAATCCATTAGAAGAGTCAAGTAGGGCATGATATCTACTACCTTCTATGATTTAAAATGTTTATCATCAACTTTATCGATGAGACTCATATCAATAAATAATCCACATCACTGAATTATCCATGCACTACGGGCCAAGGATATTCATTAATATCACGTTCACGAATTATCTATGCACTATAGGTCAGCGATATTCGTGTAATCACCAATGGTCATGATCATAACAAATAATCCCTGGTCATAATCATACCAAGAACTGTCCATCAATACACTACGGGCCAATGAGGACTTTTACCACATCATTTGTAACATTATGGGTCATGATATACCGAATGATCCCTGGTCATAATCGTACCAATCAACAGTCCATCTATGCACTACAGGCCAAAAATGACTTTCATCACCATATAAGCATGAGGATGATGACAATGATATAAGAATTCAATTAAAAGAAAGCAAATGATAAATTTTTAAAGATTTATAATTTAATTTATCCAGAATTTAATAATGTCCAAATTGTCAACATGATACTGCTTTATGTAGTAAAATTCATGAATAATATTGTATCAAAAATAATTTGGACAGAAAAGAAATTAATTTTTGTCATGAATAGTACCCCAGGTGAATAGTACCCCAGGAATAGTACCCCATGAATAGTACTTCATAAATAGTACTTCAGGAATAGTACTTTATGAATAATAATTTGTGAATTGTACCCTGTGAATAGTACATTGTGAATAGTACCCCATGAATAGTACCTCATGAATAGTACTCCGACATGAAAAGCTTAAAAGTTAACAAGAATGTTCAAAAAAAATATCCTTGTGAAACGATACTAGATGAAGCATAAATTTTAAGGATATTCTACTAATTTCACGGAGTATAGAAGCAATACTTTAATCATCATGAACTTATTCATCATTAATATTATAACTCACAATATTTAACCAGATCATTCCCAGGAAAGAGGGGGTTTTCGATAAGGATTTCTCCCTATTGGCGCGCAATTAGGTGACCAAACCCCTTTCCTCGACAAAACTTTCTATACATCGTCAATAATAAAAATAATAATATGAATAACTTTGTCATCTCAATTATTGATTTAATAATATAAAATATTATGCAAATGGTACTGTGACAATAATTGAATCAATAATATGAGAGATGCTATGCAACAATTACTGTGGTAATAATTGAATAAAACTTAGTGACTTCTCACATAGGCATCAATAATCAAATATATTGTACAATATTGTGTGCTACTATGAAACCACGCGTATTATTGTACTTTTACCACCGGGTATTTCAATAATTTAACGATAAAACATTCGCCTTAATTTTTATAAAAAGATATTTCTGTCGTTTTCTAACTACGACAATACTTTCGTTGTGGGGTCCACCAATGATTGTGTCATCGTACGAATATTCCCTGTTAAAACAAATATTCCCCGACCAATTGAATATTTTATAACAACTTGCTTACTTTGCAAAAATTGTAAATATCACCCACAACTATAACATTATATCAAATCCACACCATAATATTCAAAAATATATTTCGAGAAAAATTAATCTTTATTCATAAAATTTGGGGTCTTACATTCTCCCTTGGATTCACAACTATTTTAGAGGGCTATTTTCTTGAACCTTGGGAGTCCAAACTCCCAACTATGGTAGACAACAGACCCATTTGGTTCCTCAAATCATTGATGGATGTTCTTGTCTCATTTTGGAACTACTATTTCTAAGTCATAATGGCTTTAAACATGTTCTCGAGTAATGTTCCAGGGTTGGCAGGTATTGGTTGTCTTGGTTGGTATTATTGTGGGGCTGGTTGGAAACCTTGCTGCCTGTTTTGGAGAACAGGCTGTGTAGGTGGTTTGTTTCCTCCATAACTAAAATTAGGATAATCCCTCCATCCTTGATTGTATGTGTTGGAATATAGATCATATTTTCTTTGAGGTTGTGCTTTAAAATTACCCACTGCATTGGCTTGTTGCATATTGTCATCTTCTTGCAATGTTGGGCATGTATCAGTGGTATGGCCAGTTAATAAATAGATCCCACAAGCTTTTGCTACTAGTATATTT
Source organism: Panax quinquefolius (assembly GCA_020205615.1). Classification (NCBI taxonomy): domain Eukaryota; kingdom Viridiplantae; phylum Streptophyta; class Magnoliopsida; order Apiales; family Araliaceae; genus Panax; species Panax quinquefolius. The sequence continues at coordinate 39,821,984 of CM035152.1, forward strand.
CTTACAACCAATTATCTAACAAGAGTAGTTAAATCAGAATTTTTTTTATCATGATTACATGTGTTTAACTCATTTACTCTTGTTGGTGCTTGACTCATCTTGGAACCATACTGTTGAGAGTTTATAGCCATGTTTGTAATTAAGTTATTTGTAGCCTCTATTGTCTTGTCACCCAAAGCTCCTCCACTTGCTGCATCTATCATGCTTTTATCCATGGGCAGCAGTTTCTCATAGAAGTACTGGATTAGATGTTAATCATCAATTTGGTAAGGTAGACAACTGGAACACAACTTCTTAAATCTTTCCCAATACTCATATAGGGTTTCTCCATTGAACTGTTTGATCCCACATATCTTTTTCCTGATATTAACAACTCTTGAAGTAGGAAAGTACTTATCCAAGAACAGCTTCTTCATGTCATTCCAAGATTAGATTGAGCCTGAGGGCAGGTAGTACAACCACTCATTTGCTATATCTGCTAATGAGAATGGAAAAACTCTAAGCTTTATCTGTTCTTCAGTCACTCCTTGTGGCTTCATAGTGGAACATACCACATGAAACTCCTTTAAATGTTTGTATGGATCTTCACCCGTAAGACCACGGAAAGTAGGAAAAATATGAATTAGTCTATATTTAAGTTCAAAAGCAACATTTATAGTAAGGTACTCAATGCATAAAGGTTGTTGATTGAGATTAAGAGTAGCTAATTCATTTAAAGTGTTGTTTTTGTTAGGTTCAACCAGCTCTTCTTCTTCTTCTATTGATATAGTAGATTAATTGTTTGATAGCAATTCAATTGCTATATTGAGAGCAGGTGATGGAACAAAGGTCTCTTTTGGATCTGCAGTTGCACTTTTGACTCTACGATTCTCCCTTCTTAGCCTTCTTGTTATCTTCTCTATTTCTGGATCGAAATTCAGTTTAATAGATTGAGAGGATCGAGTCATAAACTGAAAAGAAACATAAAATAAACTTGAAACAAATAGTCAATTCCCCAAAAATAGTGCCAAAATTTGGATGAGCTGTCGTCAAGCAATCCAAAATTAAACCTCATTGTTACTCTAAGAACATGAATAAGAAACACAGTAGCAAGTAAGGATTGATCCCACAAAGAATGATATTGTTTCAGATTTATCCTAAATTCCTAACTATAAGCAAATAGTAAAGATGGGGGTTTTTCTTGAAACAGTTGTAATTAACTAAAGAAAATAGAATTGAATTAGTAAAGATAATCCAATATATTAAAGTTTCAGTTCTCAGTTCAATTTCACTAATTAACAATAGAATAATCAAGTTAAAATTATTTCTTCCTTAAATGAAATTAACAACCCTAGATGATCAGCAATTGCTCAATTATCCGAAATTCTCCTTAGGTTTTTAATCTAATGTGACAATCGCCTCCACTAGACTCTAACTGTTATATAACCCTGAACTATCAGTCTATAGTTAATATGATAGAAGCATTAACAAATAGATAGTTAGGTTTTTCCAAGTAACAATCACACTATTAGGGATTATTTAACTTGCCTTCTGATAATCTTAATAATACCCAAAAGTTTGTCCACAATCAAGTATTGCTAAGTACTACTTATGATCACATATAACATAATTTTCTTAATATCATACCTTAATCTAGCTAATAATATTAGTTAATCAACATAATCCTGCAAAAACCAAGTCAGTAAACTAAATAATATGTAAGAAGTTTAAACATATTATCAGAATAAATTTCATACACGAAGGAATCAATAATGAAACTCAATTAACCATTAACTGCAAATATGGTTCCACATCCCCTTAGAACTGAATAAAAGAAACTAAACCATATTAATGAAACTATTAACTAAGATCTGATAAGATTGGTATATCCATGGACTGATTACAAGAAAAGATATTTATACAACTTCAAAACCCTAGACGAACTCCAATCTTATTCTACTTTGGAAGTCTTCAGTCTGCATATATGGTAGCTTCTTTAATCCTTGTCAACTTTTGCAATCCAGCTTTTAGTATCTTCTTTTTTGAATAAGAATTTAGTTTCCTTAGCCACGCCTTTCTTTTTCTCCTTTGCAAATTCCAATCCAGATTCTGTCTTATCTTATGTCGAGCTCTGACTTAGATTCCTTATTGGACTCGGCTTCCTGTAGTCAGCTTCTAACATTCCTTTTTAATGTTTAATTATGTCTTCAAATCACAATAGGAATCGACTTATTAAGCTTTAATGACACCAATCCTTCTTTAACTCGGAATCAGAAAGTAAACTAATTCGATCGTAGAGTAGAATCCTTTAGCAAACCTCAGTAGGCAAACATATAGTGATTAATCATAGAGTGAACTTCTCTCTCGGAATCTTAGAGTGAAACTGAGAATTGTTAAACAGCTTTGTCTTAGCCTTCCAATGATCGTAGAGCTGTCAGACTGCACTACAACACTACGAACATAGATCTTTCACTCAACGATCGTAGAGTACCAATGCTGACCGTACAGTATTTTTGCAAAAGAACACAAAACTTAGCATTACACTCAATCTTTGCAGAATTATACCAAATTCTTCCTCTAATCAATAAACACCTTAAATCAGTTCATATGACAGATAACATGCAACTAAACTAAGCATAAAGTAATGAAAATAATAAGATATTATGCACCTATTAATTGCTTGGAAGCTTTTGAACAACTTAAGAAGAAATTAACGACATCACATGTGATAGTGGCACCGAACTGGACATTACCTTTTGAATTAATGTGTGATACTAGCGACTATGTGATTGGTGCAGTTTTAGGCCAGCGCAAGGATAAAGTCTTTCATGCCATATATTATGCTAAGAAAACATTATCGGATGTTCAACTCAATTATACGACTACCGAAAAGAAGTTGCTTGGAGAAAAGTAAGATAAGCTTATGTATAAATTAACATAGCTTGAATATTGTCCTTGAATGACAAATAAAAAGATCTATAATCTTTAAGTGATTAATTAGTATGACTAATATAAAATGGATAAATATGTAATTAAATGAATATAATAAAATATTTATCAATGATGATATATATGTTATGACTTATGTGGGATATGTATGAGACTAATATATATATATATATATATATATATATATATATATTATAAATATGTATATATATTTATTTATTATATAAAGGGAATTAAAATAAAGCCTTGTAACCTAATATTATATATTAAGGATAAGATTTAAATAATGTAAGGGTTATAGTAATTGAAGAATACTAGTATTTAAATTACATACTAGTAAATTAACTTAAGAGATTTATTTTTATTATTTTAACCTAATTAAAAAAAACCTAATTGGGTTATATAATTAAATCTATGTAAGAAATTATTTAAAATCCAAAAGGAGTAGATTAGAACCTTTAATTAAATAATTAGGGTAATGTAAAATTCGTGTGTTGAACCAAAATATTTTACATAGCCCAAACATTTTAATTAGATAGCCCAAACAATTTTAATGGCCCAAGTTTTGGCCCAAAAGGAGTGGGACTTCTAAATCATTTTAATGAGCAAATTAGCAATTAACAAAAAAATCAAAAATGGGGGATAAAGGAGGGGGATTCATCCGCCCACTTTAGGGAGTATTTGGCATGTGATGTATTTTTTTTTCTTCAACCACTCTTACTAACTACAACTTAGGTGTCACCTTATTACTTTAGCCTTATCATTTTACTATGTTTGCAAGCAAAGAAGAGAGATAAGGAAAGATGTTGGGAGATTAATATAGATATACATATGGTATATCTGTGACATCCCAAAAATTCATAAGATCTTGAATGATTAAATTAAAGGTTAAAGAATAAAACCTATATAAGAATTAGAGGATTGATTTTAAAATTTGTAAAGAACCTATATGGTTTACTATTTGAATAGAATTGAGAAAATAAGGGATACAAAATTCAAAACCTAGAATGAAATTATAATTGGAAGTATGTTAAGAATAAAGTATTATGTTACCTTTGACTTTATGTGAATTAATGAAAGAAATTATAAGAATGGTTGAAATTTTGAAAAGAAATAAAGAGATTATGAATGTGAAAATTTTTATTAAAAAATAAAATTCAAGTGAAGAGATACTATAAGAAAATGTGTATATATACAGTGCATATATATATATATATATATATATATATATATATATATATATATATATATATATATATAATGATGTGCTATATTTTAGCAAGAGGAATGACAACAGTAAATACCTTTATGACTTATGTGGGACATGGGTAAGGTTAAGTAAATACATATATTGTAAATATGTATATATAATTATTCTTTATATAAAGAGAATTAAAAAAAATTGTAGCCTAATGTTATAAATTAGGTATTGGAATTAAATAACCTAAATGGTTATTTTTATTTGGTGGTCCTAGTATTTTAATTATATACTAGTGACCTAATCTAAGAGATTTGTTGATCATGTCTCAATCTATTAAATTAATTTGTATGAATATGTGAGTAAGTGAATATGAATATTATGTGATTGATTATATTTTTTATTATATAAACAAATAAAAAGAAACTAATGTAACCTAATTATATATTAGGAATGAAGAATTGAATAACTTAAGGGTTATGGTATGGGAGAATAATAGTATTTAAAATATGTACTAATACTAAGAGATTTATTTTATACATCTCAATTAATTAATTTTATAACTTAATTATAGCAAGTCTATTTGGGTTTAGAAATTAAGTGTGCATAAGTAAGGATTTAAATTACAATTGAGTGAATGAAAACCCTAATTAAATGATTAGGGTAGGATAAAATAAAAAGTATTGGACTATGTTATTTACATGGCCCAAAGAATTATTTAGGAAGCCCAAAAGCTTAAAATAGTAGCCCAATTTGTAACCCAATTAAAGAGGGGCATTTTAGATATTTTATATATTAAATAAATCATTAAAAAGAAGACAAAATGGGAGAAAAAAGGGCCACATGGCCGGCTATATAGAGGAGAAAGAGAGAGAATGCACGTAATGATTTTCTCACTTTATTTGGTTACCAAACCTAACAACCCTTCCTTAACTTTTTATTTCACCAACATCTTTATCCAAGTGTACAAGTAAAGCTAAGGTGATTAAGAGAGAGAAAGAGAAAGAGGTGTGGGGGAATGTATATTAGATATACATAATATATCTATAAATTTTTATAAACAAATAAAAGTTATTTCCTTCTCTATCATTTATTTTCCTTTCCAAACATTTGCTATCAAAAGATAACAAGATATAAGAGAGAGAGGAGAGGGGCGGCTACTTTGAGGAAGAAGGAGGAAGAGAAAATTTTATACTTTCAAGCCCATAATCAACCATTGAAGAAGGAGAGCATGGAGATCAAAGGTATGAATACCTTTTATTTATGTTATTTTTAGTTATGCTCAATCAAAATTTGGATTTATTTTCTTGAACTTCAAAACACTAGATATACATGATCTAGAGTGTGTTTTGTGTGAATCTATCCATTTTAAGGATCAAAAGTTAGATCTAAAGTATGAAATAGAAACTAGGTTTTTCATAATGTAGAAAACCCTAATTTTTTTAGCCTTGATTGTGTTTAATATTGTGTTTGATGATATAGATCATGCATTATGGTAGATCTATGGGTCTATGAAGTATTCGTAGGTATTATGATGAGTTATGTTGGTTATTATTAACATAGAAGTTTTCTTAGAAATCACCGAGGGTTGAAAATCAGATTTTTGTGAAAATAAAACATGAAATTCAAACGACCATATCTCCTATTATATTTCAAATTTTTTAGTGTAGTCAAGTCCTAGATTTAGATATATGAGTTTTCTAACATTTTCAAGTGGAATAACTGAAAAAGGAGTTGTAGATTTTTGTATGGACTGTTTTTGGTAAAGTAGACAAAAGTTGGAATTACCGAAATACAAACTGTCCAAATATTTGCAGGGGAATTTTTGGCCATTTAATTTTTGAAATAAATTCTGGCCTTTTGGGACATGAAAATATAAGATATAAAGTAGCTCCCGTCCAAAAATGAGCTCATTCCGACTTAAATTAACCAAGTTATGGTCATTTTAATATTTAGGTTTTTCTGACAAAAACCGCTATAACCGGAGTTCTATAACTCCGATGGCCACAAAATTGAAACTAGAGGTTCACGTTAATACGCGTAAGATTATGCCAAGAGTTGGGAATTTCTGGAGCTGAGCATGATAGGGATAATTTCTTAAGCTACGAGCTATAAATGGATTTTTGAAAAATACTACAGAGAGTTGAAAAGTTACAGAAAAATTTTCCTTGTTTATGGAATATATGTATATATGTTTGGCCAAAAGATAAAACAATAATAAGTTAATTTGTTATTTTCGTAAAGAGGGTAATTCAGCTTGCCGAATTAAATAATTTAGGGTGCTGAAATGGAAACTGAAAAGGTTAATAAGGGAATACAGTTTGAATCCAGGTTCCGGGATTGAAGGATTAGTGAATCTAGTTTGATGGATTGAAGGATTAGTGAATCCAGGTTGCTGGATTGGAAGTCAGACGAATCTAGTTTGCTAGATTGGTAAACAGTTTGCTGAATTGGAGATTAGTTTGAATCCAGTTTGCTAGATTGGTCAATCCAGTTTGCCAGATTGGTCAATCCAGGTTGATGGATTAGTCAATTCAGGTTGCTAGATTGGTATGTTTGAATAATCCAGTTTATAGTTTTAGTATTCGGCTTACTGGATTATAAAGAAAAACTTATAATATAAAAGATTAAAGTGTTAAATCATAATGTATATGATATAGTGATTGAAAAAATTTCAAAGAACGATAAAAATACTGATGCGTTAGGGTGTAATCTAATATTTAATTATGTGGTTAAGTGTTAGCTAATTTGCTGATAGAATAGTTGTATTATGATATAAAGTATATTATGTTAATTGAAAGATCAATCTTAACAATGATAGGTCTTTCCAATAAAGAGATTAAATTAAATTGTGTAGTAGTAATCAACAGATATGTAAGTTGTGACAAACCAAATTTTTATAAGTTATTAAAATAAGAATTTAATAATTAAAATTCTTATTATGAGGTATATATATTTTGAATTTTGTGTTTTGGTGTGAAGAAAATAAATTTTTATGAGATTTAATAGTTGATTAAACTATTAAAGGAAATAAAAGAAATTAGTCACGATAAGGAATTTGTTGGCAAGGGAAGTTAACCCTATAAATATTGGGTAATTTAAATTAAGTTGAAACTATATTATGGAATAATGTTGTTTGAATATTTAAACCTTACTTGGTAGTGGTGTTGAAGTAAAGTGGATAAAAGAGTTAATTCACTTAATTAAAATAGTGACTATTATATGAGTTTTGCTAATTAAATTTAGAATTCTTAATATATATTACATGTCATGGTAATATATGAAAAGGTTTTATATCTTGAATGATGTTAATAAAATATAAATTGATGGTGAGAGAAGAAAACCAATATACCTATAAATAATTATTGGTTAGAGATTAATAAATTGAATTAATAATTAAGTGGTGATTAGATGTATGGAATAAATAAATTGTATTGAGACAGTTTATGTGAGAAAAGGAATGAAATGATTATATATAATAATTTTATAGTTTATTTGAGTTAATTAAAATAATTATGGAATAAATATTAACTATTTTAATGAAAATATTTATTATTTTAAATGGAGGTGTTTATGAATATAATTTCATAATGTATAAGTGTAATAATTATACAAATTATAATTGTATAATTATTCAATGTAGTTAGCTAAATAATTTAGCAACATAGTTAAAGTGTGACATTTAGAGAAAAGAAGATATATCATATAATAAGGAGAATTATTAAAATAAATTAAAAATGGGTTAAGGGTTCTAGTCAAACATGGCCTAGACTCTTTGTGTTTTATAACTACTAAAACTTTTTAACTGATAACCCAACTTAAAGTGTGACAACCCGAATTTTTATAAATTATTAAAATAAGAATTTAATAACTAAAATTTTTATTATGAGGTGTATATATTTTGAATTATGTGTTTTGCTGTGAAGAAATTAAATTTTTATGAGATTTAATAGTTGATTAAACTATTAAAGGAAATAAAATAAATTAGTCATGATAAGGAATTAGGTGGCAAGGGGAATTAACCATATAAATATTGGGTAATTTAAATTAAGTTGAAACTATATTATGGAATAATATTGTTTGAATATTTAAACCTTACTTGGTAGTGGTGTTGTAGTAAAGTGGATAAAAGAGTTAATTCACTTAATTAAAATAGTGAGCTAATATATGAGTGTTGCTAATTAAATTTGGTATTCTTGATATATATCACATGTCATGGTAATATATGAAAATATTTAGTATCTTGAATGATGTTAATAAAATATAAATTGATGGTGAGAGAAGAAATACCAATATACCTATAAATAATTATTAGTTAGAGATTAATAATTTTAATTAATAACTAAGTGGTGATTAGATGTATGAATTAAATAAATTGTCTTGAGACAAATTATGCAAGAAAAAGGAATGAAATGATTATATATAATAATTATATAATTCATTTGAGTTAACTAAAATAATTAGTGGAATAATTATTAACTATTTTAATGGAAATATTTATTTTATTAGAGATGTTTATTTTAGTTACAAAGGTAATTTCATAATTTATAGTGTAGTAATTATACATTTTATAATTGTGTAATTACTTAATGTGGCTAAATAGTTTAACAATAAAATGAAGTGTGACATATGTATCATATAGTAAAGGAGTTGTTAAAATATTTGGATTGGAGATCATTTGAGTTAGCCAAACATGGCGTAGACTCTTTGTGTTTTATAACTGCCAAAATTTTGTATTTGTTTTAACTGATAACCCAACTTAAATTTACGTATTCATTAGTTGGGGGTTACGCTCAGTATTTTTCTAAAGGCTAAGAGTTAGAAAATAGAGAAGAGGAGGAGAAGGGAAGAAGAGAGAAAGAGAGAAATTAAGAGAGAAAGAGAAGAAGTTCTCTGTAAATTCAGAGAAGGAATTTGTGAGAATTATGGAAGGAAGAAACAAGAAGATTGTTCAAAATTTTATAACTAATCATAGGTAATAATCTAGCTTTGAGTTTTTAGTATTATACTTCTTGAGTTTTTTGAAAAGTTATATTTTTGTGGTTAGATTGTTAAGAGATTGATCATATATGTGACGCCCCCAAAATAGATCCACACGACCAATTCTGAGTCGCCAGATATCATACTATAAAAATCAAATACAAACTTCATTTATACAACTGTTAAACTGTAGTGTAGAATACGACCACAGTTAAACTGTGAGTTTTAATACAAATGTATGTAACTCTCAGGGTGCCTCGACCACAACCTTATAAAAGTACTTTACATAAAAGTACAGTCAAAAACTATTTTAGAAATTAAAATCTTTGGGAAGTGCTCAAGGAAACCTTCATACATGGGAGGCCATGCATCTAGGTTATGATAGATATCATATGTCCACAGAATTATCTTTGGTTGATCCAATAGACCCCAAAGAAAAATGAGAAGATTACTATCATGTTCTTTCCAATGGTGAATCTTCTTTTGACATATAACTATCTCCACTGTCTGCAATTGAAAATTATATTTTAACCAAACTCCAAGATCATATAGGTAGTGCTCCTAGATATACTCAGCAAGTGGATGTGCACAATCCTGTCTTATGATAACACGAGGTTTTATGTCATTAGACATCTTGTATGATAGTGGCAAAACACCCTTCCAAAGTTGGGTTAACCTCACCCTATTCGGTTCACCAAAATTAAATATCAAATGACGTATACAATACGACACACTTATCTAAAGTTCTCAATAAAATTATTTTCATACTATTTAGGAGAACCTCAATGACTATAGACCACCGTTCTATTCTCTTGTTACCCTCGCTCAACCCAAACTACACTCTTATTACCCGAAAGGAATTGTGAAGCAAAAAGGGTGAGCACAACTAGCCCAGTAAAGAATATCATGACTAAAGATAATTTACATCATCAATAGACTTCATCAGTAATAAATCAGAGATTTAAAATATATGGTAGATGATAAAACTTTTTAACCATAGTTGCAGGGGAACGAGCAATCCATTATAAGAGTCAAATAAACCATCAGATCTATTATCTTCTCTATGTTAAAAGTCCACCAATAATATTTTATCCCTGTAACATCAATCAACAATTCCTGTCCACAATCATATGAATAACTCATAATCATAATTGTGATTCTAAATTCCTCTTCGCACCTAGGACGAAGATAATTTTCATCACCTATCTTCACCTGAAACATCAAAAATCATGGTTATACCAAATCACAATTCCTGCTCATAATCATACTAATAAATTCATCTTTGTACTATGGCAAAAAATATTCATTAACAATTCATCTTTGCACTACAGGCCAAAGACATACAACTGTATTTTAGAAGAGTCAAGTAGAGCATGATATCTACTATCTTTTACGAATTAAAAGTGTATAATCAATATTTTATCGCTGAGACTCAGCTTAATAAATAATCCACATCATCGAATCATCCTTGCACTATGGCCAAGGATATTCATGTAATCATCAATGGTCATGATTATACCGAATAATCCCTGGTTATAAACATACCAATAACTATCCATCAATGCACTACGGGCCAATGAGGACTTTTACCACATCATCTTTAACATTACGGGTCATGATTATACCGAATGATCCCTGGTCATAATCATACCAATAAATAGTTCATCTATGCACATAAGCCAAATATACTCATCAATCAATAGTTCATCTTTGCACGTAAGCCAAAGATATATAATTGTAAAACCAATAATCAACCGTCCATCTTTGCACGTAAGCCAAAGATATACAACTGTAAAGCCAATAATCAACAGTCCATCTTTGCACGTAAGCCAAAGATATACAACTATAAAATCAATAATCAACAGTCCATCTTTGCACGTAAGCCAAAGATATACAACTATAAAACCAATAATCAACAGTCCATCTTTGCACGTAAGCCAAAGATGACTTTCATCATAATATAAGCATGAGGATAATGATAATGATATAAGCATTAATCAAACGAAATCAAGGATAAATATTAAAGAGTTTAAATTTATCCAGAGTTTAAAAATATCCAAATTGTCAACATGATACTGCTTTGTGAAGTGAAATTCAAGAATAATATTCATGTGCCAAAAAATATTTTGGACAGAAAAGTACCCCAAATACCCGAGTGAATAATATTCGAGTCAATAGAAATTTGGGTGAATAGTAACTCGTGAATAGTACTCCGACACGAAAAGTGCCCCGAATACCCGAGTGAATAATACTAGAGTGAATAGTAACTGGGTGAATAGTAATTCTTAAAAAAAATACCAAATAAAATGATATTCCATGATGAGTACAAAAGAAATGATATCTCATACGAGTATAATAGATTATACGAAACTACAAATGGATTTTCACCTGCCATGCGGTAATCCACGTAGACAGATCCTTTCCACAATTTAATAAAGAATGAATTCAAAGGATCATTCACCATGCATGCAGTAATCCACATAGACAGATTATTCCAATAGAATAATAAAGAATGGAATAATAGAAGAATTCACCATGCATGTGATAGACCGCACAGACAGGTTATTCCCAACAGAATAATAAAGAATTGAACCAGGTCATGCATAATCCGATCAGATAGGATATTCCAATAGAATAATAAAGAATGGAACCAGGTCATGCGTAATCCGCACAGACAGAATATTCCAACAGAATAATAAAGAATGGAATAACAACAGAATTCACCAGGCATGCGATAGACTGCATAGATAGGTTATTCCAACACAATAATAAAGAATGGAATAACAGAAGAATTTCACCATGTATACGGTACTTCGCATAGACAGGTTATTCTAACATAATAATAAAGAGTGGAATAATAACCCTTACGAGTATTGAAAGAAAATAACTTTCTTCATGAATACGAAAGAATAATACCCCTTACTATAATAATAATAGCCCTTACCTCAGAAGAAGACTGGATACTGGAATAGTGAAGTAGCAGACTTCGCTTCTTCTTTCCCTCTATAGCTTCTCTCTCTATAATTTCTCTATAATAATTGCTCTTGTGAGACTTAGTGAATTGGTAAAAAATAATGAAGGAATGAGCTTCTATTTATAGGAAAATGTAGTTTCCATAATTGCACATTTTGGGCCTTAAAATATTACATTATAATACCTCCCTATTTTTCTTCATTTTTAATTTAGTCCTACAAGTATTATCAAACTTGCACCACCTCCCCTAATAGTAAATCATGTGAATCAATAGTAAATCATGTGACTCAATAGTTCTAAACATGTGAAAAAATTAATTATAGTATAGTACCTTCATCCATACCTCCATTTTTAATTTAATCATGCAAGCATTATCAATCTTACACCAACTCCCCTAATAGTAAATCATGTGAATCACTAGTACACACATGTGAACACATAGTTATAAGCATGTAAATTAATAGCAATTAATTGCTATTTTATCCGGTTAATTACCTGATTGGTCAATATAACTTCCAAACATCAATTATTATCGAAATAAATGTCTATTTCCACTAACACTAATAATTCCCACACAATGGAACTATCAATTTCGTCTTTAATCAATACGAACTTATTCATCATTAATATTATAATTCACAATATTTAACAACCAAGTCATTCCCAGGAAAGAGGGGACTTTCCGATAAGGATTTCTCCCTATTGGCGCGCAATTAGGTGACCAAACCTCTCCTTGACAGAACTTCTAGACATTATCAATATTGCAAATAATAATATGAATAACTTTACCGTCTCAATTATTGATTTAATAATATAACATATTATGCAGATGATATTGTGACAATAATTGAATCAATAATATGAGAGATATGATGCAGCAATTATTGTAGCAATAATTGAGTATAACTAAGTGACTTCTTACGTAAGCATCAATAATCAATATCGTGTGCTACTATGTAACCACGCGTATTACTGTACTTTTACTACCGGGTAGTTCAACAGTTTTAATGGTAACACTCGTCGTTATTTTTATAAAAAGATAATTCTGTCGTTTTCTAACTATGACAATATTTCCATTGCGGGGTCCACCAATGATTGTGCCCTCGCACAGATATTCCCCGACAAAAAGAATATTCCTCGACCAAATGAATATTTCATAACAACTTGCATACTTTGCAAAATTTTCAAATATCACCCTTAACTTTAACCTTTATCAATTTAACCATTTACTAAATAGAATAATTATAAGAAAATTGAATACTTTCATTTTATAAAATTCGGGGTCTCACAATATATGTTAATTAGTATGTGTAATTAGTTATATGTAATCTATAACAGGTTTTCATGTAATCAAATTCGTGGAAACAAGTGTTAGAAGAAGAAATTTGGTTTATGGCTTAATATATGTATTTTAGTCTATTTTAAGGCTTAAATTGATGGTTAGAACATGTATATAATCTAAAATTGTTAGTAGAGATTGTTAGTACGTTGAAAAATGAAAAGAACGCAAGTTGAATGAATCAATTCGGTTAAGAAATGAATTCGTAGTGAATAAATTTGTTAAACATGTTAAAACATGAAAGTTTAGTATGAACATGAGTTTTGGGTCAAGATTTAGGTTGGTTAATGTTTCTGTAAATTGTTATAATTTTATTATGTTGTATTTCTATGAATTACGAATCCATAGAATCGAAAATGAACTAATTTGGATGTTTATAACTCAAGTTATGAAGAACAGTAAACTATAAGTCCCGATTCTGCTAACGGGTGCAGCTGAACTATGCCCTAAGTCTTTTGGGGTGCAGTTGCGCTATGTCCAAGGCTTAATTGGACACAGCTGCGCTCTAGATTTGTCTGGTGTGACTGTTTTGACCTCCTATAGCAAAACAACCATAACTTTTTCATATGAACTCCGATTGAGGAGATTCAAGATGATCTGAAACGAGGAAGAATAGATCTACAACTTTCATTCTTTAAGTTTTTAGATTTGAGGTCAGTAACAGGGGTAAAAATGGTTATCTTTAGGACTGTTATGATTTCGGGGATAATCGGAGGGTGTCAGGCATGCACGTATGCAAGTGTAGTGCTTCTGACGATAAAAGATGTTGTTCCAAGTTATAAAAAATGAATATTAGTAAATATAATAATTCTTAACATTAATAAATGATGTATTAGATAAGTTGTATAAGCATACTAAGCATACACAAGAGAAACGAATCGGGCGTGTGACGAATGAACGTCCAAACGCCGTGACAAGTGTTAATGAATGTAAAAAGTGTTTTAATTCAAATGAAATGAACATTATAAGATATGAAATGGGGTTTATATAAAACCAATAAGTAGTCCTAGCAAGACTTAAGCACTTGAATAAACTTCAAGTGTGACCTAAAAAGAAATATGGTGAGATATAAGTTGAAAGTTAACACAATCAAATTGAACATTGTGTATTGATAATAGGAAGGGTTATGAGATATAGAGTAAAGTTTACATTACAACTATTATGCGTCGCTATGTGACTAATAGTTGATGTGCATGATTATATAATTGTGTAGGGCACATGAAGTGCAGATAGCTGTAAGCTGTTAAACTGTTATTGGTAAACAACGATCAAGGCAAGTCTTTCAGTTCCTAATTGCTATGTGAACTTGATGATGAAATATTTTAAATTCTTTTACAAAGAGCATGATATGTTATATATATGTTGAAAGTATGAAACGTTTCAATTTATGACTACGTTGATTGAGTGATGAATGTTGATTAAGTAAGAAACTCAATCTTTATACTTTTATATGAACTACAACATGTATGCTATATTAGTTCAATTTTTATGAAATGTATGTTGAGCATGTAATGTGCTAGTGATGCATGAAAACTGTTAGATTTTGTTGGGCTGTCGAGCTCAACCTTGCAAATAACCACTTTTGCATGTTAAGAATTCAAGGTAACGTTATGTACTACTTGAAAGACATGAATCAGATGTAATACATGAATATTTATATATTTTAGTTAAAGATTGTTATTTCTTTAAACCATGATTAAGGTTCATGAGATGTACCCAATGTTTTATGATGTATATTGTATGTTGAGTTGTAAAGTTAAAGTTTTAGTTATCCAGATGTATAAAGGATATCGATTTGATATGTAGGTATATATATATATATATATATATATATATATATATATATATATATATATATATATATATATAACTCTCATGAAGGGAATTATAAATTAAACTTAATTCGTAGATATGTAAATGATAAAGATTTTGATTCTGGGAATTAAAGTAAGAAGATAGAAAAGTTTTAATTATTACGCATTTTATTAAGTTTAACATCGAATAATAATGTAAAAATCAGAATTTAGACGTATTATTAACGACCGAAGTCTATAGTTAAATTGTATGAATTTTGGGATCATTACATAAAGTTCACGTGTTCATCAGTTAGGGGGTTACACTCAGTATTTTCCTAAAGCTAAGAGTTAGAAAACAGAGAAGAAGAGAGAAAGAGAGAAATTGAGAGAAGGTTTTGAGAATCAAAGAAGGAAGAAGAAGAAGATTCATATCATCTATTCTAGGTTTAAAGAAGAATCAAAGGGCACGTGAAGTGCAGATAGCTGTAAGCTATTAAACTATAATTTGTAAACAACGATCAAGGCAAGTCTTTCAGTTCCTATTCGTTATGTGAACTTGATGATGAACTGTTTTAAATCCGTGTTGCAAAGAGCATGATGTGTTATATATATATATATATATATATATATATGTCAAAAGTATGAAACGTTAAAGTCAATTTATGACTACGTTGATTGAGTAATGAATGCTAATTGAGTAAGGAACTCAATCTTTATTCTTGTTATATGAACTTCATCTAGTATGTTATGTTAGTCCAATGTTTATGAGATATATGTTGAGCATGTTATTATATGTTACGTGATGCATGAAAACTGTTACATTTACTGGGCTGTCGAGCTCAACCTTGCAAATAACCACTTTTGCAGGTTAAGGATTCAAGGTAATGCTAAGTGTTACTTGAAAGACATGAATCAGATGTAATGCATAAAGATTTATATACTTTGGCTGAGTTGTTATTATTTGAACCATGTTTAAGGTTCCGAATAATGTATGATGGTTAGTTGATGTTAAGTTATAAATTTTAAGTTTTGTTCGTTGTATAAAAGGTATTGAACCTGGATGTAAGTTGTAACGACCCCAAAATTCATACAATTTAATTCTCAACTTCGGTCGTTAATAATACAATCAACTTCGAATTTTACATCATTAAACAGTAATACAACCATTGAAATTTGCAGAATAATTAAAACTTTTATACCTTTCCTTTTTTATTGCCCTAAATCGCAACCTTTACATTACATCTCTTCGATTCAAATTTATATTGTGAATCGCTACAACAAAATAATTATACAAAGTCTTACATCATAAATAGGTATCCATATACATCGAATAACTCAACTTACAATTGAACAACATGTTACATTCAAAATATTAAATACATTTCCCATAAAACATAAGCAATCTTCGTGAATATGGGTTCTCTATATTTCACATAGCACATATCCTTACCTTAAATCTTTAACCTACAAAAGTGGTTATTTGCAATGTTGAGCTCGATGATTCCAAAAAAATCTAGTTTTCATGCATCACGTAAATACATAATAACACGCTCAACATATATATCATGAACATCGGACTATCATAACATACATGCTACAATTCATATAACAATTATAAAGATTGAGTTCCTTACTCAATCAACATGCTTTAGTCAAACAACTTAGTCAAAAATTGACTTTAACATTTCATACATTCAACATATATACACCTCATACTCTTTGCAACAAATATTTAAAACAGTTAATCATCAAGCTCACATAGCAAATAGAACTTAAAGACTTGCCTTGATCGTTGTTTACCAATAAACGTTTAACAACTTACAATTATCTGCACTTCACGTGCCCTACACAATTATATAATCATACACATCAATTATTAGTCACATAACAACACAGTAATTTAAATGTAAATTCTGCTCCACATCTCATAATCTTTCCTATTAGTTAGCACACAATGTTAAATTAGATTGTGTTAATTTTCTACTTATGTAATATTTGAAATTCAATTAAGTGTTTAAATCTTGCTAGGTATCATTATTGGTTTTACATTAAACCCATTTCATATTTTATAATATCTATTTCATTTGACTTAAAACACTTTTTACGTTCATTAACACGTATCACGGCTGCTTTTGACGCTTATTTCATCACCCGATATTTGCCTCTCTTGTGCATGCTTACTATGATTCTATAACTTATCTAATACATTATTATATTAATGTTAAACATCATTATATTTACTAACATTCATGTTTTATAATTTAGAACAACATCTTTTATCGTCAAGAGCACTACACTAGCATACGTACATGCCCGACGCCCTCCAATTGCCTCCGATTACATAATAGTCACAAAGATGACTGTTTTTACCCTTCCTAACAACCTCAAATTGAAAACCTTAAAGAACAAATGTTGTAGGTCTATTCGTCCTCGTTTCGGATCATCTTGAATCACCTCAATCGGAGTTTGTATGAAAACGTTATGGCTGTTTTAGTAAAACATGTTCTGTCAGATTTTTTTCCCAAAATTGGCTAGGCAGACTACCCTCAGCCCCACCCACCCCTGCCGGGGCGGGTGTTTTTACACTAGGGTGGCCCGCTGGGGTGGGGTCCCTTCTGCTAAATCGCGAGTTTCGATCCCGAACAATATAGAAAGCCAAATTAAGCCTACAAACTCCTTTCTAACAACCATACCAACCTACCCAAGGTGTAATATGTTTACAGAAACATCAAATAATGTTTCTAACACGTTTCTAACCACATAAACAACACAAACATCAAAGATTACAACCTTTAATTTTACTATTTCTCTTATTACCTCATTAATTGACATTTATAGCTAAATTCTTCACTATGGATTCATTTTACATCCGTTTTGACTCGTTCAACTTGGGTTGTTTTCATTTTTCCAAGTACTATCAAAATAATTCATTAATTTAAGGTTTTCATTATGATTTCATAACTAAACTTTGATTCCAACTAAGCCATAACATACAAAACATGAATTCATTGACTATACTCATATATAAACTTTTGAAAACAGTCTCACAACAACTAATTTATCATATAAACTATATATAACAATTAATTCAACCTCTACAAAGATTTTACAGAGAATTTTGGAAGAGAAGACAACCACAACTTTTAAAATTTGAAAAGGGTAAGAGGATACCTTGTATGCTAGAAGGTGAAATTTTTTTTTCCTTTGATCAACAAAACTTCTTTTTCCCAATTCCTTTCTCAAAATCTCTCAGGATTCTCTCAAGTTTTCTCTCAATTTCTTCTTTTCTTCTTTTCTTCTTTTTCTTTCTTCTGAGTCTTTCTCCCTAACTTCTAACTTACACACTAACAAAAATATAACGTATAATAATAATAATATAGGTATTAAGTATATAACTTTAATTGACATCAGTTATCAAATTTTGAAAATCAAAAGCCATAAGGCTTGTTTGGCTAACATAATTAAAATTAATCAATTAATCCTTATACCTTGTTTGGTAAAACCACTTAAAATAATGACTTAATCATTCCTTAAACCTTGTTTGGCAAAACAAGATTAAAATAAGAATTTTAAAAGCTCTAAGGCTTTGTTTAATAAAACCAAATTAAAACTCTTTTAATTTATTTTCATAAGTCATTTATAATATAGTTTATTGTCCCGCATTGTTTACTTGGATTTCCATATCCAATCTTAATTAAATAAACTAATTACCACATACTAAATAAATTTCCCACTTAAATCAAATATCACAAAATTATAATTTCATTATAATTTTATTTAATAACTTAATATACCACCTTAAATTATTAAATTAAAACAACAATATAACATCTCATGTTATATTAAAACTCTCTAAATTATAAATTAATTTAATTTAGAATATTATCTAATGAATTTAGATTCATAAATATTAACTAGCAACCATTACATCAATAAATTATTTATCTCATCAATTTCAACAATAAACACATCAAATAAATATTTATATTTTAATAAATATTTAATATTACAATTTGAAATTTCAGATCGTTACATCCTTCCCTCCATACAAGGATTCTGTCCCCAGAATCATAACTCCAATAATCAAATCGTCACATTCTTCACTCTTTTATCTTAATTAAGTTAATTTCTATAACTCATGGATTATTTACTTACTAATAAATAATCCAATAAATATCTAATAAACAACAAACACATCAATTAAAAATATTTATTTAATTCAATAAATATTTAGAATTATAAATAAAATTCTGGATTGTTACATTCTTCCCACCTTATAAGGATTCCGTCCTTGGAATCACCGAAACCCCACCTTCCTCAGGTTTCTTACCAAATCTCTTCATTGAATAACTTCAACACATTATCTTAATATAGGTTTTATATTTCCTACTCCCACCATTCTTCATAATAAATTCTTGTATGTTTTATTTCATAATCTTTACTTAGACTCAATTATATTTGAGTATTACATATTCTTTAACCCATTCATTTCCTTCTCTAAGGATCGTTATCATGAACACTCGGGATATTACATTCACCCATTCTTCTAAGAATTTCGTCCTCGAAATTTTATTTATTACTCTTCATTCATTCAATCTATCAAAATAGTTTTTACGTTATTACTTTATTCATTCATTCCATTTATCAAAATAGATTTTATGCTGATATCTATTTATTCATTAGGTTCTGTAACCAAATTCTTTCTCTAAGGATCTTTCTAAGATCATCATATTCCTCACCTCTTCCTCTTCTAAGAGTTTCACATTCTTTCTTGAAATTATTATATTTTGCTTAATTTTCTCATCCTTTCCACTTTCACCTTTCAGAATAATAAGAATCTTCCACAATTGCTCAATAATTGGGAAGCGATATGAATAACAAGAATTTCAAAGATTCCAAATCATGCTGAGGGGTCACAAGATCGTGAACTCTATTCTCGGTTTACTTGTGCTTTAACTCAATCCTTCACACTGTAAACCAGAATGTTTATCAATCACAAAGACTGAAAACACCCTCCACATATACATTAGGTGGCCAGCCTATTGTACCACTACGTTGGGCCGCAACGTAGTGTTTTGTAATGACTATATGTGTTACGCTCGGAACCATTGTCCCTGAAAACATGTCCCCTTATAGGGTTGTTCACCTCAACTTTTCAACATCTGAATCCGCACCAAAACAATTTGGTTTGGCATAACTTTTCAATAAACGCTTGAATGTCATGAACATCTTTCAATATTCATCTAGCTGAATCAAATAGCATAGACTTCTACAATAATTTGGACATCAATCGAAATATACATATACATATATATATATATATTCTCATATCTTAAAGAAATCTCAAATATCTTTTTATGACATCATGATATCGCACTGTATTTACAGTCCATTTGAGGATTCCGTCATTTGGTGATTTTATCATACTACATCATACCATAGTGGGCTGACGATCCTTAGATCACATCCAACACTAAGTAATACTGCATTAATGACTCCATCATTTTTATCATCTCTGCACCAGGTTACATGATGTATTGATGATATATATAAAAATACATTTTGATATATTTCAAATCATTTTTGTCTAGCCGAAGCAATTAGCATAGACATACGAATAATAGCACTGTTTTTAAAAATTCTTTGGTTCACTAGTGTGACCCAACATTTTTTTTTTTCAAAAATCAAAAGTATAACCATCTAAGACGTAAGTCAATAAATTTCGAAAGTCTAGCATAGCTAGTAGATTTAGAATATCCAGGTATCCATCAACTTCAATCATTACTCCATTACTTCATTACTTAACCATTCTATCAATCTTCAACTTCATCAATGCTCTCTATACTATAACCATTTCCTACCCAATATAGTTCATCAAACTTACCGCACATTAGAAGTTCATGAACTTGCCACAATAATATGAGTTTATGAACTTATCCTAGTCAGACCATAGGCGTCCATTCGCTGAGGGGTTCAAAACATACCATATTATTATGAGTCACGAACTTACCATATGCATTAGTTTTAAGAACCGCACCTAATCCTAATAATATCTTACTAATCTTAATAGTTTCTAACTATCAAATATACACATGAGAAAAGAATCACCTTTTCACCACACATACATTGATAGCGCGACACCAACATTCCAATGATTATCAATGTGATAAACTAAGTGCAAGCACAAAACCCTTGCCCATACAAAGATTTGTACAACTCAAACCATCACATGAGTCCTCAATTGAAATCCCACCTAACTCTATCTTACTCTTAACTTGCTCTTTTTGCTTCGATATGAATTCCTCGTATAAAATCATCTATAACTCCTCGTGAGTTATATCGTACTATTTCATAGTACATCATCTTCATAGCATCAAGCTATAATTATTCAAACATGACAGACCATCTTTCTTTTATAACTTAAACAGATCACGTCGTGATCTTATTTTAGAATCATCTCCCTTAAAATTCTTTTCTTAACTCGTGACCATTTTGTTTTACGATCCTCTTTCTTTCCCTTTTTCATCATTTACGACATTATTCGTTATATTGGCTATTGCCATTTCTTATCTTCAAGATTCTTCTTTGAATTCCCTTGTTTGTATAACAATTCTTCTTTTAGGAATTTCTAACTTCATTTACATTGCTCAACATTTCATTTAAGTTCTATATTTTCATCATACAAATGTATTTCTATACTTGGTACACATCGAGGCTCTAATAATTTCAATATGGTACGCTGAGTGGTTTCCCACAAACAACCAACAAACTAGGTTCCGAGTTGCTAGTTCATATATACCTCCGCTCTATGAAGGAATCGTTTAGCCCAGATACCATACATCAACTATTAAAGAGTACAATTATACCATACATAAATATAACTTTTTTATTCTTAACTTCTTTATCACTCTCTTCTTATAGACATTGTCTATGTATTATCACCTTACATTATTATTATTGGAGTTGGGTAACCCCACATTCATATTCCTTATAACTCTGTGAGATTCTTCTTTGAATCCTTTCACGCATGCTTTAATCCCTCCTTTATAAATTTCTTAAATTACTTCTTATTATTCAAACTCTAATTGAGCTTATTCTTTCATTATCTTCATCTTCCTTCTCTAAGGTTATAGCCTACGGTACTCCTACCTAAGGTTTATAACCTACAGCTTTGATACCAACTGTAACGACCCCAAAATTCATACAATTTAATTCTCAACTTCGGTCGTTAATAATACAATCCACCTCTAATTTTACATCATTAAACGGTAATACAACCATTGAAATTTGCGGAATAATTAAAACTTTTATACATTTCCTTCTTTATTGCCCTAAATCGCAACCTTTACATTACATCTCTTCGATTCACATTTATATCGTGAATCATTACAACAAAATAACTATACAAAGTCTTACATCATAAATAGGTATCCATATACATCGGATAACTCAACTTACAATTCAACAATATGTTACATTCAAAATATTAAATACATTTCCCATAAAACATAAGCAATCTTCGTGAATATGGATCTCTATATTTCACATAGCACATATCCTTACCTTAAATCTTTAACCTGCAAAAGTGGTTATTTGCAAGGTTGAGCTCGACAACCCAGCAAAATCTAATAGTTTTCATGCATCACATAGCACATAATAACATGCTCAACATATATATCATGAACATCGGACTATCATAACATACATGCTACAATTCATATAACAATTATAAAGATTGAGTTCCTTACTCAATCAGCATGCTTTAGTCAAACAACGTAGTCATAAATTGACTTTAACATTTCATACATTCAACATATATACACCTCATACTCTTTGCAACAAATATTTAAAACAGTTAATCATCAAGCTCACATAGCAAATAGGAACTGAAAGACTTGCCTTGATCGTTGTTTACCAATAAACGTTTAACAACTTACAGTTATCTGCACTTCACATGCCCTACACAATTATATAATCATACACATCAATTATTAGTCACATAACAACACATATTAATTTTAATGTAAACTCTACTCCACATCTCATAATGTTTCCTATTAGTTAGCACACAATGTTAAATTAGATTGTGTTAGCTTTCTGACTTATGTAATATTCGAAATTCAATTAAGTATTTAAATCTTGCTAGGTATCATTATTGGTTTTATATTAAACCCATTTCATATTTTATAATATCTATTGTATTTGACTTAAAATATTTTATTACGTTCATTAACACGTATCACGGCGTTTCGACGTTTATTCGTCACACGCCCAATTTGCCTATCTTGTGCATGCTTACTATGCTTCTATAACTTATCTAATACATTATTATATTAATTTTAAACATCATTATATTTACTAACATTCATGTTTTATAATTTAGAACAACATCTTTTATCGTCAAGAGCACTACACTAGCACATGTACATGCCCAACGCCCTCCAATTGCCTCCGATTACGTAATAGTCACAAAGATGACTATTTTGACCCTTCCTAACAACCTCAAATTGAAAACCTTAAAGATTAAAAGTTGTATTTCTATTCTTCCTCGTTCCGGATCATCTTGAATCACCTCAATCGGAGTTCGTATGAAACCGTTATGGCAGTTTTAGTAAAACATGTCCTGTCAGATTTTGTTTTTCCAAAATTGGCTAGAAAGAACTACCCCCCCGCCGGGGCGGGGGTTTTTACAATAGGGGGGTCGTCGCGGCGGGGGTCCTTTCTGTTAAATCGCGAATTTCGATCCCCGAACACTAAAGAAAGCCAAATTAGGCCTAAAAACTCCTTTGTAAAAACCATACCAACCTACCCAATGTGTAATATGTTTACAGAAACATCAACTATGTTTTTAATACGTTTCTAACCACATAAACAACACAAACATCAATGATTACAACCTTTAATTTTACTATTTCTCTTATTACCTCATTAATTGACATTTATAGCGAAATTCTTCACTTTGGATTAATTTTACATCCGTTTTGACTCGTTCAACTTGGGTTGTTTTCGTTTTTCCAAGTACTATCAGAATACATCATTAATTTAAGGTTTTAATCATGATTTCATAACTAAACTTTGATTCCAACTAAGCCATAACATACAAAACATGAATTCATTGACTATACTCATATATAAACTTATGAAAACAGTCTCACAACAACTAATTTATCATATAAACTATATATAACAATTAATTCAACCTCTACAAAGATTTTACCGAGAATTTTGGAAGAGAAGACAACCACAACTTTTAGAATTTTAAAAAGGTAAGAGGATACCTTGTATGCTAGAAGGTGAAAATTTTCTTCCTTTGCTCAACAAGACTTCTTTTCCCCCATTCCTTTCTCAAAATCTCTCAAGATTCTCTCAAGTTTTCTTTCAATTTCTTCTTTTCTTCTTTTTCTTTCTTTTGAGTCTTTCTCCCTAACTTCTAACTTACGCACTAACAAAAATATAATGTATAATAATAATAATATAGATATTAAGAATATAACTTTAATTGACATTAGTTATCAAATTTTAAAAATCAAAAGCCATAAGGCTTGTTTGGCTAACATGATTAAAATTAATCAATTAATCCTTATACCTTGTTTGGTGAAACCACTTAAAATAATGACTTAATCATTCCTTATACCTTGTTTGGCAAAACGAGATTAAAATAAGAATTTTAAAAGCTTTAAGGCTTTGTTTGGTAAAACTAAATTAAAACTCTTTTAATTTATTTTCATAAGTCATTTATAATATAGTTTATTGTCCCGCATTGTTTACTTGCATTTCCATATCAAATCTTAATTAAATAAACTAATTACTACATACTAAATAAATTTCCCACTTAACCAAATATCACAAAATTATAATTTTATTATAATTTTATTTAATAACTTAATATGCCACCTTAAATTATTAAATTAAAACAACAATATAACATCTCATGTTATATTACAACTCTCTAAATTATAAATTAATTTAATTTAGAATATTATCTAATGAATTTAGATTCATAAATATTTACTAGCAACCATTACATCAATAAATTATTTATCTCATCAATTTCAACAATAAATACATCAAATAAATATTTATATTTTATTAAATATTTAATATTATAATTTGAAATTCTGGATCGTTACATCCTTCCCTCCTTACAAGGATTCTGTCCCCAGAATCACAACTCCAATAATCAAATCGTCACATTCTTCACTCTTTTATCTTAATTAAGTTAATTTCTAAAACTCATGGATTATTTACTTACTAATAAATAATCCAATAAATATCTACTAAACAACAAACACATCAATTAAAAATATTTATTTAATTCAATAAATATTTAGAATTATAAATAAAATTACGGATTGTTACATAAGTTTTATTTATTAACTACGATAAAGTGAGTTTAAGTTTAACATCGAATAATGAAGTAAAAATCAGAAGTTAAACGTATTATTAACGACCGAAGTCGATAGTTAAATTGTATGAATTTTGGGGTCGTTACACAAGTTTTCCCTAATTCAAACATGAGTTGTATTTTTAAAGCATGCTAATGAATAATTATTATTGATTATTCACATCTATACTGATTATTGATTCGCACTTGGTGCATGTTGCGTATGTTCATCAGGTATAAAAGGCTGATCACCTTCATTACCATATGGTTCAGTTAAATTGTTCATGGTCATTGTTGACTGCCAAACATTATTAATTCTGTCATTCAATTATTGAAACTTGATTCATGTTATTTCACAATTATTACATTGTTGAAAACTTGAAAGCTTATTCTTTCTTTCCAATCATGATATATCTTCATTGTATTTAAAACACGTTGGGCAAATTTGTTGCTCACCCTTGCTTTATCATGATAAAATTTTCAGATTAAGATGAAAGCTTGAATAAAGACAGAGGCAAAGGAAAATTCCTTAATTGGAATGTTATGCAGTTAAAATTGTAAAAGCATTTGATGCAAATGGCATTGTAAATCTTGTAGTATATTGAAGGTATGTATTAAGTTAAGGTTACAGACATTGGAGATTATGTGTAAAAGTTAATTGCATAAACAATTTATGTTTATATCTTCCACAATAGTTATAGAAATGATGTATCGTAACGTACCAGATCTGAGGTAAAAAGTACCCGGATTTGGGGGCGCTACAATATCTATACATATTTACCAACAACAAATACACATCCCCTTTTTGCAAATTAAAAAGTTACTTCACTTCTTATTAATTCAAAAAAAAGCTTAGAAAGAAAAAAAAAAAAAAAAAAAAGAATCTGTGGGGTTCAAAGGAAGAGGAAGATAGCTAAGTTTTATGCCATCACACTACATCTTTTATTTTGGTAGAAGAAGAAAGAGTACACATAAATCAAAGGTACAGAACGGATCTAAAGCACTCCTCTTAAATAGCACTCTTTCTTTAATAGCACGACTATATTAAAACTACGTCGTTTTGCAGATTCTTTTAAAATAAAAAATAATATTTAAATAGAGTGGTCCAACTTGCTTTTCTTTTATTTACAAAAATGTCACCCGCGCCTCACTTATTTTTTAAAAGAATCTCCAAAACAACTTAGTTTTAATAAAGGAGTGGTATTTAAGAGAGAATGCTATTTAAGAGGAGTGTTTTAGATCCGTCCTCATCAAAGGTATAAAACTTAATTATAAATTAGTTTATTTCTTTTATTTTGTTGGTTTTTGATAAAATAAAGATCTAATATTTTTAAACTTAAAAAACCTTATATCTACATATTTTATAGTGTTTTATGTATGGATCTAACCATTTTGGATGTTTAAAAGTTGATCAAAAGAAAGAAAAGAAAAATAAGTTTTCTAGTTTTGAAAACCCTAACTTTTCTTCACTTTGAAAATCTACCATTTGGCATCTACACATCTTTTGCGATCCACAAAGAGGAGTGTTAGATATGTAAGTTAGCTTTTAAACCCAAGTGGTAGTACTCAAATATGTTAATCTGGACAAGTCATGGCAACTATTTTTGTGAAAAGCAAATCCAAATTTTAAAGAAAAAGAAATAAAACTATTTTGGATCAATTTGGTCTAGGGTATTTTCATCCATTTTCTTGCTCTAAAATTTTGAAATTGTTTTGTGTATTAATATGATAAGTGTAACGACCCCAAAATTCATACAAATCATCTTTCAACTTTGGTCATTAATAATACGTCTAACTTCTAATTTTACATCATTATTCGATGTTAAACTTAATAAAATGCAGAATAATTAAAACTTTTATGTCTTCTTACTTTAATTCCCTGAATAAAAACCTTTATCATCTACACATCTCTGAATCAAATTATTTTATAATTCGCTTCATCAGAGTTATTATATAAAATCTTACATTTTAATCTGATAACTTGTACATATCGGATAACTCAAACTTTACAGTTTATCATTACATAATCATTATGATTTATCAAGTACATTTCTCAAAACCTTTATTTTTTTCCTACCTTCAAACCATACTTAGTTTATTACTCACTTTATCAGAGTTAATAGACTAAAACTTACATCCAGGTTCAATACCCTTTATACAACGGACAAAACTTAAACTTTATAACTCAACATCTATTAAACATCATACATTATCCGGAACCTTAAACATGGTTAAAATAATAATAACTTAGCCAAAATTTCTAAATCTTCATGCTACACCTGATTCATGTCTTTCAAGTAGCACATAACGTTACCTTGAATCCTTAACCTGCAAAAGTGGTTATTTGCAAGGTTGAGCTCGACAGCCCAACAAAATCTAAAAATTTTCATGCATCATGTAGCACATAATAACATGCTCAACATACATCTTATAAACATTAGACTAACATAACATACATGTTGCAGTTCACATAACAAGTATAAAGATTGAGTTCCTTACTCAATCAACATTCTTTATTCAATCAACGTAGTCATAAATTGACTTTAACGTTTCGTACTTTCAACATATATAACACGTCATGCTCTTTGTAATAAATATTTAAAACAGTTCATCATCAAGTTCACATAGCAAATAGGAATTGAAAGACTTGCCTTAATCATTGTTTACCAATAATAGTTTAACAGCTTACAGCTATCTACACTTCACGTGCCCTACACAATTATATAATCATGCATATCAACTATTAGTCACATAGTAATGCATATTAATTGTAATGTAAACTTTACTCTATATCTCATTACCCTTTCTATTATCAATACACAATGTTCCATTTGATTATGTTTACTTTCGACTTACATCTCACTATATTTCATACTCGAAGTTCATTCAAGTATTTAAATCATGCTAGGAATCATTATTGATTTTATATTAACCCCATTTTATATCTTATAATATTCATTTCATTTAACTTTAAACATTTTTTTACGTTCATTAACACTTGTCACGATGTTTCGACGTTTATTCGTCACACGCCCGATTTGTCTCTCTTGTGTATTCTTAGTATGCTTATACAACTTATCTAATACATCATTTATGTGACGCCCCCAAAATAGGTCCATTCCATCCAACCCATTCTGAGTCGCCAAATACATGGTACAGAAATAACTACAACTTTATTAATACATTTGTCGTGCAAAATACGACAACATATATACTGTGAGTTTAAATACAATTATTGTCTTCTAGACAATATACATACCCAAATAAATCCTCATCACAATTATTTATACATTATTTTATAAAAATGGTGAGGACTACTAAACAACTCTCTCTATAACCATCATTCCATACCCCGACTCATACTCGCTACATTCTCCCCTCCTGAGAAGAAAAATGGAACAAAAAGGAAAAGGGTGAGCTCAACTAGCCCAGTAAAGAATATTATGACTAAGACAATATACAACAAATTATCGTTAGTCTCCAACAGGGAAAAATTTAATAGAATACAATAGACAACCAGTTTTAAATCAACAACTGCAGCGGAAACAACAATTCATTAGAAGATTTAAGTAGAGAATGCAAACTACTATCTTCTATATATGAATTTAAAAGTTCATCGTCGATATTTTATCCTTATAACATCAATCAATATATATCTGGAATCAAATATTCATCTTTGCACTATAGGCCAAAGATATTCATCAGTTGGTCATGTTCATCTAAAGACTTGTTCATTTTTGTACTACGGGCCAAAGATATTAATCAGTTGGTCATGTTCATCTCAACACTGCTCATCTTTGCAGACACGGCCAAAGATATTCATCAAGAAATCATTCATCTTTGCACCACAGCCAAAGATATTCAAGAATATCATCATTTAGAATCGAGGATGATGAAAAATATTTCAAAGAAAAGCGAATCCAAAGGAAACAAAAGAACAAATATTAAGGATTTGTATTTTAAACAATCCAAGTTCAAAAATACTTCATAAGTAATCGAGTGGAGTAAAATTCAAGAATGATCAAAACATGGATACAATCAAAGCTAGTATCCATAATAGATATTTTGGACAAAAAGAAGAAATTTCATTTTTCTATGAATAGTGCCGTGATTCGTGAATAGTGTCAGATATCGTGAATAGTGTCGTATACTTGAATAGTAACTCAGACACCAAAAGATAGAAATTTCACAAAAAAAACATCTTCACGCTTAAGTGAATAGTACTCGTGAATAGTAACTCGTGAATAGTAACTCATGAATAGTAACCCCCGACATGAAAAATTCCAAATTTGATAAAATTTCCAACCAATATTTTAAAGATAATGATATTGAAGAAATAATATCATTTTCGAATAAAATAACATCCCTTACCTCGAAAGACAAGATTTCTTAGTTGAAACACCAGGATATAAAGGCTATGACTTGAACTTGCACCGTATAGCAATACTCAAAGTATACTCAAAATACTCACAAGAATACGCTCGATAATATAGAGAGAGAAAACTTCAATTTCTGGTGTGATTTTCAATTCTAACCTAAGCACCCTATTTATAGGAAAATGCTTAGAACACCAAAGTAGAAAATTTAATAAATTAATATTATAATTTTTCCACAACTTCCTACGCATCCATGAATCTGAACTCAGCCATCCTAACACATGTTAAATGAGTCCCAAAAATGTAAAAAATGTTTTTCTTATTAAAAATAATTAAAACTTTAAAAATTAATTATTTCGGAGCTTCGGAACTTCAATAATTCATAATAAATAGTCCTTTTATCAAAAAATTTGAATCTCGCGACTTTTTATAGGAAATTCAATTCTCTACAACTTTACAGAAGAAAGTTTTTCCAAATTCCAAACAGAAATTGACCGAAATCCACAAACGGGCAATTTTACAAGCTATAATCAAATTTCGGTCAATAATTGTGTCCACCAACACACAAAATATGTGTTAAACATTTAATGCCACAAAAATACTCTTCCTCCTCATATACTCATATATCCCACATTCATTATAAAAATATCACCGTTAATATATTATTAAAATAATATATTTAAATGAATTATTTTATCAGAAAAAGATAAAATATTAATTTTCAACAATTGTCACATTAAAATTTTTCTCCATCTATATCCACATAAAATCAATATTTTCTTCATCATATAAATCAATAATTAATTATTCACAAATAATATTACAGAATCACAAGATCGGCAACCGGGCCATTCATAGGAAAGAGGGGCTTTCAATAAGAATTTTTCCTTCTTGCGCAAGCAATTAGGTGACCAAACCTCTCCTTAGATGTAACTTTCTAGACATTGCCAATAATGTTATCTAATAATATTATTCAGATAATATGAATTATTGCTTCGATAATTGAAAAAAATACGTGTAATGACAATTTATTGAAACAACAAAGAATATAAAATATCAACGCAAAGAATTATTGAATCAATAAAATAAAATAATCGAATCAAGTAATTATATGTAACAATTATTGAGTAGTGCCTTCTTACGTAAGAATCAATAATTGGTGCAATACCGTGTGCTTCGCTCAACAACGCAGTATTAGGGTTTTAACCTAAAGGGTATTCCAACAAGATAATCTGTGAATAACTACTACCGTTATTTATAAACAACTTATATTTGTCGTTTTCTTCATCTAATAAGCTTCAGTTATGGGGCCCACAAAAGATCGCTGCCCGTGCACGAATATTCCCAACAAAGATTTAATATTCCACGACCAAACGAATATTCTCTGACAATAATGAATATTTTATAACCACTTGCTTATTCGAAATATTTACGCATTTTACCCATAACTAACCACATTAATCAAATCAACCCTTACTATTTCAAAATAATAAATAGAGGAAATTCCATTTTATTAAAAAAAATTTGGGGTCTTACAACCTCCCCTCCTTATGAAATTTTGTCCTCGAAATTGACGTACGTACTTGGTGTTTCGAAAAGATGAGAATACCTCGCTTTCATTTCCGTTTCCAACTCCCAGGTCATTTCCTCAATAGCATGGTTTCTCTACAAAACTTTAACTTATGGTATAACCTCGATACATAGGACATGTTCTTTCCTATCCAAGATCTTGACAGATACCTCCTCGTACATTAAGTCTTTGGCTATCTCGTCCGGTTCTAACTCAATGATGTGGTTTGGGTCGTCCACATATTTACGTAACATCGATACGTGAAAAACGTTATGAACATGCGTCATACTTGGCGGTAAAATGAGTCTATAGGCCACAGTTCCTATTCGATCGAGAATTTCAAATGGATTAATAAATCGAAGGTTTGCGCTTTCCTCACCTCACCGATTCTCGCTTTTGAAATAACAACTTCTTGCACCTCCTTCTTCAAATTCATCACTCGGTGTGTAGCTTCAAGCGACTTTTAACTTTATCGATTAAAGTCGATTATACTCGTATATCATCACGTGGGTACCTAGAGTTTTCATCTCCATCTCTATTATTTGTAAATTATACGAAATGAGTCTTTGACAATATCGTACTTTCGATTTGTATACGATCTTCTACTCAACACGCCGCCTACCACGCTCGCTTTTCCAGGATGGCATGGTCGTAACATGTGTTTGAAATGAGTCTCATCTTGAGTTCTTCAAGCTCTTCCCACATTCCTTGCTCCATTCGAATTTTGTATCTCTACGAGTCAAATTGCGTTAATGGAATAGCGATTCGAGAATATCCTTCAACGAATCTCCGATAATAACCAACTAAGCTTCTAAAGCTACCTATTTCGATTATCGACTTAGGTTGTTCTCAATCGTGACTCATATCCCAACCTTGGATAACACGTTACAATGACACCTATCGGTTTACTATCGCATCGAATATGGTGTCCCCTCACGGAGAGTCGGCGGTGCATTCTACAAAGGAAGTCACCGGATAAAGGCTCAGTACCAAATTTATAGTTGAATTTTTAACTCCACGAAGTTCAATAGAGCCATTCGATATGAGATTTTAGAAATGAGTTTTGTCTTTGGGTTCAAAGTCGATAAAATTTAATATCAAAGCTTTGGGAGTAAGCCAAGAAATTCTTCAGGAAATACGTCAGGAAAAATCAATAACAACAGGAATATTATTCAAATCTGACGTGTCTTTATTCAAATCCATAACATGGACTAAGAAAACTTGACATCCGTAATAAACGAATGACTTCATGGCTTGATATAAAAATGTTTGACTACAATGGTTTGATTGCTTGAATTCGAATAACAGGTTGCTTAGGAATATGAAAACTAACAACCTTACGAAAGTAATCAATTTCAACATGATGAGTAGTTAACCTTAAAATCACATCAAAAGCAAATATCTCTATAGAAATAAGGTTAACAGGTAATGTGATAGTGCCAACCTGAATCAAGCAAGATTTCTAAACAACGGATGTAATGAAAGTTTCTCCTAATGGATTCTCCATAAATAGGTCAAAGTTTAATTTCTCCGTAGTCAAGTTCAAACGTTGAGCGCAAGCAAGAGAGATAAAAGAATGGGTAGAACCGGTATCTAGTAAGGTATAAACTTCGCAAGAATTTATAATTAACTAACCCGTGATAACTTCGTTCGGGTTCCTCGCATTTTGACCGGTCACGACAAACGCTCTTCCAGGAATTGTTGACTTTGACTTTTCTGGGACAGTCTTTTGAGTCACCATTCATTGGATCTGGTTTTGATATCGCATAATCTCGAGCGATATGTCCTTCTTTTCCACAATTATAGCATACCTTAAACTGTTGTAGGCGGTTCAATGATATGTCCCTCTTTCCCAAGATTTGTAACATACGACCGATGGTCTTCTCCTCCTTGGAACCCGCTTCTACTCTGCGCCGACATCTTCTTCACATGGTCGTTGTTGAATCTCCTCTTTTTAAAATCTCCTCCCAACTCGCTTCTTCTATTTTCATGGCCACTATTACCACCAGAGTGGTTACCGCCTTTGTCCGTATTCTTTTTTCTCCGCTTGTTATCGTTATTCGATGATCGCTATCTTGATATGATCCTCGGTTATGGTCCCTCGGTTAACGTATTAGTTATCTCGCTTTTAACAATCGAGCCCCATTGACAACATCCTGATATAGAGAAAATTTATGAGAAATGAGATATCGACGTATGCCGGGTTTCAAACCTCTAAGAAACATCCGCGTCATACGTTCCTCATTCTCCACCAAATGAGGTGCAAACACGGATAACTCCGCTAACTTCGCCTCGTCTTCGGGACACCATCATGTTATTCGCTCCGATCTAATAAACTCCACTTCCTTTATATGACGAATACTTTCGTGGAAGTACTTGTCATTGAATCGCTTTAAAACATCTCCCATGACATGTCGAAAAGTGCAAATTTGGATGGTACGCTTCACTGATTCCCACAAGTAATCGCCTCATTACGGAACATAAAAGTAGCGAATGGAACTTTTCATTCCTCCTCCGTGCATCCCAAGACATCGAATATCTTAGTAATTTGTTTGACCCACGTCCGCCTTTAATCGGATCCCGCTTTCCCTGCACTCGGTGGTCCCAACTCTTTGAAGCGCTTGGGTTGTGACCACCCGTGAATTGCTATCATTTCCTCTGTATTTTGAACACGAGTCTCTCTCGCTCGATTTTGCATGAAGCGCAAAAAGCTTCTAAACATCCCTCGTTCATCATCGCTTCAAATTGGTGTTGTTCACGGGAGGTACATTGTGACTTGTTGCACGTTCTCCTCGTTGGTAAAGTACAGCATCTCCACGGTCTCATTTACTCCACTTTTAATATTCTCAATTCGACATTCTCAAATCATCGCCATAAAACAAGGGTTAATTAAGGAAATCAATATATCACATAATATCCCTATATACTAACCAACTAACAAATAAGCTTAGGTAGGACACACTAGCGAAGGATTTACTCGTCTCTCCCCTCCTAGTTCTATTCCCCGATCTCCGCCAGAGATCATATCCCTAAGCTCTGATACCAACTGTGACGCCCCCAAAATAGGTCCATTCCATCCAACCCATTCTGAGTCGCCAAATACATGGTACAGAAATAACTACAACTTTATTAATACATTTGTCATGCAAAATACGACAACATATATACTGGGAGTTTAAATACAATTATTGTCTTCTAGACAATATACATACCCAAATAAATCCTCATCATAATTATTTATACATTATTTTATAAAAATGGTGAGGACTACTAAACAACTCTCTCTATAACCATCATTCCATACCCCGACTCATACTCGCTACATTCTTGCCTCCTGAGAAGAAAAATGGAACAAAAAGGAAAAGGGTGAGCTCAACTAGCCCAGTAAAGAATATTATGACTAAGACAATATACAACAAATTATCGTTAGTCTCTAACAGGGAAAAATCTAATAAAATACAATAGACAACTAGTTTTAAATCAACAACTGCAGCGGAAACAACAATTCATTAGAAGAGTTAAGTAGAGAATGCAAACTACTATCTTCTATATATGAATTTAAAAGTTCATCGTCGATATTTTATCCTTATAACATCAATCAATATATATCTGGAATCAAATATTCATCTTTGCACTACAGGCCAAAGATATTCATCAGTTGGTCATGTTCATCTAAACACCTGTTCATCTTTGTACTACGGGCCAAAGATATTAATCAGTTGGTCATGTTCATCTCAACACCTGTTCATCTTTTCACTATGGGCCAAAGATATTCATCAAAAATCATTCATCTTTGCACTACAGGCCAAAGATATTCAGTAATATCATCATTTAGAACTGAGGATGATGAAAACTATTTCAAAGAAAATGAATCCAGTGAAACAAAAGAACAAATATTAAGGATTTGTATTTTAAACAATCCAAGTTCAAAAATACTTCATAAGTAATCAGAGTGGAGTAAAATTCAAGAATGATCAAAACATGGATACAATCAAAGCTAGTATCCATAATAGATATTTTGGACAAAATGAAGAAATTTCATTTTTAAATTGAATAGTGCCGTATTCGTGAATAGTGTCGTATACGTGAATAGTGTCGTATACGTGAATAGTAACTCCGACACCAAAAGATAGAAATTTCACAAAAAAAACATCTTCACGCTTCGTGAATAGTACTCGTGAATAGTAACTCATGAATAGTAACTCATGAATAGTAACCCCGACATGAAAAAGTTCCAAATTTGATAAAAATTTCCAACCAATATTTCGGCATAATGATATTGAAGAAATAATATCATTTTCGAATAAAATAACATCCCTTACCTCGAAAGACAAGATTTAGTTGAAACAGGATATAAAGCTATGACTTGAACTTGCACCGTATAGCAATACTCAAAGTATACTCAAAATACTCACAAGAATACGCTTCGATAATATAGAGAGAAAACTTCATTTCGGTGTGATTTTCAATTCTAACCTAAGCACACCTATTTATAGGAAAATGCTTAGAACACCAACGTAGAAAATTTAATAAATTAATATTATAATTTTTCCACAACTTCCACGCATCCATGAATCTGAACTCAGCCATCCTAACACATGTTAAATGAGTCCCAAAATGTAAAAAATGTTTTTCTTATTAAAAATAATTAAAACTTTAAAATTAATTATTTTGAACTTGAACTTCAATAATTCATAATAAATAGTCCTTTTATCAAAAAATTTGAATCTCGCGACTTTTTATAGGAAATTAAATTCTCTACAACTTTACAGAAGAAAGGTTTTCCAAATTCCAAACGTAAATTGCCCGAAATCCACAAAGCAGGCGATTTTACTGTGCTATAATCAAATTTCGATAAATAATCGTGTCCACCAACACACAAAATATGTGTTAAACATTTAATGCCACAAAAAAATACTCTTCCTCCTCATATACTCATATATCCCACATTCATTATAAAATATCACAAGTTAATATATTATTAAAATAATATATTTAAATGAATTATTTTATCGAAAAAGATAAAATATTAATTTTCAACAATTGTCACATTAAAATTTTTCTCCATCTATATCCACATAAAATCAATATTTTCTTCATCATATAAATCAATAATTATTTATTCACAAATAATATTACAGAATCACAGTACTGGCAACTAGGTCATTCCCAGGAAAGAGGGGGCTTTCAATAAGAATTTCTCCTTACTAAGCCTTGCAATTAGGTGACCAAACCTCTCCTTAGATGTAACTTTCTAGACATTGCCAATAATGTTATCTAATAATATTATTCAGGATAATATGAATTATTGCTTCGATAATTGAAAATATCGTGTAATGACAATTTATTGAAACAACGGTAATATAAAATATCAATGCAAAGACTTATTGAATCAATAAAATAAAATAATTGAGCAAGAATTATCGTAACAATTATTGAGTAGTGCTTCTTCACGTAAGAATCAATAATTGGTGCAATACTGTGTGCTCTCTTGCTCAACAACGCAGATTAGGGTTTTAACCTCCGGGTATTCCAACAAGAGATAATTGGTAATAACTACGCCGTTATTTATAAACAACTTATATTTGTTGTTTTCTTCATCTAATCGCTTTTCAGTTATGGGGCCCACAAAAGATCTGGCCGTCGCATTTAATATTCCCAACAAGATTTAATATTCCACGACCAAACTAATATTCTCTGACAATAATGAATATTTTATAACCACTTGCTTATTCGAAATATTTACGCATTTTACCCATAACTAACCACATTAATCAAATCAACCCTTACTATTTCAAAATAATAAATAGAGGAAATTCCATTTTATTTAAAAAAATTCGGGGTCTTACAATTTATCAATGTTAGCATCATTATATTTACTAACATTCATGTTTTATAAGTTAGAACAACATCTTTTATCGTTAGAAGCACTACACTTGCATAAGTGCATGCCTAACGCCCTCTGATTGCCTCCGAAAACATAATAGTCCCAAAGATGGCCTTTTTAATCCTTTCTAACGACCTCAAGTTGAAAAACTTAAAAAATAAAAGTTATAGGTCTATTCGTCCCCGTTCCGGATCATCTTGAATTGCCTCAATCGGAGTTCAAAGTTATGCCTATTTTACTAAAAATGTCAAAACAGTCACACCTAACACACTATGGGCGTGGCCGCGCCCATTTCCTTCATAACTCTAGCACGCCCACACCATCTAGCATCCCCTAGCTGCGCGCCCGTGCTCCTGGCGCGCCCGTGCTAGGCTTTGCCCAGATTACAGTTTTCTCAATGTACATACTTCAAATCTTCATAACTTCTTCATTTTAAGTCGGTATTAGTTGGTTTTTAACTCTATGAACTCGTGAAACACTGAACTACTCATCTACAGAATAATTTTAACATTTCAAAAACTATAACAAATCAATTTAAGGGTTCTAATTCAGTATTCATGCTATATTTTCATGTTTTAAACATATTTAGCGAATTCATTCTTTACGAATTCGTTTTAATTTTGTTTTAGTTCATTCAAATTGGGTTGTTTTCATTTCTTAGGGGAGTGTAACATACATCCTTCAATTTAAACTTTTACACATACCCGCATCACTATAATCATCCTTAAAACAGACCTAAAATGCTCAAAATTAGATATAAGTTTATTTCTTCCCCTTAACCCATAAATTCATATTAGTTTGCCTTAATTCTACATGTGGATGATACTGACAGATTAATCAACACCCAATAACCCATAATCAAATTTATCAATTCATACAATCAAATCAATTATAACAATGAAGAACTTCTAAGAAATAGAACTAGAAGTTTTATAGTTCTTTTTCTTACCTCTTGAATCTTCTTAAGCCTTGATAGCGGATAAAAATTGCTTGACTAATCCTTCTTTTCTTTCTTGATTCTCCAACTTTCTTTCTCTAATTTACAGAGAATTCCCTCCCTCACCAAACTCTCCTTTT
>CM035152.1:41062991-41530491 GCA_020205615.1 Panax quinquefolius
ATGTAATCCATCAGTTCTTTCTTTGTTTGGCAAACACTACGATCCTGGTAACTTCCAAGATCGTTGTCTTTCTGGGTTCGCTTGATTGGCCACTCGCACTTGCTAACTTTTCTTCGTCGATTCATGAAGTCTTCTTCTGATCTCCTTGTGGAAGACTTCATCTCGAATGGCTTCACAACTCAATCTTGATGCTGATTGAGTTGGTTCTTAGATCTTTTGTTAGCTTGCATGCCATTCGTTGAGTGCTCTCTGGTTTCCTTTCAGGTGGAACATATCTATGCATTGCCAACCAGAGGCTTCATTCCTTTGGATATTTTGGGAGTGCTCATTCGTTGAGAATCGTATTTGCTCTATGATTCTGCCTTGGCATTGTGAGCACATCTGTTGAGGTCTTAGTTCTACACTCTATGATTCAGCTTTGGCTGTGCAGACACTACGACTCCGAGATCAGATCTTGACACTTTATGATTTCTGTCGTTGTGCTTATTGTCTTCATCTAATCTTGCTCGACTATGATCTCTGCCTCATGTATGATTAGTATACTCTATGACTCTGAGTGTAGTCTACGATTCTTGACTTAACTTTGGCATATACTCGGTCGGCTCGTAGGCAGGCTGTCTCTACGATTCTGAACATGACTTCCTCAGCAGACTACGACCCTAAAGAAGTTCTCCTCGACACACTACGATCCTTTCTCGTCTCTTCTGGAAGTCTACAAGCTCCGAGATCTACTATCTTGCAGACTACGATTCTGCCTCAATATCTCTCGAGTTTTCCTTGACTCTCCTGGCAGACTACGATTTCTTGTGCAGTGCTCGAGGATCAGACAAGCCTATCTATTACATCATAAGATCAACCTAACATGCTTGATCTTTCTATACTTATAGTCCTTATACATCATTTCTTTTTAAGGACTTTACAAAGCTGTTTTGCTTATGTAGGATTAACCTAACACATTTGATCAATTCATTCTAAGTCCTTGTACATATGTTTTTATTATCTATCAAAGGACTTTACAGCTTTTCTTAATGCAAGCATACTTGCATATTCATTCATATATATATCACAATCAAATCATATATAAATAGGAATATCATTCACATGTTTATTCTTGACAATCTCCCCCTATTTGATTATGACAAAAACAATAAGTGCATATGCATGTTATGAATGAATCTTATATACAGTGAGCAGCTGTATTTCTAAAGCAGATAATCATGAATGTTATTTATAATATTATGAAATTTAATACACTGACATTTTACATCCTGGATCCAGAACATACCTAACTAGTTAGAGATGTACCTCTTTGGTTCCATATATGCTTCCAAGATGTCTGTTGACACACTATTCATCTGTTTGATTCCTTTGCTCCCCCTGGGATGTGGAACTATTCAATTTTTCTTACTTTGGTTCTGGCTCTGGCTCCCCCTCAGCCTTAGGCTCCCCCTCACCTGATGAACCATCTCTTTCTTCTGCTTTCTCCTTCTTTGTCTTTTTGACTTGTTTGCTCCTGCTCTCTTCTGCTTTCTCCTTCTTTGTCTTCTTGACTTGTTTGCTCCTGCTCTCCTTGCTCTTTCTAGAGTGCCTCTTTTTCTTCCCCTTTTTATGCCTCTTTTTCTCCCCCTTTTT
The DNA here is from genome assembly GCA_020205615.1 of Panax quinquefolius. Lineage (NCBI taxonomy): Eukaryota > Viridiplantae > Streptophyta > Magnoliopsida > Apiales > Araliaceae > Panax > Panax quinquefolius. The sequence goes on from CM035152.1 coordinate 41,064,624, forward strand.
GTCATTAATCATTTGAGAGAGCTGCTCCATGTTGGACATAAGCTACTCCATTATGTAGGAGGAGTTACCAACTTCAATCTTGAGTTCTTGTTGGCTTAACTCAATTTGCATGGAGAGGTACTGATTTATGTTGTGAATCTTGTCGGAGAGGACTTTGAGTTGCTCTTCATTTGCCTTTTGTGCTAGTAGAGCTTCAGCCTTTTGATCATGTAGAGCTTTGAGATAGATGTGATCTCTTTCTCTGACTGTGAGGGATACATCAGTCATCATTGCGTGGAGTCTCTCTTGAACTAAGTTACCTTCTGTTGTTGTCAGCTTCTTTGATTCTTCAGTGAATAGAGATGTTCTCTCAATCAGTTCATCAGAATTCTTCATCAGCTCCTTCTCCACGGATATTTGATCATTTAATTGTGCAGCCCCTGGTTGAGTATCAAATTGGACTCTACGATCTGCTTCCTTGGACAAATTTTTGAAGGTGTTAAAAATCTGAAGAATCGTTTAGTTCCAATCATTGGTTGAGGATGTAGGAATGTCGGTCAGTAGTGCTTGATCAGATGGAAGCTTCGCATCTTGTACTTGGAAACCATCAGTAGTAGAGTGAACTGACTCTTCGATTATTTCCTTGGTCATAATCCTTTTTCCTTTTGAGTCCACTCTACGATCGTAAGGGATATAGTGATTTCCAAAGATGTCTGATACCTTGTAGTGTGATTTGGTTTGTGATCATCATCATAAATGAAACTCTTCACTCTTGGGAAGTTTTGTGACACAGTTCCATGCTTGGAAAATGAGAGTAGCACTAGTCAAGTAACTCTCATCTCTCTCTCAAGATGGGCCTTCAACCATGGCATCCATGGAAAGAACCATCTTATCGGAAGATCTTTGAGTTATACTGATATTGTTATGCGATCTAATTTCATGTTTTCCGGTTATGAAGTACTTCATATCATGTGGGTCATTCTTACAACTCAAGTTGTTCATTTCCTTGACTTATCCATCTTGCTGGTGGTTCTACTGGTGGCTCATCAAAGACTTCCACTATAATTCTTCTACTTATTCTGGCTGGGGAGAGAACAGGATAGTATTCTAGTTCGTCAGATTCCTGATGTTCAGAATTGAAATCTTTCTCCATTTCTTCCCTTTTTGAGCTTGAATTTTGCTTACTCCTTTCATCCATGAATTCTTCTTGCTGCATTTCATTTCCAGAATCTTCTTCAGCTAGATCTTCCTTTGATTCATCTTCTTCATCACTGGATCCATCATCACTCAATTCAACGGCAACATTGGAGTGATCATTTTTTCCTTTTGGAGGTAATTTGAGCAAGTAGTCTGTAGCTCTTTCTTCTTGTTGGAAGTTCAGCAATAGGTGTTTCAGATACTTCTTCTTCTTCAGACTCTGAGATCTTTGAGTCAGCATACAAAATTTCTTGAGGTTCATCATTAGCAGGGGTAGATATTTCTTTTTCAACCTCATCATTATTTGATCCATCATGAGATCTTGTTGGAGCATTTGCATCTGAACATTCATATGGGTCATCTTGCAGCTTTTCTTCAACTTCAAAGTGAGTACTCTGAGAGTTGGCCATAGGACCTACATATTCTTCTTTATCAGCTGAGTTTACATCTTCTTTTATGGATCCAATTTTAGGGGACTTAGTCTTGAGATTATCAGTTCCCTTCTCTTCCTTTGACTCTACGTCCTCTTCTTTGTCAGATGTGCTTCCTTGGAGAACTGGAACTTGTCTGTTTACCACTTTAGCTTTCTTTTTGAATGGCTCTTGAAGCAACCTGTTGCTTCTTCGCTTTATGGTTTCAGCAGTCAAGACTTTTTCTCCTTCATCCTTGTCTTTGGTGGAGAGACTTCTTGGTGGGGACATGGTTTTCTTCACACCACTAGATTTCTTTCTGGCTAGTGTGATTTCTGCTGATTCAGAATCACCAGACTTAGAACTTTCTACCTTCTTTGCCTTCCTCTTCTTCGCAGATGATTTGCTGCTGCTTCCAGTTGTCAGCCTCCTGTTTTCTTTAGGGTTCTTCTTCCAATTTACAAACAGTTGTGGAGACATTATTTTGTGCACATTTAGAGGTTCCCCCTCATTATCCTTGATCTTGCTTCCCAGTTTCTTCTTCATCATAATGCTCAGCAGTCTTCCATGAAATACTTTTGTAAGTAGTTTGTCTGTAGATTTCTTTAACTCAACTTTTTCTATCCATTTGGAGATTTGGTCAAACAGGACAACTCCAAAGTTGATCTGCTTCTTCAGAACTATGGCAGACATAATTTTCAATTGATGGTCGAGTACAGTGTCGTGTGCAGTGTCTTTGCACAGTATACATTTTCCCACTATCTCAGCAAGGAACTCGAATTCCCCTTGAAATTCCTTCTTCTTCATATCCTTCAGACTAGGGTTTCTTTGATATCGCATAAGCCTCTTACCTTCTTCAATTTTGACTTCATCCAGATTTATTAGACCTTGATTTGGAAACCCTAGGCATTGATTGATGTCTGATGCTTTAATCTTCAGACTAGATCCTTTCACCTTAGTAGTTAGAAGCCCGGAGTTCGTTGAAGCATTTGAGTAGAACTACTTTACTAGTTCTGTGTAAACTGAAGTGTTGGCCTCCAGGCACTCAGAGATCCTAGCTTCCTTTACAAGTTCAAGTATGTCTTTGAACTTTGTCTCTGATTCTTCAAACTTTGTAAAGCCGAGTTGAATACCCGTTATAACTTTTCATTCTGCCATTTTAGGAGATCAAGGTATATGGTATGTGGTTCGGAGAGATTTAGCTGAGTGTGTTTTGGGTTCTGGAAGTTTGATTGGTTTGGCTTCGAAGAGGATTCTAGGGTTTGAAAATGGGAGGGAGAGAGGTTCAATGGATTTTAGTAACTGTTTGCAGATTTTGAATTTGTCTTTATGGCACTTCCTTCTTACACTGCATACGCTACATGTCAATTGGTTATTGGTTGCACGATGCCCAGTAACTAGCTGTAACTCCCCAGTAACTTGTCAGTTAGCTGTCTCTTTTAGCAGAGTGGACGTTTGATTGACGTGGATTGACCTTTGACTTCTTTAGTTCGTAGAGTAGCATGATAGGACAGCTATTGACTCTACATTTTCCTTTGTTGACTCAATGATCAATTCTCTGAAAAATGTTGCAGTGGATGATTTTTGACACTTTTCTTCATGTTGAAACTGCATAGCTCAACCAATGATGTACCCCAAGCCAGTTTGGGTACTTAAGTTCTGATATGCGTTTACAAGATGTCTTTCCAAACTGTATTAGAACTAATCTCCTCATACTTCAGAATGGTAGAGCAATTGTCTCGTTCTTCCAAACTCCTCATGAGCTAGTGTCTTCTGGTAAGTCTGCGATCGTTGAGTCTGCTTCTGCGATCGTTGAGTTTTCACTACGATCGTTGAGATTGCATCACGATCGTTGAGTTCTCTCAAAACTCTATTTTATAATCGTTGACTGACTTGGTCCTTGAGATGAACTTTACTAAGCATTCTTTCTGGGTCAAGGTAGCTCAGGAAGGGCCAACCTCTTAGAGTGAGCTAAGGGTTAGGTTTGTCCCTGAGGCGCTTTCCAGAGAAAATACTTTAGAAGTGATTTTCACTGATATCTCATTTGACCTTTTTTGTTGGGGGGTCCTCTTCCAACTTTAGACATGTCACCTTCGCAATTGTGGTGTCCTCCTGCTCTTGCACTACGATCAGATGTTTGATCGTAGGCACTCTACGATTTTGAGTGGGTGGTCGAAGGTTATCGATAGACGCGTTTTAAGACGTTCCTACTGACTATGGATCTTCATTTGGTTCATCAGCCACAAAGTTTTGGAACTCTGTAGCTGGTACACTTCTTCATAGTATATCTCTGATGGTTTAGAGCTTCATCATCGTTAGCGATTCATCGCTCCCCATAGTTGATATCTTGCTCTTCTTAGAGAGACATAAGTTTTTCTTTATGTGTATCAGAAGACAGCCTTGCATATCTCTTTCTGATTGGAATCACCAAATCTTCTTATATCGTAGAAGTGGACATCTTCAAGGTTGATCATTCTATGATCCTTTGACAACACTACGAACGTAGTCTTCTTTTACAATTTGTACTTGTGGAGTTCTTCTCCCGTAATGAGTTCCTCATGTTTGATCCTCGAAGATCTTCTGTGGTGAGCTTCTGTGAGGAGTTTTCTCTTATGACCTGCTTTGAATGATTGAGCATCTAGGACCCTTTTACATCTTTGGATGAAAGACTTGCTTCCTTATAAGAATCAGCAACAATGTGAGCTTCATTCAGATTAGCTCAGCAGGTCTTCCAGGACAGGCTTTGACAAATGGGAGTTTTATCATAATCATTTTTGAACAGTCTTAAGCCTTCTGTTGGTTGAATTTTCTTGATTGAAGTCTTCTGCTTCAACATTCCTTAGTGTGGTTAGATGGACCAGGTACCTGCAGGTTATAAATTTCTATTTTTGGTACCCATGATTAAATGGGTCCTACTAGGTTAGTTTACTAAACCCCTGTTCCTCATATATTTGGATAAACATCATATTGACCACCATCAGTCGTATTCATGCATGAACTCCATTTAGATAATACATTTTGAGATGCATAGTGGTGAGTGTGAGAGAAATCTGTCATTTTTAATAAAACACTCTTTTCCTTGATGGTTTCATCATATGCTAAGTTATGATCACACAGTTTAAATGTTCACAGAGTGAGAATCAATTCTACGAATTATTTGTAACTGGTTGATTTATGGAGGTGATCAGTTTCTACAAATCATCAAGATACTTTTGTTGGACTGATCATACTCTGTGGGTTATCAAACTCTTAGAACATAGGTTTGTACATACATACTAACCCATCAGCAAAGATTACTTCACATAAAATTAATTTAACCCGTGATGCTCTTATGACCCATTTCAGATTTCTTTCAAGATGTCATCTTCAACCTAAAACATGGATGGAGAGAAAGTTTATAGACATTTGAGTTTTCATTATCAGTGTACTTTCTCTCTTCACCTTTTAAGATAGATTATGAATACTTGAAGGAAAACTATTATAGTTCATAAGTAAGGTGCAAATATGATGTTCATATCTATATTAGTGAGGAACCGTACCTTTTTACTGTTGATTTCTTAACAGTTATTTATCTTAGATATACTGAGTTTAGGCATTGATGTGCATGTTTTCTCATTTGCTTCTGACAACCAGTTGCTCTAGTTGATCTTTAGTCAATCAGTCGTGATCTTGAAGATACAAGCTAAGAGAGTGTCAGCATCTCTAATTCTTTGACATCCTTGAGTTCATAAGATTTACATCCAGCTGCAGTTTGACCAAGCATGTGATTGAGAAGTTCTTTTTTCTTCTCTGGATAAGCATTACTTAGCATGTATGGCCTTTTCATCTTTTCAGGCTGGTGGATGTTTCAATCTTTTCTGTTGACATCTCTTGAGCTTTCTAGCCTGGTCTTCAGACAACAAGATTGACATCGAGCAAGGATTGGTCTTGTTGATATGATAATCAAAGACATGGACCAATCTGAGCAGCTTCAGGTGTATATGCACATTTACCTGTACATAATATTTTCAACATGTGAGCTCATCTGCATATAACAAGTGACTTACTACTAAAATAAGTTTAGAGCAATGTTTGTTCCTAGGATCAGACTCAAAGCGATTAGCTTTTGAATGTAGCATGAGAACCTGCTTTGATACCAATTGTTAGTTCCCAGTAGGCACAATATAGATCTAGAAGGGGGGTTGAATAGATCCTTAGAATTTCAAAATACATTTACTCTATTAAGTTGTATTGCTCATTAAGTAGCTCATGACAAACTTAAGAATCTTTTCAAGCACAGCGGAATAAGTGAAAGATCTCCTTCATTGATATATTCATAATCACACATACATTGTTCGTAGAGTTACTTCAGTGGTAAGCAGTTCAAACATTCATAGCAGTTATAGCAGTTAATGTACATAATGTAAATGATATAAATTAAAAGACACAAGGGGTTTTAAGTGGTTCAGAGACTCAAGCTCCTAATCCACTCTTCTGCTTTCAACTAGCAGGATTTCCATTAAGGAAGGGCAAGAAGACCGAATCACTAAGATTCCTTCAAGGCCGCCAGACCTTGGGACTTCAGTTCACTAAGAACTCTTCAAGGCCAGCAACCTTGGAACTTCTCTAGTTCCCTAGGAACTCTTCAAGCCCAGCAGGCTTGGAACTTCATTTAGTCCTTCCGAACAAGGACCCCTCAAGCCCTGACTTCTTGTTATTGTAGTTGTTGTTGTTGTTGGTGCTGAGCTGCTAAGATGTCATTAGGCTCTGAACATCTTTTGTACTTAGCAACTTAGTGTGATCCTCTTTTCTTTCAGCTTTGAGTCCGGACCACATCTTCTTTGGTGCAGCTGATCTTCACTCTTTTCTGCTCATCTTTATGTGGTATCAGCTGTGCACCATCACCATCTGGGTTTGCTAAGTCTCTGTGCTTTTAGTAGACTTTGTCTGGCACTTAGTAATCCCTAAACCCTTCTTGAATACTTTGCAGACATGGTTCTGCACTTGTTCATTTTCAGCTTTCGGTTCATGGTGCTTCGTAGAGTGGCTCTCTTGATCTTCTTTGTACTTAGCCACTTTCCTGAATGTTATCTTCTTAGCCTTCTCGGCTCTCATCTTGGCTGCAATCTTCAGTGGCATTCTCATCTTTGTTGAGTGAAGCTTCGATCTATTTGATTCCTTCTTCAAAGTTGCTTCACTTCCACCTTGATAGTCTCACTGTCACTAAGACTTATTCTATCGATCTTTGGTGAAACTCGTAGAGTCAATAATAACATTCACCAACTCAACGATTCTGCAACTACATAATCAACAGCAATACTTAATCTTTGAAGCTCTGTTGATTTATACTGCTTCCCAATCTTCCCGTTGGAAAGTAGCCGTTGAAAGCTATTCAAATTTCTTCGCAAATCTCGAGCTTATTTGGTGCAGACTGCATATGTGACATGACATCTTTTTTTCGACTTCGACGACCTTGCGATCTCATTGTTTCATCAACCTTGTCGATATGTCACTTTAATGTCTTGGGCAGGTCGAAGACTTTATTTCCTTCTTCTGATTTCTCGATCAGAGGTTGTCCTTGCATCGATGCTCTCAATGAGCTCTTGTCCAAATATTACCCTTCAGATTGAACCGTTGCCAATGCTTCAGTCTTCAGCTATTCGAACTCTACTATTCTGATGCATGTCTTCATGGACTTGATCGTAGTGTCTTGTTGACTGGTAGAGACAACACTACGATCTTGAAGAGTGTTGATTTGATCTTCAATGTAGAACACCTCTTCCTTCTCTTATGCAGTACTTCAACACTTCTATTTGCCTCCTCGGCTCTCTCGACATCGATGGCTCGATTCCTTCGCTTCCGCCTCTTTTGAATAACAAGACACTTCAGATTTACGGCGTGTCCAGCTCGCTTTCTCCTTGTGATCTCCCGTTCACTTATCATCAATAGACTAACCCAATGCTTAATCACTTTAGCCTTGTTCTTTAGAAGCAGTCCAGTATCTCTGTATGTACTCCATCAGTTCTTTCTTTGTTTGGAAAACACTACGATCCTGGTAACTTCCAAGATCGTTGTCTTCATTCCGCTTGATACCATCGTGACTTGTCGACTTTTCTTGGTCGATTCATGTGAAGTCTTCTTCTGATCCCCTTGTGGAAGGACTTCATCTCGAATGGCTTCACAACTCAATCTTGATGTTGATTGAGTTGGTGCTTAGATCTTCTGTTAGCTTACATGCCATTCGTTGAGTGCTCTCTGGTTTCCTTCAGGTGGGACATATCTATGCAAATTACAACCGGAGGCTTCATTCCTTTGGATATTCAGGAGTGCTCATTCATCGAGAATCGTATTTGCTCTCACGATTACGCGCTTGGCATTGTGAGCACATCTGTTGAGGTCTTAGTTCTACACTCTACGATTCAACTTTTAGTCGCGTGCGACACCTTCACGACTCGAGATCGATCTTGACACTTTTACGATTTACATCGTTGTGTTTGTTGTCTTTCATCCGATCTTGCTCGATCACGATCTCCGCCTCGGTATGATTAGTAGACTCTACGACTCGAGTAGTGTAGTGTACGATTCTCGACTTAGCTTTGGGCAGATACTCCGGTCGGCTACCAGAGAGGCGTGCTATCTCTACGATTCTCGAACACGACTTCTCAAGCAGACTACTACCGAGGAAGTTCTCCTCGACACACTACAATCCTTTCTCGTCTCTCCTGGAAGTCTACGAACTCCGAGATCTACTATCTTGCAGACTACGATTCTGCCTCGATATCTCTCGAGTTTTCCTTAAGTCTCCTGGCAAACTACGATTTTCGGTGCAGTGCTCGACGATCAGACAAGCCTATCTATTATATCATAAGATCAACCTAACATGCTTGATCTTTCTATACTTATAGTCCTTATACATCATTTCTTTTTAAGGACTTTACAAAGCTGTTTTGCTTATGTAGGATCAACCTAACACATTTGATCAATTCATTCTAAGTCCTTGTACATATGTTTCTATTATCTATCAAAGGACTTTACAGCTTTTCTTAATGCAAGCATACTTGCATATTCATTCATATATATATATCATAATCAAATCATATATAAATAGGAATATCATTCACATGTTTATTCCTGACACACTCAATTATGCAATTTTATATATAAGGTATTGAAGGATTGATTGGGTGTGATTTGAAATTGATTGAGTTGGAGGATAGCTGTGATGTATTTATATATAAGGATTGAAAATTAATTGAGTTAACTCTGTTTAGAAATCAAATTGGAAGCCAAATAAATTTTAAATTAAGTGAGTTGACTCACTCAATTATGCAATTTTATATATAAGGTATTGAAGGATTGATTGGGTGTGATTTGAAATTGATTTGAAATTGATTGAGTTGGAGGATAGCTGTGATCTATTTATATATAAGTAAGTAAGTTGACTCACTCAATTATGCAATTTTATATATAAGGTATTGAAGGATTGATTGGGTGTGATTTGAAATTGATTGAATTGGAGGATAGCTATGATGTATTTATATATAAGGATTGAAAATTAATTGAGTTAACTCTGTTTGGAAATCAAATTGGAAGCCAAATAAATTTTAAATTAAGTGAGTTGACTCACTCAATTATGCAATTTTATATATAAGGTATTGAAGGATTGATTGGGTGTGATTTGAAATTGATTTGAAATTGATTGAGTTGGAGGATAGCTGTGATGTATTTATATATAAGGATTGATTGAGTTGGAGGATAGCTGTGATGTAATTATATATAATTATTGAAAATTAATTGAGTTAACTCTGTTTGGAAATCAAATTGGAAGCCAAATAAATTTTAAATTAAGTGAGTTGACTCACTCAATTATGCAATTTTATATATAAGGTATTGAAGGATTGATTGGGTGTGATTTGAAATTGATTTGAAATTGATTGAGTTGGAGGATAGCTGTGATGTAATTATATATAATTATTGAAAATTAATTGAGTTAACTCTGTTTGGAAATCAAATTGGAAGCCAAATAAATTTTAAATTAAGTGAGTTGACTCACTCAATTATGCAATTTTATATATAAGGTATTGAAGGATTGATTGGGTGTGATTTGAAATTGATTGAGTTGGAGGATAGCTGTGATGTATTTATATATAAGTAAGTAAATTGACTCACTCAATTATGCAATTTTATATATAAGGTATTGAAGGATTGATTGGGTGTGATTTGAAATTGATTGAGTTGGAGGATAGCTGTGATGTATTTATATATAAGGATTGAAAATTAATTGAGTTAACTCTGTTTGGAAATCAAATTGGAAGCCAAATAAATTTTAAATTAAGTGAGTTGACTCACTCAATTATGCAATTTTATATATAAGGTATTGAAGGATTGATTGGGTGTGATTTGAAATTGATTGAGTTGGAGGATAGCTGTGATGTATTTATATATAAGGATTGATAAGTTTAGTATTTTTTTTGTAAATAAATTAATTAATTTTATATATTTACTAAATATTATATAATATATAATAATTAATAATTAATTAATTTAATTATTTATTATTTATTACATATTAATAACGTCACTTGGTCAATAACGGTTCGACCACTGATTGGACCAATGACCCCATCCACCTCATACTTTTTCGATTCGATGAACGATTCGGTTATGAGAACATTACTATAAATACAAAAGAAGTAAACGTGGGGAAACAAATAGCTAAACCGGTATATAAATTTGTTATCTAACTTTCTTATAATTGTTTCTACAAAATAATTAAATAGTATGAATAAAAAGATTTTCATAAGAATTGGAAATTTATGATTTTCACTATGATTTAAGGATGTGAAAGTTATAAAATTTGTTTTATTTATTTTTCAAAAGAGTTTTATTTGTCAATTTTTTTTATTACGCAAGATGAGCTTATTTTTGTTAATAGTAGTATAAATTAACACTATCTTCATTTTATCATCGTATTCATATCATACAACAGGAATAAATAAATTACTTATTATTTTAACAATTTAAATTAAATAAATAAATATATATTCTTAATATTCACAAATTTTGTATATTGAAACAAAGAAATTGTGAGAATCAGAATTGAATAAAATATACTAATTTTTGCTTGATTGATGAAGTTGTTCCATATCACAAAATAATATAACAATTTAAAATCATTCTATTTTTAAATGTTTTGTTAGTATATAGTTTTATTTAAAAAAATATTTAGAAATATGCAATTTAGCAGTTGGCCTTCTTATATCAGACTATAAATCAAATAATAAATATTCATTTTACACAATTTTTTATACGGTCTAGTTACCTTCTACGACCATATACTCTATATCTATGTATTTGTCTATATATATAATAAATAAGACAAAAATCGTCATTTAACCTTACTTGTTTAACAGTAGTCAATTATAATTATAAATAAAATCTATATATCTATATCTATATATATAATAAATAAGATAAAATTTTCGTTCAACCCTACTTTTTAGAAATAGTTATTCAACTCTATTTTTTAGAAGTGATCTCTAAAATTTATATATCTATATCTATATATATAATAAATAATGCAAAATCGTTAATCAACCTAAATTTTATAAATTTTAGGAATGATCGTTCAACCCTAAAATTTAATAATAAACTACTATAAATAAAATTCTATTTAGTATACATAATTAATAACACAAAATGGTCTCTCAACCCTAAAATTTAAAAATTACCCCTTAACCCTATTTAGGATTAGAAACCTAAGATTTATAGAAAAAATTATTATTTTTATTTGATTCCAAAAAATCTTCTAAATTATTACTATCACAATACTTACCACTATTTTTTATTCTCATACATTTTATTTAATTTAGTTAATGTTCTTTAAAATGTATATTCTTAATAAAAAAATAATATTTAGTTATATAATATTTTTTATTATTAAATTATATAATTATAACTATTTGAATTTAATTAAGATTTTATTATATATTACATAAATCGATGAATATATGAAAAAACATAAACAAATAAATAATTAATTTAAAGATGGATAGTATCATTTATTTTATATAAATATGAACTATTATTGTAGATTTTAAATTTATTCAATTTTCATCAATAAATTTTAAAGCAATATATTTTAAAAGGAAATAAATATTCTTTAGACAAATCATTGTACACAATATTAATATAATTAATATATTAAAATAATATAATGAAAAAATTTATAAATAATACAATAATTGTATAACAAACCCTGTGCAAATTGTATTAATAGTTTTCAACTTCCCATAAAGAGTAGTGATGGAATTTCAAACAAATTTTACTTGATAAATGGTACTTTCTTAATCCATGTACAAAAACCTTAAACGACAATCTTTTAGAAACGAAAGTAGTACAAAATAATCTGTCAACCCTATAATTTAGAAATGGTCCTACACCCTAGAATGTAGGAATAAAAACCTAAAATTTTGTAAAACAAACTATTTTTTCATCTGTTATTTAATCTCAAAATCTTTTTATTTACATTCTTACTATCATAATTATCTACTTACCATTTTCTCTTATTCTTATACATGTTCTAATTTAGTTAGCGTTCTTTAAAATTCATATTATTGATAACAAAAATATTCTATTATTAAATAATTTTTACTATTAAATTATATAAGTACTATTTGAGTTTAATTAAAATTTTATTATTACATAAATAGATGAACATATGAATATATAGAAACAAATAAATCATTTTAAGAAGAATACTATCATTTATATTATACAAGTAGAAGAATTATTATTGTATATTTTAAATTTCATCAATAATTAGTTATACATTAAGGAAATATTTTCTTTATATAAAAATCATTGTATGCGATATTAATCTATTATTAGTATAATATAATATAAAAAATGTAAATAATACAATAATTTCATAACAAAACAAAACTGGTGCGAATCATGAGCTAGTTTACTAAAAAGTACTATTATATTAATTTTACAGGGTCATGTGTTATGGGATTGTGAGACTTGTTTTATACTGTATAATTTAAACAAGATTTTACTAATTAAAATTGAAAATATTTACCAACAAATAAAAATCAGGAGAATGAGTTGGTAAGGCTATGATTAACTGTGTTTTGAAGAGTTGGTTGGGTTTAACCAACCCGACCTCACCCAATCCAGCAAAAGCCAAGAGCAATTGAGCAGGGCTAAACATAGTAACCAAATAAACCCAATTGACACACATTGGGAACTAAAATAAACTATCCAATCAACACCCGAGTTTGAAAGATTTACTATTTCATGTTTATTAGTACAAAAACTCTATTTAGACATGAATATTAAACATGAATTTGGGTCAAAATACAAATTGATAAAATTCAAATATACTCATGTCTAATTTTCATGTCCACCTTAAAGAGCTCCTAGTAGTATATATGATAACATTTTAAAAGACAGCTTCTCCTTTCATGGAAAGCATGCATAATTGGTTCATAGGTGCACATCAGTTCAGGTATCAATACTTACAACGCAACAGATTCTATATTCGCATAAATAAAAAAAATAAATAAAAAAAAAGTTCCCAAGAGATGCATTGTTTCTGAAGGTAGCTTAGAAGTTCAGTAAAGTGACCTTCCTTATCCTTTGTGGTTTTCTTTTTGCTCCTTTCAACATCTGCAACCAAAACAACGGAGAGAAGAGAATTTACAAGACATAACTACAATAACCCTTGTGAAAAATCACAAGAAATTCACAAACAAAGAAAAGGAACTCACCAAGCTAACGTAAATTCTTTATCCATTTCTTAAGATAAAACTTCCCCATTATATAGTCATGATGTTAGCTGGCACTAGTTTTTCTTATTTCTTGCCTCTGCTTTCCAATGTCTACGGCTGAGCGTACTCATAGGTGTTTCACCATTGTCATTAATACTTTGAACTTCACTCTCTAATGGTGGTCTTGAATGGACTCCAGAGGATAAACACTGCACTTGATTTCCACCAGTTATGGTTGTATTAGAAGTTATAGGACCACAAGCATTTCTTGCATCTCTTTTCCATTTCCTTTGACAGTGAACACGGGTGATGCAAGAATTGGGAGCCCCTAGCAGTTTTAGTTGTTCTTGCGGTGGAGTTGACTGGTTCAAGTTGGATGCCTTCTTCTTATCTGCTTCAAGACGCTTCCTAGCCCTATATCTACGTTGACGTTCTCGGTTCTTTAGACGACGGGTCATGAGGTCATTTGGACTTCTAGCATGTTTACTTTGATCGAGGGACCCTACTATAGGACCATTCATTGTAGAGGCATAATCATTATAACTGTTTTCCATCTCAAATAACTATTATAAAATCTGCATGGATGAATTAAAAAAAAAGAGCAGTTTTAAAAGATTATAGGAAAAACAAAGCAATAATGCATGTTTTGGTAGAAACAACGCAATAATGTTTCTTACAAGTGATTGCTAGTTAGTATTTTCAAGCAGAGCATTCAGCAGGCATCCATTCCACCAATTCAATGTCTCAGCTAACTGCTTCATAAAGTACTGGAACATTGCATATGTGGCTATCAATCTGCTACCACATCAATCCAAAAAATAAGATCAATATAAATATCTCAAATGATTGAAAATAGAAGGAAAAATACCCTTCCCAAGGAGAAAATAAAAACACCTACCCCACATAGCAACGATGAAGATCAGAGAAGAGTGCACCTCATAAGGTAACAACCAGCACAAGAGGAAAATGGAGTGTTTAAACAGTCACGGGGATAGGAAACTTTATTTTGAAACCTTTCTTTTCCCCTCTTTGGGAAGAGAAGAGGGGGTGATGGTGTTGGAGTAGGAGAATAATTCTTAAACTCCTCCATTTCATGAAACTATAGAAGAAACATAATCTCCAAAGGAAATAGCATATGAGCATACTAAATTACTAATAGGTTATCAATCTCCTTGGACATCAATCCATTTCCAGAAGGGAATAAATACACCTCATATAATTTTTGAAAACTTTAACTAGGCTCAAGCGCAATGCCAAATTTAAACACCAACACTTCATGGGTTGCGGTTCTAAAGGACAGTAAGGCTTGATTCAGTGGTCAACACCCTTCGCATTGTCTTGGGTTAAACCACAGCCTTCACGCTGATGGAAGTGTCTGCTTGGTAAAAACAAGTTAGATGCTTTTCAGGAACACGGGGCATTACCTGAATGGCTTAATATGTATACGTCATTATGTCCTAAATCGAAACTGCACACATGCATCATTCCAAGAAGCACATAAGCTTAGAATATACGCACGCTCGCCAAATTGTTTCCTTCATATGAAAACACTTTCATGTCATGTATCTTCCTTGGCATTAATCCTAATAGTGGAGATTTACAACTGCATGATAATAAATTTCAAAGTATAATATATACTCAATTATGCCGACTACTTTTTTAGTTCACAATAATGACATGTCTTCAAAAATGGGTAAGTTTTTGATGCGTCCAAACGAATATGGCAGTGTGTCAATAAGCGACAAGCTGTAATTCTAAACCGGGGAAATTCCATTTAGATTAAATATAATGGTTCATTAAATATAGTTCCCAATTACCAGTGTGATTGTTCTAGACTTCAAATGCTACTACATTAACTGGTGAGAGGGAATAAAACTTTTTCTATGGTCTGTGTGGTCAAAAAAAGAATATCAACACATGGCCCCCACAAGTATCAGAGCAAACTGAGGAATCACGAAGTCCAGTCGCAAATGCTCGACCCATGATTGTAGGATATACTTACCAAGATGTAATAATTGCAGTACTATTCCGTTTTACCCATTCTGATTGTTCTTTTTCAGCTTTGGGTTTTGAGATGACAACATAAAGGTCATCTTCCTGCTGTTAGAATAAGAGAAGTGTATAAACATTTTTGAGATTCTCAAGTAACATGCGTAGAAGGAATTGTCGTAACCATAGCTAAAATGGAAATTTATTCTACAAATTATTGGTGATCCAAAACTGAATGAACTAAATGTACTATGATTATACTACTGCTGGACTTGATTCCTAGTCGAGTGTAGTTGTAAAACTAACGCCTTTCTAGAAAAGACAACTCTACAAGTGAGAAAAATGGAATTTCATTAAATGATTCCGGAATCAGTTAGATTTTTAGAATGATTTTTGGTAAGTTGAGAAAAAGTTTGCCCTGTTGTTATCTTGAAATCTATCCCACTGAATTGATTCCCTTCGCGTTTCTAGTGCTAAACTTGTAGGATCCTGAAGTTGTTATAGGCGTTAAGTGCAAGTGGTGCATCAGTGGATTGAAGTTTTCTTGAATTTTTCTTTTTGCGTGTAAGTGGATGGATGTAGACAAAATGTCTGTAGTGTGCTTCTATATCACTCTGTGTGTGATATATATAGAGAGAGGGACGGATAGGATGGATAGACATTTTTTTATTCTTTTCAATAAGTTGGACAGATAGATAATTTTTTCTTTTTGATAAGTGGGATGGATGGGTAGACATTATATGTACATAGAAGAATAAGCGTAAGTGCACCAGCCTAGGTGGATTCTTAATTTGGTTTATGAAATTATGTGTTGCCCAAATAATGTATGAGACTTAAGTTTAATAACTCTTATTGAAAATGTTCCACAGTCCCAAATCTTTTTGTGGTATAAGTTCTAGACATTTTGTATTAGAGCATCCATTACGTCACGATTAAGTCTCCAAAATACTACTGAGAGAAAGCTACCTAGGAGAAAATTAATTTACATAGCATTTTTGTCATACCTATGCACCTATGCATACACTTGTGCAAACGGGTATGCATCCCATCTTTTGGCACTTTAATGAATTTTGTTACTTTCCCAAAAAAGAAAGAAGAGATCAGTCCTAGGGCTTTTTGCATAGGTCAATATACACAAATCATCAATTCATACAGAAACACAAATTAATCAATTTTAAACTAAATCACCTGTTAGATATCAATTATTATAAAACATCATATGTTACAAGCAATTGTCAACAAATACCGGCTGCCTCCAAGCTTAAATTACACAACAACAATTTATAAATCCCATCCATATTCTTAGATTTCCAATTTGTATTTAAGAAACCAGGAAAGGAAAAACTAACAACAAAATAAAAATAAAAAATTATTAAACAACCATCTTCCAATTAAAACTACCAAGATGATTAAATTTTTAACAAACACACACACACATATATATATATATATGGGATTCCATCCACAAGAATAGGTTGTTGGGAGCAACCTCTCTTAGTACCTGTAGCGCGACATTACTTAGTTTTTTTATAAATAGCATAACAGTAGGCATTTTTAAAAAGGAGATTCTTCTACTAACAACCGGTCTTTCGTCTTTTGTGGATAGATACTATATATATATATATATATATATATATATATATATATATATATGAGTACCCAATTAATGTGAATATGTGTGGAATCAACAGAACATGAAAATGAAACAATAGTACATCAAATGATCAAGCAAGCCAATCACACCCAACCAACACCCACGTCAAGGGTGTTTCTCATTTACAACGTTAAGAAATAAACAAAACTGCAAAGATGGGTATTAGAAAACCAAAGAAAAAATAGAGAAAAAAAGTAAAGAAGTACCTTCTTAGAGAATGGGTTGAAATACAATAGGCAGAAAGATCTAACAAACCCTTATCATAATAAGTATTTAGTTAAAAATGGGTGTTTCAGAAAGAGAGAAAAGAGGTGAGAAGAATGGGAGGAGAGTGAGATCAGAAAAGGGGAAAGAGGAAAATAGGCGGAGGAATGAAACGAGAGGACAAGTAGCAGTTTTTTATAACCAAAGTTGAGAGTTTTCTTTTTTATAAAGCTTTTTTAATTATTTATGGCATGAAGGGGAGTAAAGCAGTTGGCTGGCGCATTGGTCTCATAGCTCCCGACTTATCTTGTGATCGAGCCTCTCTAACCTCATTTTACTAATAATTGTATATTATTATTTTTCCATTAAATAAACTGTGCATTATAATTTTTGTTACAAATTTTCTTTTATAATTTATGTTTTTATTAAAAAAAATAATTATTTTATATTATTATTTTTATAAAAAAATAACTGCATTTTTTAAGGTAAGAATGGAGGTGAGTGTTACCTCATGCTCTTGCGTGAAGTCCACGCTTTACATAATTATATACATTTCTTACCGTATTATGTATAAAAGTATATTTTTTAAAATATTTTTAAAGTATTACTACTATAAAGGAATATCTTATGCAAGAGAGATAACCTTGTGGTGCCATTTTTTTATATGTTACTTCCCCTCTTCCTTCCATGTTATGCACAAATGGCCCAAGGCATGCGAATAGCATTGGTCCAGCTTAATTAGACCCGACCTGAACTGATCAGGCATAAAGGCTGAAAAATGGTCACTTTTTCAAAGTAAAAATCCGGCCTGGACTAGTCTGACTAACAGTCCGACCTGCACCTAGCCTACGCCAAATACATTACGTGTGGCCTGTTTACACCTGCGCTTTACCTTAGGCCTTTGCTTGGTTGGCTTGTAAATTTGTTGCTTTGAAATTAGAGAGTCCCTCTTAAAAGGAAAACTTCATGGGTCCTTAACACTAATATACAACAATTAAAAAATAATTTCAAAAATAAAACACACATAAAATAATTACAAAAATAACACAACACAATATTACGTTACTAAAATCACGTATCATTAACTCCTACACGTCAGTTACCGACTTTCATATTTGCAACTAACCGCACCTAAATTTAAGCAACTGAAAAAAACATGCAACTTTGATATCGGAATAACAGATCAATGACAACTCTATCTGAGAAGACAAAATCTTCTGTCGCGACACAACTCTAAGACCGGAGAAGACGAAACCTTTTGTCGCGACGCAACTCTGAGATCGGAAAAGAGCATACAAAATCAACAGCAACTTCAAGTTCAGTAACCAGAAACTTACGTACTGCAGTGATTGTTGAATACTGTGACGCCCCCAAATTCGGGTATCTTCCAACCTGACATATGGTGCAATACGGTACTACCATTCATACATTCATTCAATTAAAAAGCCTCAAAAGAACGAACATGACTTCTATATATTCAAAATAATATTTACATTTCCCAGGTTCTATACCCATTACAAAGGTTCTTTGTCATAATATCAAAATACATTACAACAATAAACCTATACTATTATATAGACCGATTAACGATCTACCTTAGCCTTTCCTTTATCCTTATTCGATCCTTCGGGACATTCAGTTTTAACTGCATTCATATGGTTCAAGCAAGAGTGAGCATAACTAGCTCAGCAAGTATGACAATTCAATAACATGCTTGACACATAAGAATCGTATATCTTCAATAACTGAACAATAGTTATGAAGTACTATTGATAATTCAAAATAGCACTTCATCTTTCTTTCAAATTGTTTCACAATGAATAATATCCAGTAAAACATAAACTCCGGTCCAAGACCTTGAGTATTTCATTCTTTCTTTGAAAAGGACAACCCGGCACTAAGTCCGTAAGTCCGATATTACTTACGAGCACTTCTAGGTGATCAGCCTATAGTACTCTATATTGATCAACACTACATTCATTAAACGTATTACGTTTAATTTGTGGCAACCTCACGTGCCTGTCGTATGACGACAAAACATTTGTTTATCATACTCAATCTTCTTTTGAAAATCATATCGAGTAGTTGACAAAAGCTAACAACATTTAATAACAGTTGGATAGATTAACAATAATCCACCAAATGCATTAAGTCTAGCCAGAAGAATTGGCTTTAACTTCATCATACATCAATTAATGCGTAAGGATACATGAATTACAAAGCTTGTTCAGATTGAACTGAGACAAGGTTTAGAATACTTGCCTTTAGTGTCTACTATGGTATAATTACTTTATGTTTGAGTCTTTCAAGTCTCTACAATACATGATCACATAACGCTTCACATTAGGTCATCTATAATCAAGTATGTATACGACTATATCTTACCCTTCATCTCAATCTAATCATGTATTAGATTTGTTTACTATCAATTCCGGCTTGTCATTATACTTGCATTCATATTTGAATAGGTTATCATCAACCTTTATGTACTATCCTTAAGGTTTAACAAAGTTTTGACAATGTTACTTCAAGTTCCTTAAGGTAAGTTCAACATGAATTAATCACATTCCTTTCTTTATACTCATAAACATTCTTTACTATCATTGTTCTAGGAAATTTGGCGCATTTACATCAAATTGTTCTCCTTTAAGCATGACATTTAGATGAGATTCTGATAGTAATGTCCTGGACTTAGCACACATGCCATTGAGTCCTTACTTAGTGGTCATGTACTGCCGCCACTTTCTAGTAGGTCATAAACTATTCACGGCTACAAGCAAGACGATAATTGGTTTGGCAATGTGCGGCACCACTCTGTGCACCGAATAGTTTGTACAGTTTTTCAACTTTGCGAAATTCCCGGGCTCATAACTTCTTTGTTATAAATCCGAATTGGCTCGTTCAAAAGCCTACGGTTCACAAATTACATACTCTACGCGTTCATTCAAGAATTTTATTTATTTGACTTTGTTTCCTAAAAATTCACCTATTAGTTCATTTTTAACGAAAATGATAAACGTTCGTGAACGTTCAACGCTCGTTTCTTCGTTCTAAGTCGGAATTCGGTCATTTTCGAGTCCGCAACTCTATAATGCCAAATATGACTTATCTCCATCGAAAACCTACGTTTCCGAATTCAAACACAAAATTTAACTTCTATTCCGAGAATTTCACGAATTCGACGATTATCGTCCAATCGTGCAATTTCTGACAAATCTTCATTATTTATGATTTGTTCATTACTTCAAATGAATTCAATTCATCATGTGAACATCTCAACATACGTAATATAACAACTTATTTTTCATGTTGGATTTTGACTTATTCTTTTATGAGCTTATAACTTATTAAAGTATAACCTACTTATAGCTTCTTTGTTCATCACTTATGATAATTAAAGTCTTTTAATCATCATCCTTATATGTTCTCAATACATAGTTTCATTCATGTATACATGATACATATTCATACAAATTCTTTACTTTCATACTACTTCTTAAGATAAACTAATAACAAGTTCATATTACTTCTTCATAAGTTTATAACTTATGGTAGTTTAAATGACTTATTTCTGACTTATGCGGCTTAAGTCCATTGATTAATCATTCTTCTTACTTCTTAACATCCATATTCCTTAATTCATACTTTTCTTATCAACCTATCATGGTAGAGATAGAAGATAAATGGAGAAGAAGTCTTACCCTTGAAGTTCCTTAGAATAAGTCTTCTTTTTCTTCTTAAATGAAAGTAGCTTATTCTCTCTAACACTTAAGCACTTTATTAGTTTGTTGGATGATTTGAACAATTAGTAAATGACTAGAATTCTCCCTCTATTTATAGAATTCCCAAAGTTAGGGTAGTTTGGTCAATATACCAACCCACCTCCTTAAGCCACCTCCTTACTATTCATTACTTGCTAAGCACAACACTTATCTCTTCCTTGGTCATTACACATTATGCTTGATCACCAAGATTAACCACATTAACATGGTTTGCTCCATGGGTCAATCAACTCATTGGATCCTAGCTTGGGCTTAGATTAACTTAACCTTTGGGCTTTGCATTAACAAACACTAACTTGTTTATTAATCAATAGTTGGGCCTCACCATTAATTCACTTGGGCTTGAACAAATTCCTAACCAATCTTACAAGTCCAATATCATTGCTCAATACATATACGTATTGTTGACTTGTCATTCTCGTATTCTAATTCA
This sequence comes from Panax quinquefolius, assembly GCA_020205615.1. NCBI lineage: Eukaryota > Viridiplantae > Streptophyta > Magnoliopsida > Apiales > Araliaceae > Panax > Panax quinquefolius. The sequence goes on from CM035152.1 coordinate 41,086,025, forward strand.
TATACAACTTCGTTATATCGATATATATATCATTATTCATATACGAACTCATATAATACATTGTATTATATTCGTATTCATTACCTCATTCAATACTCATGTATCATACGATCATTACTTAACTTATTAATAAATCACTTTCCTTAACATCCTCAATTTAAGTCTGCAAGCGAAATATTTCGTTTTCCATACTTAGATTATTATTACATAATCAATCTTACCTTGACATTCTATCATTACGTATTTCTCGGAAATTCAAAAATAATTCCCGAGCAAATAACGATGAATAGTATTTTTCGAAAAATTTCTCAGAAAACTTTTATTTTCGTCCTGGAAATTTAAACACTTTAATTCCTTCACGTAGCTAAAATACTACGACATTCCCACATCATTAGGTTATATAATGACAACCATCTTGATAACACATAGAATATAATTTTATTTATTATTTAATTCAATAAGATTATTTTACAATAAAATCCGAATTTCTCGGTCGTTACAAATACAAGATCAACAGCAACTTCGATACAAATTTGAATACTGAGGTATGTGAATTTAAAATTTATATGCATATAGTTACCTATGGTTACTACGAATTCCTATATTGGTTACCTTTCTTAAATTTTTCGCACTTAAAATGGTCACAAAGTAAGAATACTAAATGTTTTGATTGCAAAATGCATTTGAAAATATGTTTTATATTATGGTTACTAAATAGATATAAATTGGTTACTGTTTATTATAAATTTGGTTGCTGAATAATGTTTATTTGATTGCATTATACTTTTAAAATGAGTTCTACTGATTTTTTTTTATATTAATGGTTACTCATTAAATACATTGGTTACCATCCCAAAATCTTCTTGGTTTCTTTGTTTAATGTTGTCTTGGTTCTTTGCATAATATTCTTGACTAATTGACTTGGTTCTTTGTGTAACATTATATTGGTTACTAACTAATCTTTCGATTGTTATGTGTAACATTATAAAGGTTCTGATTGTAAAATTATAATGGTTACTGCATAATATTACTTACTAATCTTGACTTTAGTTCTTGAATAATGATAACTTGTTCTTGACTAATCTTCGACTTGGTTACTGTTTAACATTATATTGGTTACTGACTAATGCTGACTTGGTTACTATGTAAAATTATAATGGTTACTCATTAGTGTAAGACCCCAACTTATTATAAATAAAATTGAATTTTCTATATTCATTATCTTGAAATAATAAGGAGTTAATTTGATATAATACTTTGGTTATTGGTGAAATGTACAAATTTTATAAATTAAGCAAGTGGTTATAAAATATTCATTGTTGTCGGGGAATATTCGTTTGGTCGTGGAATATTCTTGTTGTCGGGGAATATTGGTACGACGACGCATCTATTTGTGGGCCCCATAATGGAATAACTGTCGGATGAAGAAAATGACAAGTTTGAGTTTTTATAAATAACGACGTAATTGTTACCGTTAACACTGTTGGGTTACCTGGTGGTTAAAATACGAATAATACTGCGTGGTTGCGCAAAGAGTAATACGATATTGCACAGTATTTTTGAATTATTGATTCTTACATAAGAAAGCACTACTCAATAATTATTACAGTAATTACTGTTCAATATTTTATTTTATTGATTCAATAATTGCTGCGTTGATATTTTATATTATTGTTGTTTCAATAATTGTCACTACACAGTATTTCCCATTATCAGATCAATAATTTATATTATTTGAATAATATTATTAGATAACATTATTGGCAATGTCTAGAAAGTTCTGTCAAGGAGAGGTTTGGTCACCTAATTGCGCGTCAGTAAGGAGAAATCCTTATCGGAAAGCCCCCTCTTTCCTGGGAATGGTCTGGTTGTCATTATTGTGATTTTGTAATATTATTTATGAATAATTATTTATTGATTTATATGATAAAGAAATATTTATTTTAGGTGGATATAAATGAAGGAAATATTTATTTTTATGTGGATATAATTGAAGGAATTATTGTCGAGGTGTTTTATCGGTATTTTGTCGAAATGGAGGTATTAAAAATCATCCGTATATGGATTTCGGATATTTTCTGTTTGGAGTTTGGAAAAACTTTCTTCTACAAAGTTGTAGAGAATTCGATTTCATATGGAATGAACATAAAATTCGTATTTTTCTGATTAAAGGGCTATTTATCATGAATTATTGAAGTTTCGGAAATTAAAATATTTTTATTAAAATTACGGGTGGGACCCACTCTTGTTTTTGTCAAAACACGTGCTGAGATTTTTCAAGAATGGCATGCTTTGATAGTCTTGGTCTTGGCATGCGTAAAGAAAAAAATAATAATAATATTTTATTAATTTAGTCTCCTTTGGCATTCTAGCATTTTCCTATAAATAGGGCGCTTAGTTAGAATTGAAAATCACACTAGAAACAAGTTTTCTCTCTCTATATATTATCGAGCGTATTTTGTGAGTATTTAGATACTTTGAGAGTTGTTATTCAGTGCAAGTTTCCTTCGACTTTACATCCGATATTAGATCGAAAATCTTGTTATTTTGAGGTAAGGGATGTTATTTTCTTCTTAAATGATATTATTTTCTTCAATATCATTATGCCGAATTATTGATATGAGTTTTATTGTGAAATTTCTACCTTTTTGTGTCGGAGTTACTATTCACGTATACGACACTATTCACAAATACGGCACTATTCACCGAAAAATGAAATTTTCTCTTCTTTGTCCCATATGTCTATTATGGTTATTATCTTTAATTGTATCCATGTTTTAATCTTCATTCTTGAATTTTACTCCATTATGGTTTATTATGGAGTATTTTTAAACTTGAATTATCTAAAGTATGAATATCTAATCTTTGTCCTTTTATCTCACTGGATTCGTTCTCTAAAATATTTTTCATCATCCTCAGTCCTTAATGGTGACACTTAATGAATATCTTTGGCCTGTAGTGCAAAGATGAATGATTACCTAATGAATATCTTTGGCCCGTAGTGCAAAGATGAACAGGTGTTGAGATGAACATGACTAATTGGTGATACAAATGAATATCTTTGGCTCGTAGTGCAAAGATGAATATTTGATTCAAGGTGTATATTGATTGATGTTACAGGGATAAAATATTGATGATGGACTTTTAAATTCATAGATGATAGTAAATTTCATTCTCTACTTAACTCTTCTAATGAATTGTTGTTTCCGCTGCAGTTGTTGATCTAAAACTTGTTGTCTATTATATTCTATCAGATTTTTTCCTGTTGAAGACTAAGGATAATTTATTGTATATTATCTTAGTCTTAATATTCTTTACTGGGCTAGTTGAGCTCACCCTTTTTCTTTTTGTTCCATTTTTCTTCTTAGGAAGGGAGAATATAGCAGGAACCAGTCGGGGTATAGAGTGATGGTCCTAGACAGTTGATTTAGCAGTCCTCATTATTTTTGTAAAATAGTGCATCAATAATTGTAATGAGGACTTTATTTGAGTGTGGATATTGTCTAGAAGACAATATTTATATTTAAACTCACAGTATGTGTTGCCGTATTTTGCACGACAATTGTAATAATAAAGTTGTAGTTGTTTTCTGTACCATGTATTTGGCGACTCAGAATGGGTGATGTATACCTATTTTGGGGCATCACGGTTGGTATCGAGCTTAGGATATGGTCTCTGGCGGAGATCGGAGAATAGAACTAGGAGGGAGAGCGAGTAAATCCTTCGCTAGTGTGTCCTACCTAAGCTTATTTGTTGGTGGTGTCATAATATAGGGATATTATGTGACATATTAATTTGTTTAATTAACCCTTGTTTTATGGCAGTTTTTAAGAATAGCAGCTGAGAACGTTAACAATGAAGTGTATGAGACTGTGGAACAACCTTCAATCACCAACCAAGAGGCGTGCAAGCAGAAGGCAATATTCCTCTTGTAAACAACACTTTATGGAGCAAGCGATGAATGATGGAATGTTTAGAAGCTTTTTGCAGTTCATGCAAAAATCGACGAGGAGACTCGTGTACAAAATACGGTGGAAATGATAGCAACGCTTGCGGTTGTATCCTGACCAAGCGATTCAAGGAGTTGGGACCACCATATTTCTGGGGAAAGCCGGATCCGATTAAGGCGGAAACATGGGTCAAGCAAATTGCCAAGATATTCGATGTCTTGGGATGCATGGAAGAACAAAAGGTTCCATTCGCCACCTTTATGTTCCGTGGTGAGGCAGATTACTGGTGGGAATCAGTGAAGCATACCCAGCCAGCTGCACTCAACATGTCTTGGGAAAGATTTCAGAAAATGTTCAATGACAAGTACTTTCCGGAAAGTATTCATCATATGAAGGAGGTAGAGTTTATTAGATTGGAACAGAACAACATGACGGTGTCCCAGTACGAGGCGAAGTTCGTAGAGTTATCCAGGTTTGCACCTCATTTGGTAGAGAATGAGGAACGTATGACTCGGATGTTTCTAAGAGGTCTAAAACCCGAGATTCGTCAATACCTTATCTCTCACAAATTTTCTCTGTATTCAGATGTTGTCAACATGGCTCAATTATTAGAGCGAGATAATGAGTATGTTCAACCAAGGGACCACAACCAGGGTCATACCAATGACAGCAGTTATCGGAGCGATGATAACCAGTGAGGAGGGAAAAATACGGACAAAAGTGGTAACCACTCGAGTGGTAATCGTGGCCATGATAATAGGAGAGGTGAATCGAGTGGAAATTTCAAAAAGAGGAGATTCAAAAATGACGGGAAGACATCAACAGTAGCACCAGCACCAGCACCAACAACAAATTCTAGAGGAGGAAAAGGACCGCCAGTTAGATGCTACAGATGTGGAGAGGAGGGACACATAAGTCTAAACTGTTCACAGCCTTCCAGGGTGTGTTTTAATTGTGGAAAAGACGGTCATATAGCCTGATTTTGTCCGGTAGCGAAGTCAAGTCCAACTGGGACAGCGGCACCAAGGGTGACTATGGATAAAACAAAGTTGGTGGTTCAAGGGAGGGAGTTTGTTGTGACTGGCCAAAATGCGAGAAACCCGAAAGAGGTGATCACGGGTAAGCTAATCTTGATCTCTTGCGAAGTTTATACCTTACTAGATACCGGTTCTACCCATTCTTTTATCTCTCCTGCTTGTGCTCAACGTTTAAACTTGACTCCGGAGAAATTAGACTTTGATTTATCTGTGGAGACTCCGTTAGGAGAAACTTTTATTACATCCACTGTGTATAAATCTTGCTTGATCTAAGTTGGCACAATCACATTACCTGTTGATCTTATCTCTTTAAAGATACTTGCATTTGATGTGATTTTAGGGATTGATTGGTTAACTACTCATCATGCTAAAATTGATTTTTTTTGAAAGGTTGTTAGTTTTCATATTCCTAACCAACATGTTATGCGAATTTAAGCAACCAAACCGCTAAAGTCAATCACTATCATATAAAGCCATAAAGCCATTCGTTTATTAAAAAATGGATGTCAAGCTTTCTTAGCCCATATTATGGACTTGAACAAAAACACGCCAGATTTGAATAATATTTCTGTTGTTAGTGAATTTCCTGACGTATTTCTTGAAGAACTTCCTGGTCTACCCCCCAGAACGTGAAGTTGAATTCTTTATTGATCTTGAACCGAGTACAAAGCCCATTTCTAAAACCCCATATCGAATGACTCCTATTGAACTTCAGGAGTTAAAAGTCCAATTACAGGAATTGTTAGACATCGGTTTCATTCGTCCTAGTACATCTCCTTGGAGTGCTCCTGTTCTATTTATAAAGAAGAAAGACGGGAGTATGCGACTTTGTATTGACTACCAAGAAAAACCATGTCACCATCAAGAATAGGTATCCGCTACCTCGCATTGATGACCTGTTTGACCAGTTGCAAGGAGCACAATTCTTTTCGAAGATCGACCTTCGTTCTGGATATCATCAGCTGAAGATTAAAACTGAGGATATTCAAGGCGCCTTGAAACTCGATGCGGGCATTATGAATTCTTAGTCATGTCTTTTGGATTGACTAATGCTCCTGCCGCTTTCATGGATATGATGAACCATGTATTCAAGGAATATTTGGATCAGTTCATTGTTATCTTTATTGATGTCATCCTCATCTATTCCAAAAGTCGTGAAGATCATGAGCACCATTTGAAGCTGGTACTTCAAAGGCTTCGTGACAACAAGCTATATGCCAAGCTAAAGAAATGCGAGTTCTGGCTAAAGAAAGTATCATTCCTTGGGCATGTGGTGTCAAAACATGGAGTATCTGTTGACTCGGCGAAGATTGAAGCAATGCAAAGTTGGGAGCAACCGAAGTCGGTGACTAAAGTGCGTAGCTGGTTATTATCGGAGATTTGTGGAAGGATTTTCTCGAATCACTACTCCATTAACTCAGCTGACTCGGAAAGATACAAAATTCATATGGAGCGAGGAATGGGAGAAGAGTTTCCAAGAGCTCAAGAGGAGACTCATTTCGGCACCTGTTCTAACAATACCATTTGGTTCGGATGGATTTGTTATCTACAGTGATGCTTCAGGAAAAGGGTTATGATGTGTTCTCATGCAACATGGGAAAGTCATAACCTATGCCTTGTGACAACTTAAAAAATATGAGAGGAATTATCCTACTCATGATCTGGAGTTGGCAGCAGTCGTTTTTGAGTTGAAAATCTGGAGACACTACCTGTATGGGGAGAAAGTGGAGATTTATACGGGTCGTAAAAGCCTCAAATATTTCTTCACCCAAAAGGAACTCAACATGCGGCAACGACGTTAGCTCGAGTTGTTGAAAGATTACAACCATAGCATTCAATATCATCTTGGAAAAGCAAACGTTGTAGCTGACGCATTGAGTAGAAGATCGTATGCGGGTACGAGTGCGATGTTGTTAATACAAAGACCCATTTTATACGACTTACAAAGGATGGAGATAGAGTTAAAGGCTCCAAGTACCCAAGTGATGATATCAAACATACGAGTAGAACCGACTTTAATCGATAAAGTGAAAGCTGCTCAAGCTACAGACCTGGAGCTGATGCGTATGAAGAGAAAAGTGCAAGAAGGTGCTATTTCGAAAGCAAGAATCAATGAAGAAGGAATACTTCGCGTCAACTCCAGACTTTGCGTTCCTAACGATTCTGACTTGAAGCATATAATCATGATGGAAGCATACAACACACCATTTGCAATCCATCGTGGGAGTACCAAAATGTATCATGATATTCGGCATACATTTTGGTGGATGAATATGAAGAGAGAGATCATGGAGTTTATCTCGAGGTGTTTAACCTGTCAACGTGTAAAGGCAGAGCATCAAGTACCAAAGGGTCCATTGCAACCACTTGAGATTCTGAAATGGAAGTGGGAACACATTACCATAGATTTCGTTACAGGTCTTCCCAAAGTTTCTCAAAACATAGATACGATTTGGGTTATTGTTGATAGATTAACCAAGTTTGCTCATTTCTTGCCTATACGTGAGACTTATTCCCTTGAACGTCTTGCTCGTACGTACGTGAATGAGATTGTGAGATTGCATGGCATTCCAGTATCCATAGTTTCGGATCGTGACCCAAGATTCACTTCACAATTTTGGGTTAGCTTGCAGAAAGCTATGGGCACGGATTTACGATTCAGTTCGGCATACCATCCTCAAACAGACGGGCAATCGTAAAGGACTATTCAAACCCTTGAAGATCTATTAAGACTCTGTGTGTGATGCCCCCAAAATAGGTATACATCACCCATCTTGAGTCGCCAGAAAATACACTACTGATAACTTCATTTATACAACTGTCGTGCAAAATACGACGACATATATACTGTGGGTTTCAATACAAATATATATACCAACTCCGACTCATATCACAATTGCACCTTACATAAAGGTACAGTCAATAACTATTTTAGAAATTAAAATCTTTGGGAAGTGCTCAAGGAAACCTTCGTGCATGGGAGGCCATGCGTCTAGGTTATGATAGATATCATATGCCCACAGAATTATCCTTGGTTGACCCAATAGACCCCAAAGAAAAATTAGAAGATTACTATCATGTTCCTTCCAATGGTGAGTCTTCTCTTGATATATAACTATCTCCACTGTCTGCAATTTAGAACTATATTTTAACCAAACTCTAAGATTATATAGGTAGTGCTCGTAGATATACTCGATGAAGTGGATGCACAACCACTGCCTCTTATGATAACACAAGGTTGTATGTCATTAGACATCTTGTATGATAGTGGCAAAACACCCTTCCAAAGTTGGGTTCACCTCACCCTATTTGGTTCACCAAAATTAAATATCAAATGGGCGATATCAATACGACACACTTATCTAAAGTTCTCGATAAAATTATTTTCATACTATTTAGGAGAACCTCAACAACTATAGACCACCGATTCTATTCCCTGTTATCCCCGCTTCGACCCGGTACACTCTTATTACACGAAAGGAATTGTGAAAAAAAAGGGTGAGCACAAATAGCCGATAAAAGAATATCGTGATAGAAGATAATTAAATTATCAATAGCCTTCGTCGATAATAAATCCGAGATTTAGAACATATGGTAGATGATAAAATTTTCAACCATAGTTGCAGTATGAACGAAAGCAATCCATTAGAAGAGTCAAATAGACCATAAAGTCTATTATTTTCTCCACGTTAAAAGTCCACCAAAAATGTTTTATCCCTGTAACATCAATCAACAGTTCCTTTCCACAATCATATGAATAACTCATAATCATAATTGTGATTCTAAATCACTCTTCACACCCAGGACGAAGATAATTTTCATCACCTATCTTTACCTGAAACATCAAAGATCATGGTTATACCAAATCACAGTTCATGTTTATAATCATACTTAATAAATTCATCTTTGCACTACGGGCCAATGATATTCATTAACAATTCATCTTTGCACTACATGCCAAAGATATTCAACAACAGGTCATCTTTGCACTACAGGCCAAAGATATTCAACAACAGGTCATCTTTGCACTACGGGCCAAAGATATTCATCAATAATTCATCTTTGCACTATATGCCAAAGATATTAATATCTCAAAGAAATACATAATCATTTCAAAATTTATATAAACCATAATTATAACCATGTTGATCAATTTACCTTTGCACTTAAGCTAAAAATATTCAATTGTAAATTCAATGGTCATGATCATACCAGTCAACAATTCATCTTTGCACTACTAGCCAAAGAGAACCCATAGTCACGATCACACCAATAATCTACCCATCTTTATACTTAAGTCAAAGAGAAATTTCATCACCGGGATTATAAAAATGTTATATATGATAATAAAAACAATATGATCAACAACTGCATTTAATTTCTAGAGTAAGATTCATAAATTAATAATTTCATAACACCTTAATCCAAATGTTATAAATCACTTAATAATCTCATAATCTAATATTATTAATATTACCACAATATTTTAATCATTTCTTAAACTTATAAATAATTTATTTTAATTGTTTACACTTTACTAATTAATGCATTTAATCATCCTAAAATGCCAAACTCATAAGATTTCATCATCAATAACCAAAAATCTCATCACAAATCTGCATATACCTTATATAGGATTTCCAAGCCATAAAATTCTATTTTGTAATTTTGTTACTTCATATAACATATTTAATTCATTTACTCATAACTAGTTCATTTTCATGAAAATACCAAATCAGTCTCAAAAATATTTCTTTTCTGGGATTTAGTAGAATATAGTCTCATATTAAACATATATTTTTCTCATAATTTTAAAAATTCATTTACTATTTTTCATATGGCCAAAACTGCCGAATATTTAGACATTTTTTATAAACTGTACTTTTGTCCAAAAATTCTGAAATTTACACGCTATACTTCTGTTATATACATGTACTCTCAATAAAAATTTCACCAATTTTGGAGTTAACCACAAGGAGTTATAAGGGTTTACTTTTAAAATAGTCTTTTCCCATAAAATTCATAACTCTTAATCTATACATCCAAAAATCGCTATTTTTGGACACAATATAGAAAACTCATCAAATTATCATTTCAAATTTTTTTTAGAATTTTTGAGGGTCAGAAAAATTATGAAACTGCAAATGGATTTTCTCCCGCCATGCGGTAATCCACGTAGACAGATCATTTCAACAGAATAATAAAAAATGGAATAATAGAAGAATTCACCATGCATGCGATAGACCACACAGACAGGTTATTCCCAACAGAATAATAAAAAAATATGAAACCAGGTCATGCGTAATTCGCACAAACAGGATGTTCCAACAGAATAATAAAGAATGGAACCAGGTCATGCGTAATCCGCATGCAGATGGGATATTCTAATGAATAATAAAGAATGGAATAATGTTGAGAATTCACGGGCATGCGATAGACCACACAGATAGGTTATTCAATAGAATAATAAAGAATGGAACGAAGTAAATACGTAATCCGCATGATGGGATATTAAAGCGAATAATAAAGAATTGAATAACAACAGAATTCACTAGGCATGCGATGAGCCATACAGATGCATGAGTTATTCAATAGAATAATAAAGAATGGAATAATAGAAGAATTTCACCATGTATGCGGTACTTCTCATGCAGGTTATTCCAACATAATAATAAAGAATGTAATAACAACCCTTACAGTATTGAAGAAAATAACTCTTTTCATGAATAACGAAAGAATAATACCCTTATCTTAGAAAGAAGAGTATTATTATTTGGTAGGCGAGGATATTCTTGAAGAAAACTTATCTTGTTTTCACGCTCAAAGCTTCTTAAAACTCTAAAGAAACACGCTCAAGATTATGAAGAAGAATTCTCTTAATTTACGGTGTGTTTTCAATTCTAACTAAGCATTCTATTTATAGGAGAATGGAAAGGATACTATGTAATAAAATATAATATATTCTATTTAATATATATATATATATATATTATTTAAAATCTAATAAAACAAATAACTTTATAAAAGTATTACATTTTTTTTATATAAAAGATTTTACTATGCAAACACTATGCGATACACTATGCAAACACTATGCATAATAAAATATAATATATTCTATTTATAATCTAATAAAATAAATAACTTTATAAAAGTATTACATTTTTATATAAAAAGATTTTACTATACAAATACTACGCAGGCACTTTGCAAACACTATGCATAATAAAATATATTATATTCTATTTATAATCAAATAAAATAAAATTTTATAAAAAGTATTTTGTTTTATATAAAAAGTTTTCTGTTTTATTACATTTATAATAATAATAAATAAAATTCATCATTATTATTATAATTCACACTATTAATCGACCAGGTCGTTCCCAGGAAAGAGGGGCTTTCCAATAAGGATTTCTCCCTAATGGCGCACAATTAGGTGACCAAACCTCTCATTGACAGAACTTCTAGACATCATAAATATTGCAAATAATAATATTAATAACTCTGTCATCTCAATTATTGATTTAATAATATATAAAATATCGACAATAATTAAATCAAATAACGTGAGATCTTATCAACAACAATTATTGTAGCAATAATTGAACAAAAGCGAGTGACTTCTCACGTAAGCATCAATAATCAATACAGTGTGCTACTTATGTAACCACAGCGTAGACATCGTATTTCTTTAATAGGGTGTTTCAATAGTTAACAGTAAAACTTCCGCCGTTATTTTCATAAAATATTTTTGTCGTTTTCTCAATCCGACAATAATTTCGTTGTGGGGTCCACCAATGATTGTGCCGTTGTACGGATATTCTCCGACAAAAAGAATATTCCCCGACTAATCGAATATTATATAACAACTTTCATACTTTGCAAAATTTATAAATATTACCCACAACTATAACATTATATCAAATCCACACCATAATATTCAAAAAAATATTTCAAAAAATTTAAATCTTTATTCATAAAATTCGAGGTCTCACAATCTCCCCTCCTTATAAAATTTCGCCGTCGAAATTTATTTACGTACCTGGTATTTCGAAGAGATGAGAATACCTTGCTTTCTTTTCGGATTGTACCTTCCTGGTTATTTCCTCTGTATCATGATTTTCCCATTGCTCATCTCTCGTGTTTTAGATATCATTATAGAATATACCTTCAAAACAAAGGTTAATTAACATATCATAATTTGTCAACTTATCAAGTAAACAATTTCAGCTTAGGTAAGTCACACACTAGCGAAGTATATTACTCATCTCTCCCCTCCTAGTTCTAGACTCATATCTCCGCCAGCGACCATATCCCTAAGCTCTGATACCAAATGTGACGCCCCCAAAATAGGTATACATCACCCATCTTGAGTCGCCAGAAAATACACTACTGATAACTTTATTTATACAACTGTCGTGCAAAATACGACGACATATACTGTGAGTTTCAATACAAATATATATACAAACTCTGACTCATGTCACAATTGCACCTTACATAAAGGTACAGTTAATAACTGTTTTAGAAATTAAAATCTTTGGGAAGTGCTCAAGGAAACCTTTGTAAATGGGAGGCTATGCATCTAGGTTATGATAGATATCATATATCCACAGAATTATCCTTGGTTAACCCAATAGACCCCAAAGAAAAATGAGAAGATTACTATCATATTCCTTCCAATGGTGAGTCTTCTCTTGATATATAACTATCTCCACTGTCTGTAATTTAGAACTATATTTTAACCAAACTCCAAGATTATATAGGTAGTGCTCGTAGATATACTCAGAAAGTGGATGTGCACAACCCTGTCTTATGATAACACAAGGTTGTATGTCATTAGACATCTTGTATGATAGTGGCAAAACACCCTTCCAAAGTTGGGTTCACCTCACCCTATTCGGTTCACCAAAATTAAATATCAAATGGCGTATAAAATATGACACACTTATCTAAAGTTCTCAATAAAATTATTTCCATACTATTTAGGGAGAACCTTAACAGCTATAGACCACCGTTCTATTCCCCTGTTATCCCTGCTCGACCCAGGTACACTCTTATTACCTGAAAAGAATTGTGAAGCAAAAGGGTGAGCACAAATAGCCCAGTAAAGAATATCGTGACTAAAGATAATTAAATTATCAATAGCCTTCGTCAATAATAAATTAGAGATTTAGAACATATGGTAGATGATAAAACATTTCAACCATAGTTGCAGCGGAACGAGCAATCCATTAGAAGAGTCAAATAGACCATAAAGTCTATTATTTTTTCTACGTTAAAAGTTCACCAAATTTTTTTTATCCCTGTAACATCAATCAACAGTTCCTTTCCACAATCATATGAATAACTCATAATTATAATTGTGATTCTAAATCCCTCTTTGTAAGACCCCAACTTTTATGAATAAAGATGAATTTTCTATAATTATAATTTTTGAATATTTTGGAATGAATTTGATATAATGTATAGTTATGGGTAATAGTTATAAATTTTGCAAAGTACGCAAGTTGTTATATAATATTCGATTGGTCGGGAAATATTCGTTTTAACAGGGAATATTCGCACGACGGCACAATCATTGGTGGACCCCACAACAGAATTATTGTCGGATTAAGAAAATGATAAAAATATTTTATGAAAATAACGACGGAAGTTTTATCGTTAACTGTTGAAACACCTGGTGTTAAAAGTAGAGGAATACGCGTGGTTGCATAGTAGCACACGGTATTGATTATTGATGCTTATGTGAGAAGTCACTAAGTTTTGTTCAATTATTGCTTCAGTAATTGTTGCATAGTATCTCACGTTAATTGATTCAATTATTGTCGATATTTTTAAATCAATAATTGAGACAACGAAGTTATTAATATTATTATTTGCAATATTAACGATGTCTAGAAGTTCTGCCAAGGAGAGGTTTGGTCACCTAATTGCGCGCTAATAGGGAGAAATCCTTATTGGAAAGCCCCCTCTGTCTTAGGAACGACCTGGTCGATTAATAGTGTGAATTATAATAATGATGATGAAGTTTTATTCTATTAGTATTATTAATGTAATAAAATAGAAAAGCTTTTTATATAAAATGTAATAATTTTATAAAGTTATTCATTTTATTAGACTATAAATAGAATATATTATATTCTATTATGCATAGTATTTTGCATAGTAAAATCTTTTTATATAAAACAAAATACTTTTATAAAGTTATTCATTTTATTAGACTATAAATAGAATATATTATATTTTATTATGCATAGTGTTTGTATAGTGTTCCAGATAGTATTTTTTTGTATAGTAAAATATTTTATATAAAATGTAATACTTTTATAAAGTTATTCGTTTTATTAGATTATAAATAGAATATATTATATTTTATTTAAAAGATTTTGTTTTATTAGAATATTTTATAGTAAACCAATCTAGACCATCCGTTTTAAAAGTAAATCAATACGGACCGTTCAGAATTTAGTTACTATTCAGGTCCATTCTCCTATAAATAGAAGCTCATTCCTTCATTATTTCTTATTTAATTCTTTGAAACTCTAGAGAGAGAAACTATAGAGAGAAAGAAGAAAAGTATTCTGCTACTTCACTACTCCTATATCCAGTTTGTTCTAAGGTAAGGGTTATTATTTCTTTTGTATTCATGAAGAGAACTTTTGTTATTCTATTCCTTATCATTATATTGGAATAACACATACATATCAAGCACCGCATACATGGTGAAATTCTTACGTTATTCTATTCTTTATTATTACATTGGAACATCACATACGTGCGTTTACGCATGACCGTGTTCCGTTATTTATTATTCTATTGGAACATCACGCCGGTGTGAATATCGCTTTGACACGGTTCCGTTATTTATTATTCATTGGAATATCACATGCATGCGTTTATCATGACTGGTTCCGTTATTTACTATTTTGTTGGAATAACACATGCATGTGATTCTATCGCGATGCACGGTGATTTCTTTTGATATTCCATTCTTTAGTATACTCAGTTAGTTAAAGTTTTGACTTCTATACTCCATGAAATTAGTGGAATATCCTTGATATTTGCGCTTCATCTGTGACGATTTGATTGTTTGAGTTGTGATTCCGAGGACATAATCCTTGTAAGGAGGGAATGATGTAACATTGCAGAATTTTAATTATAATATTAAATATTTATTGAGTTATATAAATATTTAATGGATGTGTTTATCATTGAATAAATATTTATTTAATTAATTTGATTTTATTTGGTTATTTATTTGTTAAATAAATAATTAATGAGATAAGGAAATTATTATTATGTTGATATTTCAATTTGATGGTTAATTATTTGTATTGAGTTATGTGATTAAATGATTTATTTAATTAATTATTATTTAAATTAATTAAATTAGATATGAAAGCTTGATTAAATAAAGTGTGACAAATAACTATAGTATAAGGAGTTATTAAAATAAATTAAAGTTGTTTTAATCTAGTTTTACCCAAACAATGCTTAAGGATATAAACTCTTTAATTTTAAATGATTTGCCAAACAAAGCCTTATGGCTCTTGGATTTTCTCTTTTTAATTATGAATTTTAATATAACAAATAAAATAAATAAATAAAAAATAAGAAATAATATATATTATAACTGATAACTTATTATTCTAATTATTATAACGTCGGTTTGAGGACGTTTGGGTGTATCTTGTTGGGTTAAGTTTTATTATACGTAAAATTCATTTGGCCTAAGTCTACTGAGGAAGAAGGGGAGAAAAGTTACAGAGAATAGAAAGAGTGGAGAGGATACTTGTGAATCTTCACAACAATTCCAGTGATTAACAACGATTGTCTGAGTAATTGAAGGTATGTTCACAACCTTAATGTTATATATATGTGTATATACATGTATATGTATTTCACAGGAAGAATTTTCTTATGTTCTGTAAAATCAATTGTTGAATTATGGACATATATAGTTGATAATTGTGGTTATACATGTTTATAATGCTTGAGATTATGTTTAAACAATAATTGAATGCTAATTTTGGTTCTGATGAGGAAGAAATAATAATGATTATTCGTGGTTTCATATGGCTTGAGTAATTGTCATTTTTAGTGGCCAATTCGTATGTGAAACTGTAAAATTGACGATTGTATAGGGTAGTTCATTAAGAAACGAGCATAATATAATTTGAATGGAGTTATTTGGTCAAGTAATGAATTTACAGTGATGAATTTTGTAAAAGATGTCAAGAAAATTGAGTTTTTCATGAAAACATGAAAATTGAGAAATTAAATAGTTTTAGTTGATGTTAAATTGTGCTAAATGGTTGAATATGTTAGTAATTATGTTTATGATAGTTGTATATTTATTTTACATGTTATTATCACTGTTTGATGGGTGAAATTTGTGTTTGTTGGGCTAAAGTCGGTTGCTGTTCATTAGCCTTCTCTGCGTCTGTCTGACTTAGCAAGCACAAGGCTTGAAGCAGTAAAAAAATGGCTGCTTGCCATGGGGTCCGAGCCTTTGTGTATATGTGAGTGCTGCCATACCTACGGTTTGAGATTCTGATTTTCTGCTGCTGCTGCAGACTTGGGTTAACATCATAACATGGTTTGAAATTATGTTGGCATGTTAAATGTGTAATGTTAAGGATAGCATAACATAGTGAATTGTAGTTAGTAAGTTTCAAAGTTGGAAATGATTAGTATGTTTTGAAAGCGATATGTTAGGACTTAGTGTATATAATGATTAGTAAATAAGTGTTGTGAAGGTTAACACTTGGAATTCCTGATAATTGTATAGTAGCATAAGACTTGTGCTAAAATGATAAGTTTAGCAAGAAATGTGCATGTTATGGTATGTTAGCATATCTAATAGGTATTGTGGTTCTAAACCTATGTGTAGGATATTGGAGTATGAGAGTTATAATTGTATAGCTTACGCAAGAGGCAAGTTCCCTAACCTTTGCTACTTTATTATTCAGCAAGGTTACTTTTCACTGTTATGTTATACTTATGCAAATTCTCTATTTCTAATCTCTTGTTTAACAATTTATTGTCATGCAAGTTCTTTAACTCTCATTTATTGTTGAGCAAGTTAGTTAATCTTTGTTTCTTTATTCCAATCGAGATTACCTTGGTTATTCAAAGTTTGTACTCATTTATCGTTGAGAAAGTTAGTTAATCTTTATCTCTTAATTCAAAGTCTGTATTATTATTGTAAGAAGTGTGTTTATTCAGCTACTAATGACTGTTGTTTGATCTTCGTTCTTCAATATCGTTGTACTATCTTACATTATTGTACCGAACTCTAAGTTGCTTAGCGATTCTTTACCAATTTAACTAATCCTTAGTTGATGAATGTTCTAAACTCTTAATTACCCTTGAAGTCAACCCAAACCAAATTTCCTTTGGTTTGTTTATGTACTCACACTCTTTTGAAAGCATGTTGCCAATGATAACATTTGTTCAACTTAGAAATTGTTAATACTCTAACTCTTATTGATTCATCGATATACCTTGTTTGTGAAGACATTATAATCAAACCCTTGAATAGTTATTGATTTCTATATGATTCAACCAGTATTTGGTTGATGAGCGTTCTAAAAATCTAGACTTCCTTTGAAGCTAATTCCCAACTAAACTTCCTTTGGTTCGGAACCTGATAATCTAAGCTGAGATGAACAACCCTATATTAGGGGATTATTTTAAAGTTACGCAATAGCGTTAAAATATTCTTGTAATACGCATCAAAAATTTGATCACCGGAGTACTGCGGAATGATGGTCCATATAGTCATTTAGATCTGTTAAAGGATTCTGATGAAAGCTGTTAGGTTTGTAATATTCATAACGCAATCAAATTGCATAAAAAGTGCGTAAGCGTGTAAAATCGAGTTTAAAATTTACAAACCATATACCCGGATCATCCTTTATGCATAATTATTAATTAAGCGAAAAGATAAAGAATAAAATCATACCCTTGAAGATCGAGCTTCCTCAGGTACAAGTTCACCTCCAAATCCTTTCGCGTTCAATCTTGAATCCACCGGGTTTGGTTCCTTCCTTTGATCAACGTTAGCCACCCAAATGTTTGGCCTCTAGAGGTGATCCACCAAGGAAGAAGAAAATTCAAGAAGAAGGGTGGTTGGCTAAACCCTAGTTTTTCTATCTCTATAGAAAAGGTGTACTCCCAACAAATTGGAATTATTACGTATGTTGAAAAATCAACAACCCATCCCACCCATAATAAGACTCCTCTTATTTATAGATGTGGGCAACCCACCTTAACAATTAAGGAATTGGGATTTATTTAATTAATTAAATTCTTTTAATTAATTAAGCTCCTTAATCTTATTAGGGATAATTAATCAAACTCTTTTAATTAATTTAACCTCCTAATCTTATTAGGAATAAATGAGAGTACTTATATTAAATTAATTCCTAAACTCTTTTAGAAATTAAAATAATAATAATTGTAATAATATTAATAAGACTCCTCTTATTAATTTATATTTAATATTTCTAAAATATTAAATAATAAATATTAAGCTATTTAATTTATTCTATCACCATAGATTAAATTAAATATACTTAACTATATTATTACGATTATGCCATTAACTTCTTAAATAATTATTCTTCCTTTTTATGGTGTGACCCTTTAGGTTCTCCATATTAAGCTAGGTTGTGAATAAATCAATTAGAACAATTCTAATCTTATTTAAATAAATAAATTAAATAATTAATTTATTTAAATAAATAATATTTATTCTACAATAGGGATAAGCCTCCCTAGCGATCAACGACTTTCCGGATAATATAGATTTCAACATTAATCATTAAAGAACCTTTGAGTAAATAGTTACCAAATGCAATTCAATCCTTCCACCATGATGTCCCGATTAAATATAAGACATGGAATTCTTTGTCAAGTCTTATTTTATTTAATTATATATATTTCGATCCTTAAATGCCACAACTCAAATAATGCAAATTAGAAACTCCTTTCTAATTTCATTACATTTTGCCAAGGACTCTTTGGGTTGTCATTTATCGAATCACATAGGACATTTCTCTTCTTTTATTAGAAATGGTAGATTCTTTATTGATCATACATTATCTCCATGTACAACTTATTATACCCAAGCATACCCTTTGATATACCCTAAGGGTCTTAAGGAATAAGTCAAAGTATAACTCATCATACACAAGATACTATGATGATCTCAAGTCCAAGGATTACTTGTACTACTATCACTCTGAGAATTCCTATTGACAGCAAATAAAACTCCATTAGGTATTCCTTAGCGAGCCACGTTCGATTGAACTTATTCTCTAATAAGCACCTACATACTTGCTTTAGTGTCTCCACACAAATGATCGTGACATCAATCATCCTCATCCAATGAGCAAGCAACGACGTATGTACCAATCTATCCGGATTCACTAATCCCCAATTTAGTAATCCAATGATTGGGAACTATTTTAGTTTTTAAGCTTTCTAAGAATTTAGATCTCATTAGAATGATCATCATCATTATTCTAAAAGCATTGCTTAAAACTATGGGTTTATCACATATTATAAAAGCGACATCATGTAGATAATTAAAAGCCTTTAATAAATTAATACTTTTTATTAATAAATGAATAAGATTGTTACAAAGTATATGCTTTATCATCAAACATGATTGGCTTGTGTGCATATTACTTTCAATCTCCCATTTGCATTAAAGCCAATCGTCATGGTATCTTATACTCTTCTTCTAAGTGACGCGATTATCCATTGTTGGATAAGCTTTAGTTAATGGATATGTAATGTTGTTTATGAGAGTCCACTATCTCTATAGTGATTTCCCATCTTTCAATGATTCTAATAATCAAATGAAAGTGCCACAACACATGTTTAGATCCAAGATGAGATTTAGGAACTATTCCTAGTTCTGTAATGAACTTTTAATCCAAACAATCAACTTGCGACTTCATTTATAGCTATATACTTTGTCTTTATCACTAAACGGTAACTCTTTCTTTGTTTGGAACCTTTCAATTCAACGCACCACAGATTTCATGGTAACACTTTACCTTAAAGTGGATTTTCTGTCGTCTTGGTCTGTCTGAAAAACTTGAGTCTGTTAAGCCCTCTTGTTTTAATTCAGACCCATTATGTATGATCACATCCTTAGTGCTTGTTAAGAACTTTAAGATGTTTTTCACTGTCTTACAGTGATCTTCTCCAGAATATGACCGATCAACATCAGGTCTCGTATATTTCATTGCATACATGATTGTCACTCATGCGATCTCTCTTCTTTGGAGTCTATGGGGACTATTAAGAGAAATACACTCCATAGCTCATCAACATGAGACATCTCTTGGAGTTTGCCATGCTAAACGACTTTAGCATCAAATGAATATACGTTCCTTGGGTTAAGTCGAGCATCCTGTTGTATCTATCTATATAGATTTTATCCCCAATTAAGATACTCTTCCC
This sequence comes from Panax quinquefolius, assembly GCA_020205615.1. Taxonomy (NCBI): domain Eukaryota; kingdom Viridiplantae; phylum Streptophyta; class Magnoliopsida; order Apiales; family Araliaceae; genus Panax; species Panax quinquefolius. The sequence goes on from CM035152.1 coordinate 41,106,498, forward strand.
AAACCATTCATGGAGGAATGTTTAGACAACTTTATCATTACTGATTGTAGCATTGGTATGTAATTCCTCATCCGTAGTATATCAACATATAATACTAGAAATTTCACGACGCTCCCATCGACCCTTTTGTACACTAGAAGACTTACCTCATCGAATGTAACTACGGATCATCATCTTCTATGATCGTACCTCATCATCATCATCCATGATGAATCCATACCTCAGGTATCTTCAAGATTATTCCAAATTTTACGATTTGGTTGTGGTACAATAGGTCTATCTACAGGTTCCTCTTATTTGACTTATAGTATTTTGTGGTTCTTGAACTTTTCAAGATCTATTATCCTCCCACTAGCCCCTTTTAATGATAAACACCTTTATCTTAGAAGGCAGGGTGTTTCGCAATAAACACCTTTTGCTATGTAGGATTATAGAACATATGCCCTAAACTTACTTTAGGATGTCCCACAAATCTGTACATGTCAAATTTTGTCCCAAGCTTATCTTTTGAAACCTTTTCACATAAGTTGGACAACCCCTTATCTTAACATACTTAAGATTAGGAATCCTCCCTATCCATAACTTTTATGGAGTCTTGGAGCCGGATTTTGAGGTTACCATTTTCGTAGATATGCAGCCATTTCTAGGACATGATCCTAGAAGGATACTGGAATGTCGGTAAAATCATTATGGACTGTACCATGTTCAACAAGGTATGATTTTTCCTTTCAGATACATGAATCAATTATTATGTATCAAGAGGCGTCCATTATGAGAAAACCATTTGAGATGATCTAGAAACTTATTGCACAAGTATTTATTCCTTGATCTAATCAAAGAATCTTAATACATTGCCAATTTGTTTCACTTACGAATTCTTTGAACCTTTCAAATAATTCACACTTGTATTCAAAGAAATACACACATTCAACTCTTTGAATAATCATCTCCTTTTCTTATACTAATTTGTTCAATATGCAAAATAATTTTCACGTAAGTCAAGTATACAAAATTTATTAAGTAATATTCGATTCTATACAAAACATTATTATTATAAATAGAACAACAATTGTTCTTAATTATAATACCAAGGATTTCATTGTCCAACAATAAAATGGAAATAATATTTTTAACAAGAACTAGAATCTGATAACAACTTATTGACTTAATAGATTTATCCAGTAGGCATTGCTAAACTATAAGTTTCTATGGCTAATATGGCAACCTTTGCTACATTTCCCGCACATGGGATTACTTATATTTGTTTAGCTTTCTACTTCTGCTTGGTCCTTCATAAATCTATATTTATGATAACCAAAGTCGGTATCCAATACCCAAGTAGAACCTTGACTTAAAGAAAATTTATTTCAATCATGAACAAAAGCGTATATATGTAGAAACTTCACTAAGCTTCTTGGTTAGCCTCTGCAAGATGCTTCTCGCAGATTTCTTTCCAAAGGTGTCGAGCTTATTGCAAAGTGGAAGCAAACTCCTTTGCTATCCGTGTCGATTTTGTTCTTATTATCCTTTGTTTTTGCCCCTTTCTATTTATACCTTCTTGAATCGTTCTTCTTTTCGGAAGATCCTTTTTGGCCCTACCAAGAAGACTCGGTCTTTCTTGGTTGGAAAGTGACTCTCAACATTTTTCAACATGATAAGCAAATCGAGACCGATATCTAGCTTGTTCATATGAAAAATTCACAACAATTGTGAAAGGAGTCAAGGGAGTGAGTGTAAGATCAAATCTTGGCTCAACTCTCCATCCATGACAAAACTAGTTGTCTAATTGATCAATCAAATTGATTATCATTAGGACACGTGTATCAGCATCTTGTTGTGCCTTTGGTCATTTCTATATCGGAAGAGCTCCTTAGATATCTCGATATCTTTCGGTCCTACTTTCCTCACCATCAACTACTTGATGTCTTTGGAATATAGTAGGAGCATCCATAGTTTCATCTTGTATCAAGCTCGTTACTTTCGTGGATGCGAGCATGATGCATCGAGCCAATTGTGCATCATCTTGCCACTTTCTAAAAGTAGCAATGTCTTCCTCAGAGGCATTTTCTGCAACCATTGCAGGGATAGGCGTATTAAGGACATAAGATAGCTTTTCAGCCATGAGAACTTTTCTTAATTTCCTTAACCAATCCGTTTAATTCGGTATGATTAATTTAGCATCTAATATGCTTCGCAGTGATAGTAATTTTAGACATTGTAAAATTCTGTAAATGAATTTGTAATTAACAACATTTTAACATACATTCTATTATTAATTACCAAAATAAATTAGGTCTTGTTTTAAATTGGTATCTCCCACTATTTTCTTCAAACTATATTACCCTCACTTATATAGTTGGCAAAATCTAATTAAAGATTTGCTAGTGAGAATAAGGATCCCATTTCAAATGTATATAGCCTTGTGGTGACACAACAAACTATATATAAATAAATAGGTAGACAACTTTTGTCAATTACATCAACTATGCAACTCCTTGTATTTTGCCTCTTAGATTATTTTGATCAGTGGTGGCACATCCGAATCAAAATTATCCAAGTTAAGTCAACCTAGCACTCCATATATTCAAAAAGAAAAATATCATCCTTGTGGTGACACAACAAAACAATATTGTTCAATTTTCTTTATAAGCATCAAATGTGATAAATTAACATCTTAAATACTTAATACTTGCCTTGTGGTGACACAACAAACTCATATTAAATATTTAATACTCTATTAATTTTATCATGCTAGAAGGCGACGTTCGATATTCCAAATATCTTTGAACGCTTAGGACTTAATATATAAAAATTGAGGGGTTTGTTATTAATTTGTCTCATCTTGTTTAGCGCGCATGCACACATATATATATAAAATACGCGTCATATTAATTAACATGCGAAGCATGTTTGCATAATATATATTATATATATAGTATAAGCATGCACATATAGAATACTATATTCTACCCGGATTGATTATGGACTTTTATTCTAGTTTGGTTCACTAGAGCCACCAAGTGAACCAAAAGGTCAAAACCTAGGGGTGCAAGAAATAATATTTAAATATAACTATTACATTTAAACCCGGGCTCCATTACAAACGGGTCTTCACGCGCTCCTTACTCCTTGATCTCCAATTTTTCAAAATAATTCTAACTATTCCTATTACAAAACTATTTAAAATAAATAGAAACCTTGATCGTGATCGAGGGAAGTACATCGGAGAGAGATAGAATTTACATTAAGAAAAAATTAGAGAAGGCAGTATAGACGCAGACCCCATTTAATAAAAACCCAAACATTCATGCATCCAACTAAAATAAAATCCAATCATATTGGTTAATATAATTCATAATCAATCCCATTTATTATCATACACATCACCATACGCATCAATAAATAACATTCATCTAGCTTAATAATAAACATTTAATATATATATTGATATCATTTAATGGGCAAAATTTAGTTAGTATAAAATCTAATTTTGAATCAAAATAAACTTCTTTATTTTAATCCAAATTTAAATCAAAATAAAACTATTTTATTTTAATTTAACCAATTTTGAATAAAATAAACTATTTTATTTTAATCAAAATCTTTAATCAAAATAAACTCCTTTATTTTAATTAATTATGGAATCCAATTCCATGTAATAAAAAAATCTTTAATTAAAATAAACTCTTTTATTTTAATTAATTGTGAATCCAATTCCATGAAAAAAAATCTTTTATTAAAGGGAACACGAGATATTCTTTTTCCTATTCACAAATAAACTCCTTTATTTTGAATAATATGAAATCTTATTTCATATTTAAATAAACTCCTTTATTTAAGGAAACATGGATTTTCTTTCCTATTCACAAATAAACTCTTTTATTTTGAATAATATAAAATCCTATTTCATATCTAAATAAACTCCTTTATTTAAGGAAATTAGGCAATCCAATTTCAACTCCAATTAGTTATCATGGAATCAAATTCCAACTCTAATTAGTTAGCATGAAATTCTAATTTTAAAATTAAAATAAATCTTTTATTTTAATATTAAAATAAACCTTTTATTTTAAGATTAAAATAAACCTTTTTTTATTTTAATTATAAAATTATTAAAATTAAAATAAAACTTTATATTTTAATATTAAAATAAACTTTTTATTTTAAAATTAAAATAAACTTTTATTTTAATTATATAATAATTAAGAATATATATATGTATATATATATTCGTAATATATATATTATATATATATATAATATTTCCGTGTGGCCTTTGTTGATGAATCACTTCTCTTGGAGTATATGTTTTGCCAGGACTAATTTTTTTACTAAAGGACTCGCCAAGAGGAACTTTTGAAGGGATAATAAAGCCTATTTCATTACCGAAAGCAGGGCAATTCAACCAGCGAAAAAAAAAAATTTCTGCCGAAAAATCACATGCATGTTCTGCCTTTTTTTTTTTTATTTGATAACCAGCGTTGCCTTGAATTCGTGCGCCATCCTCCTTTTTTTTTTCTTTTACATGAAGCCAGTCCGGTTTTTTTTTTTTTTTTTTTTTTTTATACAACATAATTATGCCCAAATAAATTATTCAAAACACATATCAATATACATATCAAATCTGAACAATTAATAATTCGCATAAAGGTTTGGCTCTGATGCCACTGTTAGGTTTGTAATATTCATAATGCAATCAAATTGCATAAAAAGTCTTGAGCGTGTAAAATCGAGTTTAAAATTTACAAACCATATATCTGGGATCATCCTTTATGATAATTATTAATTAAACGAAAAGATAAAGAATAAAATCATACCCTTGAAGATCGAACCTCGCGCATACAAGTTCACCTCTAAATCCTTTTTCGCTCAATCTTGAATCAATAGGGTTTGGTTCCTTCCTTTGATCAACGTTACCACCCAAATGTTTGGCCTCTACAGAGGTGATCCACCAGGAAGAAGAAAATTCAAGAAGAAGGGTGGTTGGCTAAACCCTGCATTTTCTATCTCTATAGAAAAGGTGTCTCTCAATAAATTGGAATTATTACGTATGTTGAAAAATCAACAACCCATCCCACCCATAATAAAATTTCTCTTATTTATAGATGTGGCAAGCAACCCACCTTAACAATTAAGGAATTGAGATTTATTTAATTAATTAAATTCTTTTAATTAATTAAGCTCCTTAATCTTATTAGGGATAATTAATCAAACTCTTTTAATTAATTTAACCTCCTAATCTTATTAGGAATAAATGAAAAGATTTATATTAAATTAATTCCTAAACTCTTTTAGAAATTAAAATAATAATAATTGTAATAATATTAATAAGACTCCTCTTATTAATTTATATTTAATATTTCTAAAATATTAAATAATAAATATTAAGCTATTTAATTTATTCTATCACCATAGATTAAATTAAATATACATAACATATTATTACGATTATGCCATTAACTTCTTAAATAATTATTCTTCCTTTTATGGTGTGACCCTTTAGGTTCTCCATATTAAACCTAGGTTGTGAATAAATCAATTAGAACAATTCTAATCTTATTTAAATAAATAAATTAAACAATTAATTTATTTAAATAATATTTATTCTACATAAGGATAAGCTCCTAATGATCAACGACTTTCAGGATAATATAGATTTCAACATTAATCATTAAAGAACCTTTGAGTAAATAATTCTTGTGACAATTCAATCCTTCCACCATACAATGTCCCAATTAAATATAAGACATGGAATTCTTGTCAAGTCTTATTTTATTTAATTATATGTATTTCGACTCTTAAATGCACAACTCAAATAATGCAAATTAGAAACTCCTTTCTAATTTCATTACGCGCGCCGCCAAGGACTTTGGGTTGTCATTTATCGAATCACATAGGACATTTCTCTTCTTTTATTAGAAGTGGTAGATTTTTATTGATCATACATTATCTCCATGTATAACTTATTATACCCAAGCATACCCTTTGATATACCCTAAAGGTCTTAAGGAATAAGTCAAAGTATAACTCATCATACACGAGATACTATGATGATCTCAAGTCCAAGGATTACTTGTACTACTATCACTACAGGAATTCTATTGACGATGAGACAAATAAAACTCCATTAGGTATTCCTTAGCGAGCCACGTTCAAATTGAACTTATTCTCTAATAAGCACCTACATACTTGCTTTAGTGTCTCCACACAAATGATCATGACATCAATCATCCTCATCCAATGAAGCAAGCAACGTATGTACCAATCTATCCGGATTCACTAATCCCCAATTTAGTAATCCAATGATTGGGAACTATTTTAGTTTTTAAGCTTTCTAAGAATTTAGATCTCATTGGAATGATCATCATCATTATTCTAAAAGCATTGCTTAAAACTATGGGTTTATCACATATTATAAAACAGCATCATGTAGATAATTAAAAGCCTTTAATAAATTAATACTTTTTATTAATAAATGAATAAGATTGTTATAAAGTATATGCTTTATCATCAAACATGATTGGCTTGTGTGCATATTACTTTCAGAAACACCTGTGAACCTAGGACATAGATGATGATTATAGTCTTTTAGACTGTTAAAGGTTAATGTAGAAATACTTGTAAACCTAGAATAGAGTTCGTGGTCTTGTGACCCTCAGTATATACTTTGATGTTGTTATCTATTGTTAACTTAAACGTTCATTATTCCTTTGAACTCATTGCTGTTGAATTAAATTTTCTTGTTCCAGTAAGAATACTTTACCATTGAAAACTCAGTAAATTGTCATTCATAAAACGTTATTGTATATTATCCTACTTGTGAGCAATTGTTTGCTCACTCTTTCACAAAATAATGCAGATGAAGTTTTGAAGTTTGAAAAGCTTTCTACAAGTAAGGGCAAGGACAAAGTGCTTGATTAGACGACAACGTTTAATTTTTTTTTTCTTTTATGAAGCTTATGTAATAGTTTTAATTATGACTATGTTTTAAATTTTCCGCTGATGTTTGTAATAAAGGTTAGATAACTTGGGATTTATTTGAGATTATGTAACCCTTTAATGGGAGATTTATTGTTTAAACTTTTGAGTTTAATTATATCCTTTGGTTATGGGTAGTTAGTTATAATTTATTTGGAGAGTGAACACCAAATCTGTGGGATTGAAGTGCTCAGATTTGGGGGTGTCACATCATCTAGTATCTTTTCATGGAAATATTCTTCTGAGCATTCTTAAATTTTACTCTACAAACCAGTATCATGTTGACAATTTGGACGTTATTAAATTCTGGATAAATTAATTCTTGAACTTGTTTTTATTGAATTCTTATATCATTGTCATTATCCTCATGCTTATATTATGTTGAAAGTCATCTGTGGCCTGTTGTGCATAGATGGACTTGGTATGATTATGACCAGGGATTATTCAGTATAATCATGACCGTAATGTTACAAATGGTTTGGTAAAAGTCCTCATTAGCCCGTAGTGCAATGATGGATAGTTGTTGGCATGATCATGACCATTGATGAATACACGAATATCCTTGGCCCGAAGTGCATGGATAATTTGTGGTTGTGATACTAATGAATATCCTTGGCCGTAGTGCGGGGATGATGTGGATGTGTTAGGTTTGTAATATTCATGAAGCAATCAAATTGCATAAAAAAATGCGGAAGCGTGTAAAAATCGAGTTTAAAAAATTTTACAAACCATATACCCGGATCACCCTTTATGCATAATTATTAATTAAGCGAAAAGATAAAGAATAAAATCATACCCTTGAAGATCGAGCTTCCTCGGTACAAGTTCACCTCAAATCCTTTCGCGTTCAATCTTGAATCCACAGGGTTTGGTTCCTTCCTTTGATCGGCGTTAGCCACCCAAATGTTTGGCCTCAGAGGTGATCCACGAGGAAGAAGAAAATTCAAGAAGAAGGGGTGGTTGGCTAAACCCTAGTTTTTCTATCTACATAGAAAAGGCGTACTCTCCAACAACTTGGAATTATTACGTACTTTGTAAAATCAACCACCCATACCACCCATAATAAGACTCCTCTTATTTATAGATGTGGGCAACCCACCTTAACAATTAAGGAATTGGGTTTTTTTAATTAATTAATTCTTTTAATTAATTAAGCTCCCTAATCTTATTAGGGATAATTAATTAAACTCCTTTAACTAATTTTCCTTCCTAATCAATTAGGAATAAATGAGAGTACTTATATTAAATTAATTCCTAAACTCTTTTAGAAATTAAAATAATAATAATTGTAATAATATTAATAAGACTCCTCTTATTAATTTATATTTAATATTTCTAAAATATTAAATAATAAATATTAAGCTATTTAATTTATTCTATCACCATAGATTAAATTAAATATACATATTATATATTATTACGATTATGCCATTAACTTCTTAAATAATTATTCTTCCTTTTATGGTGTGACCCTTTAGGTTCTCCATATTAAAACCGGTTGTGAATAAATCAATTAGAACAATTCTAATCTTATTTAAATAAATAAATTAAACAATTAATTAATTTATTTAAATAATATTTATTCTCTGATAGGGATAAGCCTCCCTAGCGATCAGCGACTTTCCGGATAATATAGATTTCAACATTAATCATTAAAGAACCTTTGAGTAAATAGTTTACCGTCTGATTCAATCCTTCCACCATCTGATGTCCCAATTAAATATAAGACATGGAATTCTTTGTCAAGTCTTATTTTATTTAATTATATGTATTTCGACTCTTAAATGCACAACTCAAATAATGCAAATTAGAAACTCCTTTCTAATTTCATTACGCTTTAACCGAGGACTCTTTGGGTTGTCATTTATCGAATCACATAGGACATTTCTCTTCTTTTATTAGAAGTGGTAGATTCTTTATTGATCATACATTATCTCCATGTATAACTTATTATACCTGAGCATACCCTTTGATATACCCTAAAGGTCTTAAGGAATAAGTCAAAGTATAACTCATCATACACAAGATACTATGATGATCTCAAGTCAAGGATTACTTGTACTACTATCACTCTGAGAATTCCTATTGACAGCAAATAAAACTCCATTAGGTATTCCTTAGCGAGCCACGTTCGATTGAACTTATTCTCTAATAAGCACCTACATACTTGCTTTAGTGTCTCCACACAAATGATCATGAGATCAATCATCCTCATCGATGAGCAAGCAGCGTATGTACCAATCTATCCGGATTCACTAATCCCCAATTTAGTAATCAATGATTGGGAACTATTTTAGTTTTAAGCTTTCTAAGAATTTAGATCTCATTAGAATGATCATCATCATTATTCTAAAAGCATTGCTTAAAACTATGGGTTTATCACATATTATAAAACGACATCATGTAGATAATTAAAAGCCTTTAATAAATTAATACTTTTTATTAATAAATGAATAAGATTATTTACAAAGTATATGCTTTATCATCAAACATGATTGGCTTGTGTGCATATTACTTTCAATCTCCCACTTGCACTAAAAGCCGATAAATCATGGTATCTCTTATACTCTTCTTCTCTAAGTGGCGATTATCCTGCTTTGTTGGATAAGCTTTAGTTAATGGATATGTAATGTTGTTCATGAGAGTCCACTATCTCTATAGTGATTTCCCATCTTTGATGATTCTAATAATCAAATGAAAGTGCCCTGACACATGTTTAGATCCAAGATGAGACTTAGGAACTATTCCTAGTTACGTAATGAACTTTTAATCCAAACAATCAACTTGCGAGCTTCATTTATAGCTATATACTTTGTCTTTATCACTAAACCGGACAACTCTTTCTTTGTTTGGAACCTTTCGATTCAACTGCACCTTTGTTGAGATAACGCTTTACCTTAAAGTGATTTTTTACGTCATCTTAGTGCATGCGAAAAACTTGAGTGCATTAAGCCCTCTAGTTTTAATTTAGACCCACCATGAATATGATCACATCCTTAGTTGGGTTAAGCACTTTAAGATGTTTTTCACGACTCATAGTGAACTTCTCCATAATATGGTGATCGACATCGGTCTCGTACATTTCATTGCATACATGATTGTCACTCATGCGATCTCTCTTTTAGGAGTCTGTGGGGACTATTAAGAGATACACTCCATAGCTCATCGACATGAGACATCTCTTGGAGTTTGCCATGCTAAACGACTTTAGCATCAAATGAATATCGTTCCTTGGGTTAAGTCGAGCATCTTTTAAATCTATCTATATAGATTTGCATCCCCAATAATGATACTCTTCCCAAATCATTCATGGAGGATTGTTTGAACAACTTTATCTTTCTTGATTGTAGCATTGGTATGTCATTCCTTATCCAGTAGTATATCATCATATAAGTACTAGGAATGTCACGATGCTCCCAACGACCCTTTTGTACACACTAGGTTCATTCTTATTTTTGATAAAATCAAACTCTTTTGATTGCCTCATCAAAACGAATGTTCCATATTTGAGAAACTTGCTTGATCCATTTCTCGAAAGTGTCTACAACACTTACCTCATCGTATGTAATGGATCATCATCTTACATGATGTGTACCTCATCATCATCATCTATGATGAATCCATACCTCCAGGTATCTTGGTACTATTCGATTTACTGATTAGGTTGTGGTACAATGGAGTACATCTCTGAGGTTCCTCTTATTTGACTTATAGTGTTTTGTGGTTCTTGAACTTTTCAAGATCTATTATCCTCCACTAGCCCTTCAATGATAAACACCTTTATCTTAGAAAGCGGCGTGTTTCATAACAAACACCTTTTTTGCTAAGTAGGATTATAGAACATATACCCTAAACTTACTTTAGGATGTCCCACAAATCTGTACATGTCAAATCTTGTCCCAAGCTTATCCTTTGAAACCTTTTCACATAAGTTGGACAACCCCTTATCTTAACATACTTAAGATTAGGAATCCTCCACATCCATAACTTTTATGGAGTCTTGGGGTAGGATTTTGAGGTTACCATTTTCGTAGATATGTCGACCATTTCTAGGACATTATCCCAAAAGGAGGATCTTTGGAATGTCGGTAAAATCATTATGGACCGCACCATGTCCAACAAGGTACGATTTTTCCATTCGGATACATCAATCAATTATTGCGTATCGGGATGCGTGTCATTATGAGAAAACCATTTGAGATGATCTAGAAACTTATTGCACAAGTATTTATTCCTTGATCTAATCAAAGAATCTTAATACTTTGCCAATTTGTTTCACTTACGAATTCTTTGAACCTTTCAAATAATTCACACTTGTATTCAACAAATACATACATTCGACTCTTTGAATGATCATCTCCTTTTCTTATACTAATTTGTTCAATATGCAAAATTATTTTCAAGTAAGTCAGTATACAAAATTTATTAAGTAATATTCGATTCTATACAAAACATTATTATTATAAATAGAACAACAATTGTTCTTAATTATAATACCAAAGATTTTATTGTCCAACAATAAAATGGAAATAATATTTTTAACAAGAAGCTGGAATACAATAACAACTTATTGACTTAATAGATTTGCCGTGTAGGCATTGCTAAACTATAAGTTTCTATGGCTAATCGTGCAACCTTTGCTTCATTTTCCACACATAGGATTACTTATCTTTGTTTAACTTTCTACTTACTGCTTGGTCCCTTCATAAATCTATATTTATGATAACCAAAGTCGGTATCAATACCCAAGTAGAACCTTGACTTAAAGAAAAATTTATTTCAATCATGAACAAAATTGTATTATGTAGAAACTTCACTAAGCTTCTTTGGTTAGCCTCTGCAAGATGCTTCTCATGATTTCTTTCCGGTGTCGGGCTTATTGTAGTGGAAGCAAACTCCTTTGCTATCCGTATCGGTTTTGTTCTTATTATCCTTTGTTTTTGCCTTTCTATTTACCTTCTTTGAATCGTTCTTCTTTTCAGAAGATCCTTTGGCCCCTACCAGTAAGACTTGATCTTTCTTGGTTGGAAAGTGACTCTCAACATTTTTCAATATGTTAAGCAAATCGGTGAAGGCGATATCTAGCTTGTTCATATGAAAAATTCACAACAATTGTGAAAGAAGTCGGGAGTGAGTGCAAGATCAAATCTTGGCTCAACTCTCCATCCATGACAAAACTAGTTGTCTAATTGATCAATCAAATTGATTATGTTAAGAACTTTTTTTTCTGCATTTATAGTGCCATTGGCCATTCTAGATCGGAAGAGCTCCTTAGATATCGATATCTATCGGTCCTACTTTCCTCACCATCAACTACTTGATGTGCGGGAATATAGTAGGAGCATCCATAGTTTTCATCTTGTGGTTGAAGCTCGTTACTCATAGATGCGAGCATGATGCATTGAGCCAACTGTGCATCATCTTGCCACTTTCTAAAAGTAGCAATCTCTTCCTCAGAGGCATTGTCCGCAACCATTCTTGAGGATAGGCGTATTAAGGACATAAGATAGCTTTTGACTATGAGAACTATTCTCAAATTCCTTAACCAATCCTTTTAATCCGGTGCGGTTAATTTAGCATCTAATATGCTTCGTGATGATAGTAATTTTAGACATTGTAAAATTACGTAAATGAATTTGTAATTAACAACATTTTAACATACATTCTTTTATTAATTACCAAAATAAATTAGGTCTTGTTTTAAATTGGTATCTCCCCCACTATTTTCTTCAAACTATATTACCCTCAATATATATAGTTGGCAAAATCTAATTAAAGATTTGCTAGTGAGAATAAGGATCCCATTTCAAATGTATATAGCCTTGTGGTGACACAACAAACTATATATAAATAAATAGGTAGACAACTTTTGTCAATTACATCAACTATGCAACTCCTTTTCTTTTGCCTCTTAGATTATTTTGATCAGTGGTGGCACATCGAATCAAAATTATCCAAGTTAAGTCGACCTAGCACTCCATATATTCAAAAAGAAAAATATCATCCTTGTGGTGACCTGACAAAACAATATTGTTCAATTTTCTTTATAAGCATCAAATGTGATAAATTAACATCTTAAATACTTAATACTTGCCTTGTGGTGACACAACAAACTCATATTAAATATTTAATACTCTATTAATTTTATCATGCTAGAAAGCGACGTTCGATATTCCAAATATCTTTGAGCGCTTAGGACTTAATATAAATAAAAATTGAGGGGTTTGTTATTAATTTATCTCATCTTGTTTAAGCATGGCGCATGCATATATATATATAAAATACGCGTCTATTAATAAACATGCGAAGCATGTTTGCATAATATATATATATATATATATATATATAGTTTAGCATGCACATATAGAATACTATATTCTACGGATTGATTATGGACTTTTATTCTAGTTTGGTTCACTAGAGCCACCAAGTGAACCAAAAGGTCAAAACCCCAAGGGTGCAAGAAATAATATTTAAATATAACTATTACATTTAAACAGGGCTCCATTACAAAGCGGGTCTTCAAAGCACTCCTTGCTCCTTGATCTCCAATTTTTCAAAATAATTCTAATTATTCCTATTACAAAACTATTTAAAATAAATAGAAACCTTGATCGTGATCGAGGGAAATACATAGGAGGAGAATAGAATTTACATTAAGAAAAATTAGAGAAGGCAGTCTGTGAGACCCCATTTAATAAAACCCATACATTCATGCATCCAACTAAAATAAAATCCAATCACATTTAATTGATAGTCCATAATCAATCCCATTTATTATCATACACATCACCATATGCATCGATAAATAATATTCATCTTATGAATAATAAACATTTAATATATATATTGATATCATTTAATGGGAAAATTTAGTTAGTATAAAATCTATTTTTGAATCAAAATAAACTCCTTTATTTTAATCCAAATTTAAATCAAAATAAAACTATTTTATTTTAATTTATCAATTTTGAATAAAATAAACTATTTTATTTTAATCAAAATCTTTAATCAAAATAAACTCCTTTATTTTAATTAATTATGGAATCCAATTCCAAGTAAAAAAAAAATCTTTAATTAAAATAAACTCTTTTATTTTAATTAATTATGGAATCAATTCCATGTAATAAAAAAAATATTAAAGGAAACACGGATTATCTTTCCTATTCACAAATAAACTCCTTTATTTTGAATAATATGAAATCTTATTTCATATTTAAATAAACTCCTTTATTTAAGGAAACACGGATTTTCTTTCCTATTCACAAATAAACTCTTTTATTTTGAATAATATGAAATCTTATTTCATATCTAAATAAACTCCTTTATTTAAGGAAATTAGGATTCTCTTTCCTATTCACAAATAAACTCTTTTATTTTGAATAATATGAAATCTTATTTCATATCTAAATAAACTTCTTTATTTAAGGAAAAATAGAATCCAATTTCAACTCCAATTAGTTATCATGGAATCCAATTCCAACTCTAATTAGTTAGCATGAAATTTAATTTTAAAATTAAAATAAACTTTATATTTTAATATTAAAATAAACCTTTTATTTTAAAATTAAAATAAACTTTTATTTTAATTATAAAATAATTAAGAATAATATATATATATATATATATATATATATATATATATATATATATATATATATATATATATATATATATATATATATATATATATATATATATATATATATATATACTTTAATATATATATATATATATATATATTCCTTTTTAAATGAAAAAAAAATCACTTGTTCAAGTGATGTATAGGATTTCAATTAAAACCGTGGTAATTTTTTTTTTTTTTTTTTTTTTTGTTTTATGATCATGCCCTTGATTTTGGCAACCTTTAGCAAATTTTTTTTAAAAATTTTAAATGGACAAAAAACCATGTTTTGGGTTTAACTTTCAAAAAAAAAAATCGCGAAAAAAAAAAAAAAAAACGTGAATCAATTACCTTTTTTTTTTTTTTTTTTGTTTCATTTTTTTTTTTTTTTTTTTTTTTTTTTAATTTTAAATTTTATACAATAAAATTATGCCCAATTAAATTGTTCTAAACACATATCAATATACATATCAAATTAAAACAATTAATAATTCAGCATAAAGGTTTGGCTCACGATGCCCTTTATTAGGTTTGTAATATTCATGAAGCAATCAAATTGCATAAAAAATGCGGAAGCGTGTAAAATCAGAGTTTAAAAATTTTTCAAACCATATACCCGGATCACCCTTTATGCATAATTATTAATTAAAGCGAAAAGATAAAGAATAAAATCATACCCTTGAAGATCGAGCTTCCTCAGTACAAGTTCACCTCCAAATCCTTTTTCGCGTTTGATCTTGAATCCACCGGGTTTGGTTCCTTCCTTTGATCAACGTTAGCCACCCAAATGTTTGGCCTCTAGAGGTGATCCACCAAGGAAGAAGAAAATTCAAGAAGAAGGGTGGTTGGCTAAACCCTAGTTTTTCTATCTCTATAGAAAGGCGTACTCTCCAACAACTTGGAATTATTACGTACTTTGTAAAAAGTCAACCACCCATACCACCCATAATAAGACTCCTCTTATTTATAGATGTGGGCAACCCACCTTAACAATTAAGGAATTGGGTTTTTTTAATTAATTAATTCTTTTAATTAATTAAGCTCCCTAATCTTATTAGGGATAATTAATTAAACTCCTTTAACTAATTTTCCTTCCTAATCCAATTAGGAATAAATGAGAGTACTTATATTAAATTAATTCCTAAACTCTTTTAGAAATTAAAATAATAATAATTGTAATAATATTAATAAGACTCCTCTTATTAATTTATATTTAATATTTCTAAAATATTAAATAATAAATATTAAGCTATTTAATTTATTCTATCACCATAGATTAAATTAAATATACATAACTTATATTATTACGATTATGCCATTAACTTCTTAAATAATTATTCTTCCTTTTATGGTGTGACCCTTTAGGTTCTCCATATTAAATAGGTTGTGAATAAATCAATTAGAACAATTCTAATCTTATTTAAATAAATAAATTAAACAATTAATTTATTTAAATAATATTTATTCTCTGATAGGATAAGCCTCCCTAGCGATCAACGACTTTCCGGATAATATAGATTTCAACATTAATCATTAAAGAACCTTTGAGTAAATAGTTCTGCAAATGCAATTCAATCCTTCCACCATCTGATGTCCCAATTAAATATAAGACATGGAATTCTTTGTCAAGTCTTATTTTATTTAATTATATGTATTTCGACTCTTAAATGCACTGACTCAAATAATGCAAATTAGAAACTCCTTTCTAATTTCATTACGCTTTAAACCGAGGACTCTTTGGGTTGTCATTTATCGAATCACATAGGACATTTCTCTTCTTTTATTAGAAGTGGTAGATTTTTATTGATCATACATTATCTCCATGTATAACTTATTATACCCAAGCATACCCTTTGATATACCCTAAAGGTCTTAAGGAATAAGTTAAAGTATAACTCATCATACACAAGATACTATGATGATCTCAAGTCCAAGGATTACTTGTACTACTATCACTACAGGAATTCCTATTGACAGGCAAATAAAACTCCATTAGGTATTCCTTAGCGAGCCGCGTTCAGTGAACTTATTCTCTAATAAGCACCTACATACTTGCTTTAGTGTCTCCACACAAATGATCATGAGATCAATCATCCTCATCGATGAGCAAAGCAGCGTATGTACCAATCTATCCGGATTCACTAATCCCCAATTTAGTAATCCAACGATTGGGAACTATTTTAGTTTTAAGCTTTCAAAGAATTTAGATCTCATTAGAATGATCATCATCATTATTCTAAAAGCATTGCTTAAAACTATGGGTTTATCACATATTATAAAACAGCATCATGTAGATAATTAAAAGCCTTTAATAAATTAATACTTTTTATTAATAAATGAATAAGATTGTTACAAAGTATATGCTTTATATCACATGAAACATATTATTGGACTCAATTGAGTGGTGCAGATACAATACTTTAAAAGAATGTTAAGATTAGCAATGGAGCACAGGAGACCGTTGAGTCTCCACATATTAATAATCAGGATAATGTGCATCAGGAAGGCGACAATCCTCAGGCAAACAACAACACTGACCAGATGATGAACGATGGAATGTTTAGAGGCTTTATGAAATTCATGCAACATCAGGCAAGAGCGGCTCCTGTACAAAATGCAGGTGGAAACACTGGCAACTCTCGGACGGTCACCGCTAAGCAGTTCAAGGAACTGGGACCACAGGAGTTTTTTGGAGAGCCAAAACCACTTAAGGCGAAGACGTGGATAAAGCAGATCTACAAGATATTTGATGTCTTGGGATGCTCCGAGGAGCAAAAGGTTCCCTTTGCCACCTTCATGTTGCGTGCAGAGGCAGATTACTGGTGGGAATCTATAAAACGTACTCAGCCTGCCGCATTGAAGATGACTTGGGAGAAGTTCCAAGAATTATTCAACGACAAGTACTTTCCCAAAAGTATTCGTCATATGAAAGAGGTAGAGTTCATCAAGCTTGAGCAAAACAACATGACCGTGTCGCAGTACGAAGCCAAGTTTGCCGAGTTGTCCCGGTTTGTGTCCCATTTGGTTGATAATGAGGAGAGAATGACACGAATATTTCTAAGAGGTTTGAAACCCGAGATACGTCAATATCTTATCTCTCATAAACTGTGTTTGTATTCAGATGTTGTTAATAGGGCTCAGTTATTGGAGCGCGATAATGAGTCAACCCAACCAAAAGAGAGCAGTCAACAAAATGATAATACTAGTGATAACAGTCATCGAAGCGGTGACAATAAGCGTGGAGGGAATCAACAAGCCAGAAATGGTAACCACTTCGGTGGTAATCATGGCCAAAACTGTAATAGCCCCAGATCCGGGTCCCAAATCACTACGGATCTGGTATTCTATTTCTATAACTATTACGAAAGATATAAACATAAACTGTTAATATATTAAACATTACACACTATCCCAAAGGTCGAGAACCTTCACATAATACCTAAATCAATATCCTATCTGACATACAAAGTTATTATCATACATTACTGTTACAAATTTAGCTGCATATATAATCCAAAGCTGTCATGTCTTTGACTTTTCCTGTATCTGACGTATTCGTCCTAATCTGCAATGTTTATCATGATATAGCAAGGGTGAGCAACAATTTTGCCCAACAAGTATAAGTTCAATTAAGGATATATCATGATTGAAAGAATTGAACAATAAGCTGGCTAACTTTCTACAATATAAACATTGTGAAAGAGCATGAATAAATTTTCATAGCTGAACGAATAATGAATATCAATAAATCAACTAGACCAAATGGTAATGAAGGTGATCAGCCTTTCATACCAGATGAATACATGCAATGTGCACAGAGTGCGAATCATTAATTCATAGACATGGTATAATCAGTAATGATTAACCCCAAGCATATTTCAAAAATATCAACTCGAGGTTGAGTTAAAGAACTTGCCTGCACGGTTGATTACCATTACACAACCTATATCGCTTTGTCTAAAGACCTAATATAGATAATACCGATCTCCATATATTAGAATAATATCATCACAGTATAGTACTATTAAATACAATTATAATATAACCTAACAAATTATCACATAATCCTATCAGTCTATAAAATACCTAAAATTCGGTATCAAGTCAAACTATTTCAGTCTGAGTTGAATTCGGTACAATTTCTAACATCCCCACGGTCTAGTCAGATAATTCATGAGTCTAATTTCAATAAGACTTTGCCTAAATGCTTTACATTTACCTTAGATAATTTCATTTTCAGTCAAAATATTTTTTAATGACTTATAATAATTTTCAGATAATTATTATCATTTATCATGATTTTTTTAATCATTAATATCATATTTAAATGATTTAAATACCACAATATTCCTTTATCATTAATATTTATTTAATATCAAGTATTAATGAAAATCATGACATAATATTATAAATCATTTATAATATCTCAAATTATTTTAATACCTTAATGACACATTTAAATGATTTTAAAATAGTCAAAATCATTATCAATATTAAAATATTAGTGTTTCCATGACAAAATATCAAAAGTTATATTTTATAACTTAAAATATTTTTTAACCCTTAAATCATTTTTATATGATTTTTAAAACATTAATTTAATTTTCCATAATTTATTTAATATATTTATTAAATAAATCCATTATCATTAATATTAATTTATTAATGAAATTCATCACAAAATATTAAAAGTCATTAAAATAACTTAAAATATTTTCTTACACTTTAATATAATTTCAAATGATTTTTAAAGTATTAAAATCATTTTTAAGTAATTTATTTAATATAATAATTAAATAAATTAACTATCATTAATATTTAAAAATATTAAAATATTAATGAAATATATTCCAAATTATTAAAACCCCATTTTTAGGCTTTAAAATAATTTTTTCAAATTTATTATGAATTTCTAATATTTATTTTCTATTTATTCTATAATTTTCGTTTAGTTGGGGTCCTCCACAGAAACACTTGTAGACGGTAATCTACAAGTCCGATTTGGCCCCACTTGGGATCGTAAGAACCGTGACTTCCCGAGCTACGTTTTAGGTGCAAGAAATGGTCCATTTGGCCCAGTATAGCACCCTGAAAACAGGCCACTACCGACTGACCATTACATGCCTTGTAAACATTTTCAGTTTTGGAGTCTTTTACAGAAACGCTTGTATTACGAGATCCACAACTCCAATTGAGGTCCAATCAGCTCGTTGGATCCGTATCTTCTTGAACTACAGTTTTCAGTTATCAAAAACCAAATTCTAATCTGGCTAGGTTCCGGAAATCAGTCCCAAAGTGACTGGTCAGCAAGGTTTTCTTCAACAGTTGGTTCATTTTTTAGATTTGGGGTCCTTAACAGAAACGCTTATAAAACGAAATCTACAAATCGGATTTAGGTCGAATAGGTATCATTGGATTTGTACTTTCCCGAAATATAGTTTCCATGTATCAAACATCTATTTTGGTTCTGTTTTGGTCCCAGAAAAATGGACAGAAATGACTGATCAGTAGCTTGTGTTCAATAGTTAAGGTAGTTTGGGATTTAATTCATAACTTGCTCATTTCTTAATATATTTGAGTGATTCCAAAGGGGTTTTGCCCTTAACGCATGTATCTAGTATGCTAACATGTTTTAAAGCATTTACCACATGAACCCAATAAATCTAACATAAAAATATATATAGTATACAAAGGAAAGCTTTTTCTTAAACCTTTTGGTACAAAACTTGATTTTCTCACTTTGGATCTAACTTTTGATTTCAAAAATACTTTGATACACATATAAAATACCAATACTCATGTAAATCATGAGTTTTTTTTAAAGATCCAAAACAAAAGTTGCTTGGTTCATAAAGATCTAACAAAAGAGAGCACAAAATTTATAAATTTTCAATTTCTTACCTTTTTCTTCTTGCAAGCCTTCCTGATTTTTTTTCTCATTTCTTCTTTTTCTCCATCAATGACATCCTTCTTCCTCGTATTCTCTCTTCTTCTCTTTGTTCTTAGTTTAGACATAGGTTTAGAAATCTAGCATAACTTAGTGTATATACTATATACATATAACACTTTGTTATAAAATTATAACATATATATTTGTGGTTGTCTAAATTTAATTGTAATGATCTTTGTAATTTTGGAACCCCCATGTTCATTAAGTATGGAACTCCCAAGTTCATTAAGTAACTCCCATGTTCATTAAGTTTTAAACTCATGACTTTTGAGTTTTGAAACTTCCAAGTCCATGTATCTATAAATAAGAGCATTGTAATATAGAATGGTGGATATATGAATGATATATGAAAATATTATGAGACATGCCTCTTTTCTCTAATCATCTTGTTCTTAATTTTTAGCAATATTTTATAACACGTTATCAGCACGAATTGCTTCTCACATTCGTCTTGAAGATAATCATATTTGATTTGAAGGAGAAGGTATGCTTATCAATTATATATATATGGATACACAAATTTTTTTAGTATAACATACTGCATGTTATTCCATTCATAATCTATTATTAGAGTTTGTTGTTCTTGATTCTAGCATGCTAATGACTGTCATACTCATATGTAAGTCATCATCATCACACCACCCTCAAATTGTCTTGTTGTTATACGGTGAAATATCTAACCTCAATTATTGTGCAGTGTTTATTTTTATAAAAGTGTATTGTAATTTTGCATTTCTTCCAATCTAAATAAATCAAAAGGGATCCAATAGAATACATGATGTTTTAGTTCTTTTTAGTTCACGTACTAAAACAATCTTTTGATATATTTCTAATGATTTTTGATATATTTCCTTTTGGCATGCATGATAGCATATTTGATATATTTCTAATAACCTTTTGATAAATTTTTGTATGAAGTTACAATGACAAATATGCTTAGTAGTATTGGTTTGTTATTTTTGGTGGACAAATTTAGTTTCATATTTTACTGTATTTCTATAAATTGTTTCATTACAATTAAATCTGAACATATATAATTATTTAATTTGATGGGGAATATGTTTAGTTATTTAATATTTAAATCTTATAAATTTGAATTTGTTGCTCTTGATTTATATCGAGCAAGAATTATTTGTAATGGAATCTTGATGCTGAGATTCATATAAAGGCAAAGAACCTTGGAGATATAATTATAGTTGACAATCATGCATCCCTGCAGGATCATGCAAAATTAATAATTTTTATTCGTTATCATCTCCATGAAAAATTAAAAGTTGAGTACATTACAGTAAAAGACTCACTTTTCTTATGAAATGATTTAAAGGAAAGATTTTAAAAGCTCATTATAATTGGTTGCACCTGAAGTTGCAAGATTTTAAAAGTGTTGAGTGAAAAACACTGATGAAGACATGTTAGAGAAAATATTTATTATATTTCATGCCTCGAATATGCTCCTGCAGTAGCAATATCGAGAGCGTATGTTTACAAAATATTCCCTGAAGCGATAAAGGAAACTATGTTTCCAGAAGTGAAATTATGTCTTCTAGTAGCTGTACAAAATAATGAGTTTTTACTGAAAAACCAATAATCTCGCTCGACCGATTCTATTACATTCCCTGAAGTGAATGGAACCTCATTTGATAATCATAAAGGAAATTATGATTGTGATTGTGGTAATAGACGTGAAAGGAACAATCAATATAGAAAAGGAATCTACCTATCGTACTCATAAACATTTGATATATAGATTTGTACCAAGACTCCATAAAAGAAAAGAAAATGGAATTGAAATAAACTTTATTGTTCATAATGATCCTGAAGATCCCATGAATTATTTTGACTTTTCAAATGGAGTGGATATAACTAATTTTGATATCTATGGTTTCCTTAATGATTCTTTATATTCTTCTGAGGCAAGCAGAAATTTGCTCAGTTTTAAGGATATACGTTATAATGGTTATCATATTGAAACCAATATTGAAGGCAGTGAAGAAATTCTTTATATTACTTCAATAGTATCGGGCCAGAAGCTCATATTAGAAAAACTGTATATTTTCTTTTCTGGGTTATATTATACTAACATGAGAATAGTTGAAACAAATGTTGTAATACACCAGAAGTGTATAATAAACTAAAAGTGTTCGGATCTAAATATTTTTATGTTTTGGCATGATCATCTAGGATCAATAATGATGCATTAAATTATTAAAAACTCCTATGAACATCCCTTAAAGAACCAAAAGATTTCTTTACCTGTTGATTATATCAAAGTAAATTAATTACCAAACCATCACATTTAATTATTGTTATTCAGTGTTCATATTTCATAGAAAGAATTCAAGATGATCTATTTGAACCAATACACTTACCATGTGTGGTTCATTTAAGTATTTTATGGTTTTAATTGATGCATGAACCAAATGATCACATGTATATTTACTTTTAACTAGAAATATTGTATTTCCTATGCTTCTTGCTCAAATAATTAGGTTGCAAATACAATTTCCTGATTATATAATTAGGAAAATCTATTTATATAACGTTGGTAAAATTCACATCTCAAGTTTTTTGATGAATATTGCATGTTAATTGGAATTTATGTTAAACATCATGTTGCACATACACATACTCAAAATGGTATAGTTAAATCAATTTTTAAGAGATTTTAAATTATTGCTCGACCTTTGATTTTGAAATTAAAATTACCAATATATGTTTGGGGTCATGCTATTCATAACCTCAATAAGTGATATTTTAAGGTATATTTTGAAGATTGTTATTTCAATAAAACAGTCTTCCCACCATTAGGGGGAGAAAAGTCATTGCCTGAAGCACGACGTTAGATCGTTGCCTGAAGCACGACGGGAGATTAATTGGAATGTTTCGTTGCCTAAAGCACGACGTGAGATCGTTGCCTGAAGCATGATGGGAGATTAATTGGAATGTTTCAACGTTATTTAATCCTGATTCTCATACAAATCAATATGAACTAGAAGTTCAAAGGATTA
Organism: Panax quinquefolius; assembly: GCA_020205615.1. Taxonomy (NCBI): domain Eukaryota; kingdom Viridiplantae; phylum Streptophyta; class Magnoliopsida; order Apiales; family Araliaceae; genus Panax; species Panax quinquefolius. Next base: position 41,130,058 of record CM035152.1, read on the forward strand.
TTCACTTGCAATGAATTGCAAATCAATTACCAGAATTATTCTCCGATAATAAGAAAAGTGTGATATCTCACATTTTAGCTGCTAATACTCTAGAAGAGATTGAAGTCCCTGTAGGACAATCAGTTAATACTGCAGCAAATTGAATCAAAATCACACTTGAAACATGGAAGAATGATCGGTGTTAAAGATAAAATTTCCCAGAAGAAGAAAGTACATGAAAAACAAGTTGCAGCCTATAAAGAGGCTATGCCCATGAAACAGGCTACAAAAGTTATTGATCTATCCAAAACTTATGAACAAAAATCTCCTGTAAATAAAACTCTTGAAGAGTTATCTCCTGAAGAGGATGAGTTATCCCCTGAAGAGGACCAGGTACCTGAAAATAACGAGATCTCGATACATTATGTATATACAGGAGATGAATATATTGGATAGAAATAAAATTATTGTTGACAACATATTTTTATATAAAGTTGTTCTTGATATTACCAGAAGTAATGATCATGAATATGAACCACAAATTATTGATGAATGTAGAAATATTTGGCCAATGTGAAAAAAGGCGATTCAAGTAGAACTAAATTCACAAAGTAAGCGTGAAATTTTTGGACACAGTAATCGAAACACACGAAGGTGTAATGCTCATTAGATACAAATGGGTATTTGTACGAAATAAGAAAAATGAAATTATATGGTACAAAACGCAACTTGTAGCACAAGGTTTCTCGCAGAGACCTAGTATTAATTATGGAGAAACATATGCTCCTGTAATGGATGCAATTATATTCAAATTTTTAATTAGCTTGGTAGCAAAAGAAAATTTGGATATGCGATTAATGAATGTTGTTACAACATATCTGTATGAATCATTAGATAATGATCATATATACATGAAAATCCATGAAGGATATAAAATGCCTGAAGCATATAATTCTACATCTCGAAGTATGTATTTTAAGTTACAAAGATCTTTATATGGGTTAAAGCAATCCAGATGCATATTATGGAATAATCGCCTAAATAGATATCTTTTGAAAGAAGGATTTAAGAATAATCTAATTTGTGCATGCATTTTTATCAAAAGATCATAATATGGATTTGCTATTATTACTGTATTTATTGATGAAAGATCTTGCTCCAGAAGGGTTGACAAAAACAAAAAATTTGAGATGAAAGATATTGGTAAGACAAATTTGTGTCTTGGCCTACAAATTGAACTATGGAATTCTTGTTCATCAATCAACATACACAGAAAAAGTCCTGAAGTAACTTTACATGGATAATGTTAATCCTTTGAGTACTTCAATGATAGATTGGTCACTTGATATCAATTAAGATCCATTTTGATCACAAGAAAATAATGAAGAAATTCTTGGTCCTGAAGTACCATATCTTTGTACAATTGGTTTCTTGGTCCTGAAGTACCATATCTTTGTACAATTGGTGCTTTGATGTATATTGCAAAATTTCTCATGACCTGATATAGCATTTGCAATTAACTTATAAGCAATATGGATCAAAACCATAGTTAGTTGGATTTGCTGATGGAGAGATTATCATAATTTATGGAGTAAGTTGTGAATGTATTTAGTTGAGATTAGTAATTCAACATATTTGTGTGAACTGTGGATTATCATCAATCATAAATAGTCTAACGATATTATATGAAGATAATATCGCTTGTATCACTCAAATTAGAGGATTCTATATCATGGGTGATAGAACCAAGCATATTGCACCAAAATTATTTTGAGCCCCAGAAGAATGGCGATATTGATATCAAACATATATGATCATGTGATAATTTGGTTAATAGATTCATTAAGTCATTACCAACTATGATTTTGAAGAAGATGGTGCACAATATTGGCATGTTTTGACTTAATGATATTTTTACCATGAATAATGGAAATTCTATGTACTTATGAAGGGGAGTAAAAAGGATATGTGCTGATTGTACTCTTTTTCCTCCGCTAAGGTTTTTTCCCACTGGGTTTTCCTTTGTAAGGTTTTAATGAGGCAATCTCAAGGCATTAGAAGTTATACAAGAATATTGTACTCTTTTCCTTAGCCAAAATTATTTTTCCCACTGGGTTTTTATTTAGTAAGGTTTTTAACGAGGCATATTCTTAGAAAATTGCTATAAAAGGACTCCATCCATTCTGTATGAAGACAATGCTGCATGTATAGCTCAATTAAAGGGAGGATACATCAAAGGAGATAGAAGAAAACATATCTCACCAAAATTCTTTTCCACACATGACCTTGATAAGTGTGGTGACATTGATGTTCAACAAATTTGATCAAGAGATAATCTAGCAGATTTGTTCAGCAAAGCATTACCAACTACAATATTTGAAGGATTGCGTCGCAATATTGGAATGCGACAGTTGGAGGACTTAATGATACATTCATGAGGGGGAGCTTATACGCACTGCACTCTTTTTCACTTAACCAAGGTTTTTTTCCCCATTAGGTTTTTTCTGGTAAGGTTTTTAATGAGGCAGCTTTCTATGCGTATGGATATACAATAGATATCCAAGGAGGAGTGTTATAAAATTATAACATATATATATATATATATATTTGTGGATGTCTAAATTTAATTGTAATGATCTTTGGAATTTTGGAACCCCCATGTTCATTAAGTATGGAACTCCCAAGTTCATTAAGTAACTCCCATGTTCATTAAGTTTTAAACTCATGACTTTTGAGTTTTGAAACTTCCAAGTCCATGTATCTATAAATAAGAGCATTGTAATAGAGAATGGTGGATATATGATGGATATATGAATGATATATGAAAATATTATGAGACATGCCTCTTTTCTCTAATCATCTTGTTCTTAATTTTTAGCAATCTTTTATAACACACTTATAATGATAGAATATGTAACTCCCAATATAATTACATATACTAATTATCAATTTAATATATACGTTACAAAAGTAAAAATTTAAAAGCCCTAAGGCTTGTTTGGCAAAACCATATTATTTTAAAATCAGGTTTTAATAGTTAAGGTCTTGTTTGGATAAAACAGGTTTAAAATAAAAGTAAGGCCTTGTTTGGGAAAACGATTTTAAAAATTTTAACTCTTTTAATAGATCCTTTAACACATATTCTTAATGTTATCTTTAATTAATTAAATCTTAACATTAATTTAATTAATTAAAAGTGTAACATCAATTAATCACATAAAATTGTCACATTATAATTACTCGCTTATTATAACTTCATGTAACAATTACCACATCACTACATTATCTCAATTAAAATAAAACTATAACATAAAATCATTACATATTAATTAAATATTAAATAATCATTTAATTAATATAATACACTTAATTACATTACTCCATATTAATCACATAATCTCAATAAATAATTCAATTAAAATATTTATTTACTTCAATAAATATTAAATTAACATTTAAATTGTCTTCACACCAATTCATATATTTCACAATATATAATACATATACATATACTCGTACTTAAACATCTTAAAATAAGAATTTTATTTATTAAATTCTCATTTATTAATTCTTAAAAATCTGGGATGTCACAAAAATAATAAGAATGGACATTTCAAGAAGAAGAGATTCAACAATGATGAAAAGACGTCAGCACCATCACCCGTTGTTAAGGAAAGAGAATGACCACCTATCATATGCTTCAAATGCGGAACGGAGGGACACATCAGTCCAAACTGCGTTATGCCGTCCAAAGCATGTTATAATTGTGGAAGATAAGGTTACCTAGTCCAATTTTGTCATTCACCGAAGACAAGTTCAGCAAGGATGGAGGCACCAAAGGACGTCCCAGAAAAGTCAAAGCCAGTAGTGCAAGGGATAGCGTTTGTCGTGACCTTCCAGAAAGCAAGGAACCCGAATGAGGTCATCAAGGGTAAGCTTATCATAAACTCTAGCGAAGTTTATACCTTATTTGATACCGGCTCTACCCATTCTTTTATTTCTCCTACTTGCACTCAACATTTAAATTTGACTCTGGAGAAATTAGACTTTGACTTATCTGTTGAAACTCCATTGGGAGAAACTTTCATTACATCCACTGTTTATAAGTCTTGTTTGGTTCAAATCGGTACCCTCACATTACCTGTCGATCTTATTTCATTGAAAATACTTGCATTTGACGTAATTCTAGGGATTGATTGGTTAACTACTCATCATGCAAAAATTGATTATTTTCATAAGGTTGTTAGCTTTCATATTCCTAACCAACCTATTATGCGAATTCAATCAACCAAACCATTAAAATCAATCACTGTCATCTCAAGCCATAAAGTTATTCATTTATTGAAAAATGGATATCAAGCTTTCTTAGCTCATGTCATGGATCTAAACAAAAATACGTCAGTTTTGAATGATATTTCTATTGTTAATGAATTTCCTGACGTATTCCCTGAAGAACTTCCTGGCCTACCCCCAGAGCGTGAAATTAAATTTTGTATCGACCTTGAACCTGGTACAAAACCTATTTCCAAAGCCCCATATCGAATGGCTCTTATTGAACTTCAGGAGTTAAAGACCCAACTGCAGGAATTGTTAGACATCAGTTTCATTCGTCCTAGTACGTCTCCTTGGGGTGCTCCTATTCTATTTGTGAAGAAGAAAGATGGGAGTATGCAACTTTGTATTAATTATTGGGAGTTGAACCATGTCACTATCAAAAATAGATATCCACTGCCTCGCATTGATGACCTGTTTGACCAGTTGCAAGGCGCCAATTTTTTTTCAAAGATTAATCTTTGTTCCGGATATCACCAATTGAAGATTAGAACTGATGACATTCCAAAGACGGCTTTCAGAACTCGGTACGGGAATTATGAATTCCTAGTCATGTCTTTTGGATTGAATAATTCTCCTGCTGCCTTCATGGATATGATGAACCGAGTATTTATGGAATATTTGGATCACTTTGTGGTCGTCTTTATTGATGACATCCTTATTTATTCCAAAAGCCGTGAAGATCATGAGCAACACTTGAGGCTGATACTTCAAAAGCTTCGTGAATATAAGCTTTATGCCAAGTTAAAGAAATGCGAGTTACGGGCGAGGAAGTAGCATTCCTTGGGCACGTAGTATCAAGTCATGGAATATCTGTTGACCCAACAAAGATTGAAGCTATTCAAAGCTGGGAGCAACCTAAATCAGTGACCAAAGTACGTAGCTTTCTCGGCTTAGCTGGTTATTATCGGAGATTCGTAGAAGGGTTTTCTCGAATCGCTATTCCCTTAACTCAGCTGACTCGGAAAGATACAAAATTCGGTTGGAACGAGGAATGTGAAAAGAGTTTTCAAGAACTCAAGAGAAGACTCATTTTAGCACCTGTTCTGACAATACCATCTGGCTCGGAGGGATTTGTCATCTACAGTGATGCTTCAGGCAAAGGGTTAGGATGTGTTCTCATAAAAATGGGAAAGTCATAGCCTATGCCTCTCGACAACTCAAAGAATATGAGAGGAATTATCCTACTCATGATCTAGAGTTGACAGTTGTTGTCTTTGCACTTAAAATTTGGAGGCATTACTTGTATGGGGAGAAAGTGAAGATCTTTACAGATCATAAAAGCCTCAAATATTTCTTCACTCAAAAGGAACTCAACATGCGACAACGACGTTGGCTTAAAGCTCATTGAAAGATTATGATCATACCATCCCGGAAAAGCAAACGTGGTAGCTAACGATTGAGTAGAAGTTCATATGCGGCATGAAAAGCGATATTGTCAATGCAGATGCCCATTTTGTATGACTTGCAAAGGATGGAGATAGAGATAAAGACTCCAGAGACCCACGTGATGATGGCGAATATACGAGTAGAACCGACTTTAATCGATAAAGTTAAAGCATAGATGCAATTTGGGTCATTGTTGATAGATTGACCAGGTCTGCTCATTTCTTACCAATACGAGAAACTTATACATTGAATGTCTTGCTCGTATGTACATAAACGAGGTTGTAAGATTGCATGGTATGCCAGTATCCATAGTTTCTGATCGAGACCCAAGATTCACTTCATGATTTTGGGTTAGTTTACAAAAAGCTATGACACGGATTTATGATTTAGTTCGGCATATCATCCTCAGACAGATGGATAATCAGAGAGGACTATTCAAACTCTTGAAGATTTATTAAGACTCTGTGTCCTTGACTTCAAGGGAAGTTGGGACAAGTTCTTATCATTGGTGGAGTTTTCTTACAACAACAGTTATTAAACAAGTATTGGCATGGCTCCATTCGAGGCGTTGTATGGAAGAAAGTGTCGATTCTTCGGTATCTTTGGGATGAGGTGGGTGAAGCAACGTTGTTGGGACCGGAGTTGGTACGTATGACTACGAAAAAGATTCAAATGATCCGACAACGTATAAAAACCTCACAAGACCGACAAAAGAGTTATGCTGATCTTCATCGAAAGGACGTGGAATTCGATATTGGAGATCATGTGTTGTTACATGTTGCTCCATGGAAAGGAGTTATGAGATTTGGAAAGAGAGGAAAGCTCAATCCTCGATTCATTGACCCATTTTTAATCCTCGATCAAGTAGGGACTGTAGCCTATAGACTCACTTTACCACCAAGTATGTCTCGTGTTCATAACGTTTTTCATATATCCATGTTACGTAAATATGTGAAAGACCCGAACCACATTATTGAGTTAGAACCAGACGAAATAGCAGAAGATTTAACGTATGAAGAGGTTCCTGTTCAAATATTGGATAAGAAGGAACATATTCTACGCTCCAAGGTTATACCTCAAGTCAAAGTTTTATGGAGGAACCACGATGTTGAGGAAATGACCTGGGAGTTAGAATCTGAAATGAAATCAAGGTATCCTTACCTCTTCGACATACCAGGTACGTACCCTAATTTTGAGGGCGAAATTTCATAAGAAGAGGATATTGTAAGACCCCAACTTTTATGAATAAAGATGAATTTTCTATAATTATCATTTTTGAATATTATGGAATCAATTTGATATAATGTTATAGTTGTGGGTAATAGTTATAAATTTTGCAAAGTAAGCAAGCTGTTATATAATATTCGATTGGTCGGGGAATATTCGTACGACGACACAATCATTGGTGGACCCCACAACAGAATTATTATCGGATTAAAAAAACGATAAAAATATTTTATGAAAATAATGGCGGAAGTTTTATCGTTAACTGTTGAAACACCTGGTGTTAAAAGTACAGGAATACGCGTGGTTGCATAGTAGCACACAGGATTGATTATTGATGCTTACGTGAGAAGTCACTCAGTTTTGTTCAATTATTGGTTCAGTAATTGTTGCATAGTATCTCACGTTAATTGATTAAATTATTGTCGATATTTTTAAATCAATAGTATTTTGCATAGTAAAATCTTTTTATATAAAACAGAATACTTTTATAAAGTTATTCGTTTTATTAGATTATAAATAGAATATATTATATTTTTTTTAAAAGATTTTGTTTTATTAGAATATTTTATAGTAAACCAATCTGGACCGTCCCTTTTAAAAGTAAATCAATCTGGACCATTCAGGAATTAGTTACCATTCAGTCAATTCTCCTATAAATAGAAGCTCATTCTTTCATAATTTCTTACAAATTCACTGAAACTCTAGAGAGAGAAACTATAGAGAGAAAGAAGAAAAGTATTCTGCTACTTCACTACTCCTATATCCAGTTTATTTTAAGGTAAGCGGTATTATTTCTTTCGTATTCATGAAGAGAACTTCTGTTATTTCATTCCTTATCATTATATTGGAATAACCTGTCTATGCGAAGTACCGCATACATGGTGAAATTCTTATGTTATTCCATTCTTTATTATTTTGTTGGAACATCCTATCTGTGCGTTTACGCATGACCTAGTTCCATTATTTATTATTCTGTTGGAATATCCTGTCGGTACGAATTTCTCCTGACCTAGTTCCATTATTTATTATTTTGTTGGAATATCCTGTCTGTGCGTTTACGCATGACCTGGTTCCGTTATTTATTATTGTGTTGGAATAACCTGTTTGTGCGGTTTATCGCATGCCTAGTGATTTTTTTTGTTATTCCATTCTTTATTATACTCTGTTGGTTAAAGTTTTGACTTCTATACTCCATGAAATTAGTGGAATATCCTTGATATTTGCGCTTCATCCAGTATCTTTTCATGGAAATATTCTTCTGAGCATTCTTAAATTTTACTCTACAAAGCAGTATCATGTTGACAATTTGGACGTTATTAAATTCTGGATAAATTAATTCTTGAACTTGTTTTTATTGAATTCTTATATCATTGTCATTATCCTCATGCTTATATTATGTTGAAAGTCATATGTGGCCTTTGTTGTATGTAGATGGACTTGGTATGATTATGACCGAGGATTATTCGATATAATCTTGATCGTAATGTTACAAATGATGTGGTAAAAGTCCCTCATTGGCCCGTAGTGCATTGATGGACGATTGTTGGCATGATCATGACCATTGATGAATACACGAATATCCTTGGCCCGTAGTAAATGGATAATTTGTGGTCGTGATACTAATGAATATCCTTCGTCAGTAGTGCGGGGATGATGTGAATTATTTATTGTCGAGTCCCAATGATAAAAGTAATGAAAAACCTTTTAAATCATAAAAGATAATAGATTTTATTTTCTACTTAACTCTTTTAATGGATTGCTTGTTTCACTGTAGTTAAACTTGATGTTTGTTATATTGTATTAGTTTAACACTGTTGAAGGCTAACGATAATTTATTCTGTATTATCTTAGTCATAATATTTCTTACTGGGCTAGTTGAGCTCACCCTTTTATTTTCATTGTTCTCTTCAGGAAATGAGAACGTAGCAGGGACTAGTCGGGGAATAGAGTGACGGTCCAAATAATAGCATTAGTAGTCCTCACTATTCTATGAAATAGTGTGATAATAAATGTAATGAGTACTAAATTAAGTGTGGATATTGTCTAGATGACAATATTTGTATTAAAACTCACAGCATATGTTTTCTCATATTTTACACGACTGTTGTATAATTAAGTTGTATTTGAATTTTGTACAATGTATTTGGCGACTCAAGATGGGTGATGTATACCTATTTTGGGGTCGTCACACTCTTCGAACCCAGTACGAAGATAATTTTCATCACCTATCTTTACCTGAAACATCAAAGATCATGGTTATACCAAATCACAGTTCCTCTTTATAATCATACTTAATAAATTCATCTTTGCTCTACTGGCCAAAGATATTCATTAACAGTTCATCTTTGCACTACATGCCAAAGATATTCAACAACAGGTCATCTTTGCACTACAGGCCAAAGATATTCAACAACATGTCATTTTTGCACTACGGGCCAAAGATATTCATCAATAATTCATCTTTGCACTATAGGCCAAAGATATTAATATCTCAAAAAAATACATAATCATTTCAGAATTTATATAAACCATAATTATAACCATGTTGATCAATTCACCTTTGCACTTAAGTTAAAAATATTCAATTGTAAATTCAATGGTCATGATCATACCAGTCAACAATTCATCTTTTCACTACTGGCCAAAGAGAATCCATAGTCAGGATCACACCAATAATCTACCCATCTTTACACTTAAGTCAAAGAGAAATTTCATCACCGGGATTATAAAAATGTTATATATGATAATAAAAATAATATGATCAACAACTGCATTTAAATTCAAGAGTAAGATTCATGAATCAATGATTTCATAACACCTTAATCCAAATGTTATAAATTACTTAATAATCTCATAATCTAATATTATTAATATTAGCACAATATTTTAATCATTTCTTAAACTTATAAATAATTTATTTTAATTGTTTACACTTTACTAATTAATGCATTTAATCATCCTAAAATGTCAAACTTATAAGATTTCATCATCAATAACCAAAACTCTCATCACAAATCTGCATATACCTTATATAGGATTTCCAAGCCATTAAATTCTATTTTCCAATTTTGTTACTTCACATAACATATTTAATTTATTTACTCATAACTAGTTCATTTTCATGAAAAATACCAAATCAGTCCCAAAAATATTTCTTTTTTGGGATTTAGCAGAATATAGTCTCATATTAAAATATATATTTTCTCGAATTTAAAAATTCATTTACTATTTTTCATATGGCCAAAACTGCCAAATATTTAGACATTTTTTATAAACTGTACTTTTGTCCAAAAATTCCGAAATTTACACGGTATACTTCTGTCATATACATGTACTCCCAATAAAAATTTTACCAATTTTGGAGTTAACCACAAGGAGTTATAAGGGTTTACTTTTGAAATAGTCTTCTCCCATAAAATTCATAACTCTTAATCTATACATCCAAAAATCTCCATTTTTGGACGCAATATAGAAAACTCATCAAATTATCATTTTAATTTTTTCAGAATTTTTGAGGGTCAGAAAAATTATGAAACTGCAAATGGATTTTCGCCCGCCATGCGGTAATCCACGTAGACAGATCATTTCAACAGAATAATAAAAAATGGAATAACAGAATAATTCACCATGCATGCGATAGACCACACAGACAGGTTATTCCCAGTAGAATAATAAAAAAATATGGAAGCAGGTCATGCGTAATTCGCACAGACGGGATGTTCCAACAGAATAATAAAGAATGGAACCAGGTCATGCGTAATCCGCACAGACAGGATATTCCAACAAAATAATAAAGAATGGAATATCAACAGAATTCACCAGGCATGCGATAGATCGCACAGATAGGTTATTCCAACAGAATAATAAAGAATGGAACCAGGTCATGCGTAATCCGCACAGATAGGATATTCCAACAGAATAATAAAGAATGGAATAACAACAGAATTCACCAGGCATGCGATAGATCGCATGCATACATGAGTTATTCCAACAGAATAATAAAGAATGGAACCGTGTCATGCGTAATCAAGACAAATGAATATTATTCCTACGACAATAATAAAGAATGGAATAACAACATAATTCACTGTGCATGCGATAGACCGCATGATGAAAAGTTATTCAAAAGAATAATAAAGAATGGAAAAAATGAAGAATTTCACCATGTATGCGGTGCAGATGCATGAGGGAGTTATTCAACATAATAATAAAGAATAGAATAACAACTCTTACGAGTATTAAAAGAAAATAATTTTCTTCATGAGTACGAAAGAATAATACCCCTTACCTTAGAAAGAAGAGTATTCCGACTAGTAGGGCAATGATATTCTTGAAGAAAACTTATACTATTTTCTACACTCAAAGATTCTTAAAACTCTAAAGAAACACGCTCAAGATTATAGAAGAAGAATTCTCTGAATTTCTGGTGTGTTTTCAATTCTAACTAAGCATCCTATTTATAGGAGAATGGAAAGGATACTATGCAATAAAATATAATATATTCTATTTAATATATATATATATATTATTTAAAATCTAATAAAATAAATAACTTTATAAAAGTATTATATTTTATATAAAAAGATTTTACTATGCAAACACTATGCAAGCACTATGCAAACACTATGCATAATAAAATATAATATATTCTATTTATAATCTAATAAAACAAATAACTTTATAAAAGTATTCTGTTTTATATAAAAAAATTTTACTATGCAAACACTATGCATAATAAAATATATTATATTCTATTTATAATCAAATAAAACAAAACTTTATAAAAAGTATTCTGTTTTATTACATTTATAATAATAATAAAACAAAATTCATCATTATTATTATAATTCACACTATTAATCTACCAGGTCATTCCTAGGAAAGAAGGGGCTTTCCAATAAGGATTTCTCCCTATTGGCACGCAATTAGGTGACCAAACCTCTCCTTGACAGAACTTCTAGACATCGTCAATATTGCAAATAATAATATTAATAATTCTGTCATCTCAATTATTGATTTAATATTATATAAAATATCGACAATAATTGAATCAAATAACGTGAGATACTATGCAATAATTACTGTAGCAATAATTGAACAAAACTGAGTGACTTCTCACGTAAGCATCAATAATCAATACCGTGTGCTACTATACAACCACGCGTATTACTGTACTTTTAACACCGGGTGTTTCAACAGTTAACGGTAAAACTTCCACTGTTATTTTCATAAAATATTTTTGTCATTTTCTCAATCCGACAATAATTCCGTTGTGGGGTCCACCAATGATTGTGCCGTCGAACGGATATTCCCTGATAAAAAGAATATTCTCCGACCAATCGAATATTATATAACAACTTGCATACTTTGCAAAATTTATAAATATTATCCATAACTATAAAATTATATCAAATCCACACCATAATATTCAAAAAAATATTTCGAGAAATTTAAATCTTTATTCATAAAATCTGAGGTCTCACACTGTGTCCTAGATTTCAAAGAAAGTTGGAATAAGTACTTGCCATTGGTGGAATTCTCCTACAACAGCAGTTATCAAGTAAGTATAGGCGTGGCTCCATTCGAAGCGTTATATGGATGAAAGGGTCGTTCTCCAGTATGTTGGGATGAGGTGGGTGAAGCAACATTGTTGGGACTAGAGTTGGTACGTATGACTACGGAAAAGATCCAAACGATTCGACAATGTATACAAACGGCACAGGATCGACAAAAGAGTTATGTGAATCTTTATCGAAAGGACATGGAATTTAATATTGGGGATCATGTACTGTTACGTATTGCTCCATGGAAGGGAGTTACAAGATTCGGGAAGAGAGGAAAGCTCAATCCACGATTTGTTGGTCCATTTGAGATTCTTGACCGAATAGGAAATGTGGCGTATAGACTCGTATTACCTCCAAGCATGTCTCGTGTTCATAATATTTTTCATATATCTATGCTTCGTAAATATGTGAAAGATTCAAACCATATTATTGTGTTAGAACCAGATGAGATAGCTGAAGATTTAACGTACAAGGAATTACCTGTCAAGATATTGGATATGAAAGAGCATGTCCTACGAACAAAAGTTATACCACAAGTTAAGGTTTTATGGAGGAACCATGCTATTGAAGAAATGACCTGGGAGTTGGAATGGAAAATGAAAGCGAGGTACCCTCACCTTTTCGAAACACTAGGTACGTACGTCAATTTCGAGGATGAAATTTCATAAGGAGGGGAGGTTGTAAGACCCCAACTTATTATAAATAAAATTGAATTTCCTATATTCATTATCTTGAAATAATAAGGAGTTAATTTGATATAATACTTTGGTTATGGGTGAAATGTGCAAATTTTACAAATTAAGCAAGTGGTTATAAAATATTCATTGTTGTCGGGGAATATTCGTTTGGTCGTGGAATATTATTCTTGTTTCTGGGAATATTAAATACTGACGGCAGTATGACCATTTGTGGGCCCCATAACGGAATAACTGTCAGATGAAGAAAACGACAAGTTTAAGTTTTTATAAATAATGGCGTAATTGTTACCATTAAAATTGTTGGGTTACCTGGTGGTTAAAATACGATGAATACGCGTGGTCGCACAAGTGATACTGCAGATTGCATGCAGTATTTTGAATTATTGATTCTTACGTAGAAGGCACTACTCGATAATAATTGTAACAGTAATTATTATTCAATATTTTATTTTATTGATTCAATAATTTTTGCGTTGATATTTTATATTATTGTTGTTTCAATAATTGTCTTCGCACAATATTTTCTATTATCATATTAATAATTCATATTATTTTAATAATATTATTAGATAGCATTATTGACAATGTCTAGAAAGTTACATCGAGGAGAGGTTTGGTCACCTAATTTGCGCTTGAAGATGGAGAAATCCTTATCGAAAAAGCCCTCTCTTTTACGTGGACCTACCTGGTTGTCATTATTGTGATTCTGTAATATTATTTATGAATAATTATTTATTGATTTATATAATAAGAAAATATTTATTTTAGGTGGATATAAATGAAGGAAATATTTATTTTTATGTGGATATAATTGAAGGAATTAATGTTGAGGAGTTTTATCAGTATTTTGTCGGAATGGAGGTATTAAAAATCATCCGTATGTGGATTTCAAATATTTTCTGTTTGGATTTTGGAAAAACTTTCTTCTACAAAGTTGTAGAGAATTCGATTTCGTATGGAATGGATATAAAATTCGTATTTTTCTGATAAAAGGGCTATTTATTATGAATTATTAAAGTTTCAGAAATTAAAATATTTTTATTAAAATTACGGGTGGGACCTACTCTTGTTTTTGTCGAAACATGTGCTTAGATTTTTCAAGAATGACATGCTTTGATAGTCTTGGTCTTGGCACGCGTAAAGAAAATAATAATAATATTTTATTAATTTAGTCTCCTTTAGCGTTCTAGCATTTTCATATAAATAGGGTGCTTAGTTAGAATTGAAAATCACACCAGAAATAAGTTTTTTCTCTCTCTATATTATCGAGCATATTTTGTGAGTATTTAGATACTTTGAGATTTGCTATTCACTGCAAGTTTCCTTCGGCTTTACATCCGATATTTCGATCAGAAATACTGTTATTTTGAGGTAATGGATGTTATTTTCCTCTTAAATGATATTATTTTCTTCAATATCATTATGCCGAATTATTGATATGAGTTTTATTGTGGAATTTCTAACTTTTTGTGTCGGAGTTACTATTCACTTATACGACACTATTCACAGAAAAATAAAATTTTCTCTCATTTGTCCCAGATGTCTATTATGGTTACTATCTTTGATTGTATCCATGTTTTGATCTTCATTCTTGAATTTTATGGTTTATTATGGAGTATTTTTAAACTTGAATTATACATGTTTTACTCAAAGATAGTAACCATAATAGACATCTGAGACAAATAAGAGAAAATTTCATTTTTCGGTGAATAGTGCCTCATTCACGTATACGACATTATTCACAAATACGACATTATTCACCGAAAAATAAAATTTTCTCTTATTTGTCCCAGATGTCTATTTGTCCCATATGTTTATTATGGTTACTATCTTTGAGTAAAACATAGATAATTCAAGTTTAAAAATACTCCATAATAAACCATAAAATTCAAGAATGAAGATCAAAACATGGATACAATCAAAGATAGTAACCATAATAGACATCTGGGACAAATAAGAGAAAATTTCATTTTTCGGTGAATAGTGCCGTATTTGTGAATATTGTCGTATACATGAATAGTGCCGTATACGTGAATAGTAACCCCGACACAAAAAGATAGAAATTCCACAATAAAACTCATATCAATAATTCGGCATAATGATATTGAAGAAAATAATATCATTTAAGAAGAAAATAACATCCCTTACCTCAAAATAACAGTATTTATGATCGAAATATCGGATGTAAAGTCGAAGGAAACTTGCAGTGAATAACAAATCTCAAAGTATCTAAATACTCACAAAATACGCTCGATAATATAAAGAGAGAAAAAACTTATTTCTGGTGAGATTTTCTGTGACGCCCCCAAAATAGGTATACATCACCCATTCTGAGTTGTCAATACATGGTACAGAAACAACTACAACTTTATTATTACAACAGTAAAACCGTGAGTTTGAATACAAATATTATCTTCTAGACAATATCTATACTCAAATAAATCCTCATCACATTTATTGATACATTATTTTACAAAAATGGTGAGGACTACTAAACAACTCTTTCTAGAACCTTCATTCCATACCCGACTGCGTATTTCGCTTATATTCTCGCCTCGAGAAGAAAATGGAACAAAAAGGAAAAGGGTGAGCTCAACTAGCCAAAGTAAAGAATATTATGACTAAGATAATATACAACAAATTATCATTAGTCTTCAACAGGAAAAATCTAATAGAATACAATAGACAACAAGTTTTAAATCAATATTCACAGCGGAAATAATAATTCATTAGAAGAGTTAAGTAGATGCAACTACTATCTTCTATGTATGAATTTAAAAGTTCATCGTCTATCTTTTATCCCTGTAACATCAATCAATATATATCTAGAATCAAATATTCATCTTTGCACTACTGTGCCAAAGATATTCATCGATTAGTCATGTTCATCTAAGCAAATTTGTTCATCTTTGCACTACGGCCAAAGATATTCTTTAAATCATTCATCTTTACACTACTGAGGCCAAAGATATTCAATAATATCATCATTTAAAAGCGAGGATGATGAAAATATTTTTAAAGAAACGAATCCGGTTGAAACAAAATGACAAGGATTAAGGATTAAGGATTAGTACTTTGTTTTATCCATGTTCAAAAATACCTCAAAATAATCATAGTGGTGTAAAATTCAAGAATGATCAAAACATGGATACAATCAAAGCTAGTATCCAGAATAGATATTTTGGACAAAAAAGAAGAAATTTCATTTTTTGGTGAATAGTACGTACACGTGAATAGTAACTCCGACACCAAAAGATAGAAATTTCCCAAAAAACATCTTCACGCTTCATGAATAGTACTCGTGAATAGTAACTCGTGAATAGTAACTCTTGAATAGTAACTCATGAATAGTAACCCCGACATGAAAAGTTCCAAATTTGATAAAAAGTTCCAACCAATATTTCAGCATAATGATATTGAAGAAATAATATCATTTGAGAAGAAAATAACATCCCTTACCTCGAAAGATTAGTACTTCTAATTTGGAATAGGGTATAGTCTTTGAAGGAACTTGCACCTGAATCTAACAATACTCAAAGTATACTCAAAATACTCACAAGAATACGCCGATAATATAGAGAGAAAACTTTAGTTTACGGTGTAATTTTCAATTCTAACCTAAGCACCTATTTATAGAAAATTGCTTAGAAACAAAGCGAGAAAATTTAATTTAATATTAATATATAAATTAAATTTTCCTACGCCAACCTTCCATGAACTGAATTCAGCTCATTCAACACACATGTGTAACACACCATAATGAAAAAAACGTTTTTGTTATTTAAAATATTTTAAACTTCCAAAAATCAATTATTTCGGAGCTTTGGAACTTCAATAATTCATAATAAATAGCCCTTCTATCAGAAAATTTGAATCTCGCGAGTTTTTATAGGAAATTCAATTCTCTACAACTTTACAGAAGAAAGGTTTTCCAAATTCCAAACAGAAATTAACCGAAATCCACAAACCAAGCGATTTTAAAGTATAATCAAATTTCAGTCAATAAATGGGGTCCACCGACATGTTTAACATGTTTTAAAAATTTATTGCAACAAAAATACTCTTCCTCCTCGTATACTCATATATCCCACATTCGTTGTAAAAATATCACCATTATTATATTATTAAAATATAATAATATATTTAAATGAATTATTTTATCAGAAAAAGATAAAATTTTAATTTTCAACAATTGTCACATTAAAAATTTTCTCCATCTATATCCACATAAAATCAATATTTTCCTCATCATATGAATCGGTAATTATTTATTCACAAATAATATTACGAGAATCACAATATCGATAACTGTGCAGGTTCAGGAAAGAGGGGCTTTCAATAAGAATTTCTCCTTCTTGGGCAATTAGGTGACCAAACCTCTCCTTAGATGTAACTTTCTAGACATTGCCAATAATGTTATCTAATAATATTATTAGGATAATATGAATTATTGCTTCGATAATGAAAAATACGTGTAATGACAATTATCAAACAACAATGAATATAAAATATCAACGCAAAGAATTATTAAATCAATAAAATCTTTGAAGCAAGAATTACCGTAACCATTATTGAGTAGTGCCTTCTTCACGTAAGAATCAATAATTGGTGCAATACTGGTAATATCTTCTTGTGTTTTAACCACCCAGTATTTTAACAAGATAATTGATAACAATTCTGTTTATTATTTTTAAACAACTTATATTTGTTGTTTTCTTCATCCAATCGCTTTTATGGGTTATGGGCCCACACATGGTCGCTACTTGTGAGTATTTAATAATATTCCCAAACGATTTAATATTCCACGACCAAACGAATATTCCCGACAACAATGAATATTTTATAACCACTTGCTTATTTTGAAATATTTGCGTATTTTACCCCTAACTATCCACATTAATCAAATCAACCCTTACTATTTCAAAATAATAAATAGAGAAAATTAAATTTCATTAATAATAAGTTGAGGTCTTACATTTTCAATTCTAACTAAGCACCCTATTTATAGGAAAATGCTAGAACACTAAAGGAGACTAAATTAATAAAATGTTATTATTATTATTATTTCTTTACGCATGCCAAGACCAAGACTATCAAAGCATGCCATTCTTGAAAAATCTCAGCACATGTTTTGACAAAAACAAGAGTGAGTCCCACCCGTAATTTTAATAAAAATATTTTAATTTCTGAAACTTCAATAATTCATAATAAATAGCTCTTTTATCAGAAAAATACGAATTTTATGTCCATTCCATACGAAATCGAATTCTCTACAACTTTGTAGAAGAAAGTTTTTCCAAAATCCAAACAGAAAATATCTGAAATCCACATACGGATGATTTTTAATACCTCCATTCCGACAAAATACCGATAAAACACCTCAACATTAATTCCTTCAATTATATCCACATAAAAATAAATATTTCTTTCATTTATATCCACCTAAAATAAATATTTCTTTATCATATAAATCAATAAATAATTATTCATAAATAATATTACAGAATCACAATAATGACAACCAGGCCGTTCTCAGGAAAGAGGGGGCTTTCCGATAAGGATTTCTCCTTACTGGCGCACAATTAGGTGACCAAACCTCTCCTTGACAGAACTTTCTAGACATTGTCAATAATGCTATCTAATAATATTATTAAAATAATATGAATTATTAATATGATAATAGAAAATATTGTGCAGTGACAATTATTGAAACAACAATAATATAAAATATCAACGCAACAATTATTGAATCAATAAAATAAAATATTGAATAGTAATTATTGTAACAATTATTGAGTAGTGCCTTCTTCACGTAAGAATCAATAATTCAAAAAAATACATGCAATACTGGTGTCTTCTTTTGTGCAACCACGCGTACATCGTATTTTAACCACTAGGTAACCCAACAGTGTTAATGGTAACAATTACGCCGTTATTTATAAAACTCAAACTTGTGCGTTTTCTTCATCCGGCAGTTATTCCGTTATGGGGCCTACAAATGGCTGCACCGTCATACGAATATTTCTCGACAGCAAGAATATTCCACGGCCAAACGAATATTCTCCGACAACAATGAATATTTTATAACCACTTGCTTAATTTGTAAAATTTGCTCATTTCACCCATAACCAAAGTATTATATCAAATTAACTCCTTATTATTTCAAGATAATGAATATAGGAAATTCAATTTTATTTATAATAAGTTGGGGTCTTACAATGAGAGCATCAAGTTTTCGAAAAACCAGTATGTTCAAGGTGAGAGAATTCAATGACATCCACACGTGTTCAGTCAACGTATTGCTGGGAGACCATAGACAGGCAAATATTGAGTTGGTCAGTGAATGCATAATGCACAAATTAACAAATTTGAAGAAAATATACACACCAACCGATATTGTGGAGGACATTATGAAAAAATATAATGTGTCTATCTCTTACCAAAAAGCATGGAGATCGAAGGAGAAAGTGTTGGTAAAAGTGAGAGGAAATCCACATGACTACTCACTGATCCCATCATGGTTACACATGCTGAAGAAAACAAATCCAGGTAACACTTTAAAATATTTTATTGGTTTTTCATAATTAGTTGGTTACCCAAGTCAACTGATTTGGTTACCGTAATATGCATGTTTAGTTACTAAATGTACTGTACAATCAACCTATGTTGAATTAATATTTTGTGTATCATAAATATCTACACAAAATATTACACATTAATTATATTCTGTACACCAAATGCACCGTATTGGAAACATTAATATGGTAATTAGATGGATACCATTAACCATATGAATGGTTACCAATTACTAGTGATTTGGATACTGTATACTACTTGTAATTCTAATAATATTGCTGATGTTTCAAATCAGGTTCCGTCACAGCCCTTGAGTTGGAAACAAATGGTTGTTTCAAGTATTTATTCTTTGCCATTGGAGCATCCATTCAAGCATGGAACCATTGCTTTCCAATCATTGTAATCAATTGCACGTTCATATAATCAACTTACGGGGGGATGTTAGAGTTTATGCCCTAAAGGCCAATTATTTGATACAATTGCTTAACGTTTTGATATTATATTTGATTGAATAAATGAATGATTTTATTATGGTTTTATTTACTGCGTTATATAAATGTTAACATAATAAAAAATCCTTAGAATAGTGATACAAATTATATAGTTTCAAGTATGTGACTTGAACATGAAATTATATAATTATAATTAGTATCATTGTTCTTAAATGTCCCTAGTCGAGTATCATTGTTGATGGGACAACAATGATGCATTGAGACTAGTATGTGGATTGACTGATGACCAAATCTCATTGGTCATAAATATATGAGATATTAAGTCAATACATAGGTACATGTTGAGAAACGATGTAATTGGATAGACCCACCATGAGAATTCTATGTGGAGCATTATGCGAGTGTCATTAGCAATTCTCATAGTGACAATGATGTAATGGTCCTCGATTTTGAAATCACTATATTACTACACGGAAATTTATGTACTTTTGATATCATCAAATGTCACCTTTAATGGGTGGACTATAAAGGTGATTATTGGGTACATCATGAATCGTGTGAGGAATATGAGTTATCTAGATGGAATTTAACCTTCCTATATATTAGGGATGATATCCATAGGCCTCTTGATTGAGTAGGACTATGAAATGCATGGCCATGCTCAAATAGTGATTTGTTTCATATAGTCTACTCATTGATCAAGAAAAATTCAGATTAAATTATGAAGACTATGACACATTCCATGACTCGAGTTTAATCTAGGATATTAAGGTTAAAAGGATTAAATTACATTGAAACATTGGTCACAAAAAGGTTGCATCGAATCATCGCTCTTATTATTAGTTGGGTAGCAGTGATGCATTACTAGATGTCAGCTTCATTGTTTATAATTTTATAATATCATTTTAAAATTATTGCCAACGTGATAATAACCTATAGGGGTCACACACATAGAATGTAATTTAAAGGGAATAAATTTAAATTTTAAGGATTTAAATATATTAATATGATTAATAGTATTTAAATCACGAATTTAAATTAAAAGGAAAATTTGCATATATGTATATTAATTAAGTAAGACTTAATTAAGTTATATATATATATATATAAATTCAAATTTTATGAAATTAGGTTTTGATTAATTCCTTTTAACTACTATATATAGGATATATAGCAGCTACTTAGGGTTAATTTCATAACTTGAAAACCCTAGCCGCTCTTAGAGAGAGACTAGAGAGAAAACATACAGTTTCCTAAAGGTTCATTTGGTGGCTAGTACCGCAAGTCCCTCTTATTGCAGAATCGTTCGACAGTTCGTGCGGCGTTCGTGTGGATACCATAGAGACGTAGTTTCGTGAGGAATTGCATTAAGGATTCGAGCACATCAATTTTAGATTCTCATTTTTCATATTCGGTATAATCTCTAAACAACTGAGTTAATTGTTTTTTGCATGGATCCTATTTTTGGGTTTCGGAAATTGCTTTGAATTTTTATATTTCCGCTGCGTTTTATGTGTCGAACCCCTATAGGGGACACTACTGATAGCAAGCACACAAGATGCAAACCAAAACATTGTTTCGATTGCTTTTGTAGTGATTGACAGCGAAAATAAATTATCTTTGATTAGGTTTTTCGTAAATTTGACAATTGCTTATGGAGTTAGGGAAGGCCAATGCATTATTTCAGATAGACATGAAGCCATTATACAAGGAATGAATTTTGTGTTTCCGGATGTCATGCATTGTTCATGTACATACCATGTACAGAAAAATATAAAAAATAGATTAAGAAAGAGAGGAGAAGAACTTAAAATAGGCTTACAACGGGGCTTGTAGAGCATATACTATTGAACAATTCAATAAACACATGGCTGAACTTGATGCCATTGATCCTCGAATAAGGACATATTTTGTGACGCCCCTAAAATAGGTCCACACGACCCATTCTGAGTCGCTAGATATCACACTATAAAAATCATTTAGAAACTTCATTTATACAACTGTTGAACTGTCCTGCAAAATACGACCACAGTTAAGCTGTGAGTTTTAATACAAATGTATGTAACTCTCGTGGTTCCTCGACCACAATACCTTTCAATGGCACCTTACATAATGGTACAGTAAAAAACTATTTTAGAAATTAAAATCTTTGGAAAATACTCAAGGAAACCTTCGTACATGGGAGACCATGCGTCTAGGTTATGATAGATATCATATGTCCACAGAATTATCCTTGGCTGACCCAATAGTCCCCAAAGAAAAACAAGAAGATTGCTATCATCTTCTTTCAATTGGTGAGTCTTCTCTTGACATATAACTATCTCCACTATCTGCAATTGAAAATTATATTTCAACCAAAATCCAAGATCATATAGGTAGTGCTCGTAGATATACTCAGCAAGTGGATGTGCACAACCCTGTCTTATGATAACACGAAGTTGTATGTCATTAGATATCTTGTATGATAATGGCAAAAATGCCCTTCCAAAGTTGGGTTCACCTCACCCTATTCGGTTCACCAAAATTAAATATCAAATGACGTATACAATACGACACACTTATCTAAAGTTCTCAAAAAAATTATTTCCATACTATTTAAGGAGAACCTCAACAACTTTAGACCACCGTTCTATTCTCCTGTTACCCCTGCTCGACCCATCTACACTCTTATTACCTGAAAAGAATTGTGAGCAAAAAGGGTGAGCACAACTATCACAGTAAAGAATATCATGACTAAAGATAATTTACTTCATCAATAGCCTTCATCAGTAATAAATCAGAGATTTAGAACATATGGTAGATGATAAAACTTTTCAACCATAGTTGCAGCGGAACGAGCAATCCATTAGAAGAGTTAAATAGACCATCAGATCTATTATCTTCTCCATGTTAAAAGTCCACCAATAATGTTTTATCCTTGTAACATCAATCAACAATTCCTGTCCACAATCATATGAATAACTCATAATCATAATTGTGATTCTAAATTCCTCTTCGCAATACGGCTAAAGATATTCATTAACAATTTATCTTTGTACTACAGGCCAAAGACATACAACTGTATTTTAGAAGAGTCAAGTAGAGCATGATATCTACTATCTTTTACGAATTAAAAGTGTATAATCAATATTTTATCGCTGAGACTCAGCTTAATAAATAATCCACATCATCGAATCATCCCTGCACTATGGCCAAGGATATTCATGTAATCATCAATGGTCATGATTATATCGAATAATTCCTGGTTATAATTATACCAATAATTGTCCATCAATGCACTACGGGCCAATGAGGACGTTTACCACATCATCTATAACATTACGGGTCATGATTATACCGAATGATCCCTGGTAATAATCTTACCAATAAAAAGTTCATCTATGCACATAAGCCAAAGATACTCATCAATCAATAGTTCATCTTTGCACGTAAGCCAAAGATATACAACTGTAAAACTAATAATCAGCAGTCCATCTTTGCACGTAAGCCAAAGATATACAACTCAGTAAAACTAATAATCAACAAATCCATCTTTATGACGTAAGCAAAGATGACTTTCATCATAATATAAGCATGAGGATGATGACAATGATATAAGCATTAATCAACGAAATCAAGGATAAATATTAAAGACTTTAAATTTATCCGAGTTTAAAAATATCCAAATTGTCGACGACATCTTTGCTTTGTGGAGCAAAATTCAAGAATAATATTCATGTACCAAAAATAATTTGGATGAGAAAAAGAAATATATTTTTTGAGTAAATAGTACCTCGAAATAATACCCTATAAGTAGTACTTGAGAATAGTACCTCGTGAATAGTATCCCCGCATGAAAAGTACCCCCAAATACCGAAAGTGAATAATATTCGGTGAATAGTAATTTGGGTGAATAGTAACCCATAAATAGTAACTCGTGAATAGTACTCCGACACGAAAAGTGCCCCGAATACCCGAGTGAATAATACTAGAGTGAATAGTAACTGGGTGAATAGTAACTCGTGAAATAGTAACTCGTAAAAAAATACCAAAGAAAATGATATTCCATGACGAGTACAAAAGAAATGATATCTCATACGAGTATAATAGAATATACGAAACTGTAAATGGATTTTCACCCGCCATGCGGTAATCCACGTAGAAAGATCATTTCCACAATTTAATAAAGAATGAATACAAAGGATCATTCACCATGCATGCGGTAATCCACATAGACAGGTTATTCCAGCAGAATAATAAAGAATGGAATAATAGAAGAATTCACCATGCACGTGATAGACCGCACAGACAGGTTATTCCAACAGAATAATAAAGAATGGAACCGGTCATGCGTAATCCGCATGCATGGGATATTCCAAATGTAATAATAAAGAATGGAACCGGTCAGCCGCGTAATCCACATGCAGACGGTATATTCCAATGAGAATAATAAAGAATGGAATAGCGAAGAATTTCACTATGTATACGGTGAGTCAGCGTATCTGAGTTATTCCAATAGAATAATAAGGAATGGAATAAAAATAGCTCTCTTCATGAATACGAAATAAATAATACCCCTTACAATAATAATAATATTCCTTACAATAATAATAATATCCCTTACCTCAGAAGAAGACTGGATACTAGAATAATATCCCTTCTCTCTATAGCTTCTCTCTATAATAATTTCTCTATAGCTTTAGTGAATTGGTGAAAAATAATGAAGGAATGAGCTTCTATTTATAGGAAAATATAGTTTCCATAATTGCATATTTTGGGGCTCGAAATATTACAGTATAATACCTTCATTTTTTCTTTCATTTTTAATTTAGTCATGCAAGTATTATCAAACTTGCACCACCTCCCCTAATAGTAAGTAATGTGAATCAATAGTAAATCATGTGACTCAATAGTTCTAAACATGTGAAAAAATTAATTATAGTATAGTACCTTCAACTATACCTCCATTTTTAACTTAGTCATGCAAGTATTATCAATCTTGTACCAACTCCCTTAATAGTAAATGAATGTGAATCAATAGTACACACATGTGAACAAATAGTTATAATCATGTGAATTAATAGCAATTAATTGCTCATTTATACGGTTAATTACCCGATTGGTCAATATAACCTCCAGACATCAATTATTATAGAAATAAATGTTGATTTTCACTAACACTAATAATTCCAACACAATGGAACTATCAATTTCATCTTTAATCAACACGAACTTATTCATCATTAATATTATAACTCACAATATTTAACAACCAAGTCGTTCACAGGAAAGAGGGGGCTTTCCAATAAAGATTTCTCCTTATTGGCACGTAATTAGGTGACCAAACCTCTCCTTGACATAACTTCTAGACAATGTCAATATTGCAAATAATAATATGAATAACTTTGTCGTCTCAATTATTGATTTAATAATATAACATATTGTAACAATAATTGAATAAAACTGAGTGATTTCTCACGTAAGCATCAATAATCAAAGATACTATACAATATCGTGTGCTACTATGTAACCACGCGTATTATTATACTTTTATCACCGATTATTTCATGACAACTTGTTTACTTTGAAATATTTCACATATCACCCTTAACTTTAACCTTTTATCAATTTAACCATTTACTAAATAACATAATAATTATAAGAAAAATGAATACTTTCATTTCATAAAATTCAGGGTCTTACATATTTGAAAGAAGAGGTCAAGTTGGAGAAGTGCACCAGGCTCAATGGGACTATAAGTAGATACTCAACAATGACTTCAAACACTGTCGAATCTATTAACAATGAAATCAAGTCGATCAGGGATCTTCCAGTTGCGTCAATGATTGAATGCCTACATTGTCTGGTTCAAAGATGGTATTTCACAAAAAAACAAGCAGCCATATCAACATTCACAACACTTTCCACAACAGCTGAGGGGAGGTTGCAATCTAATATCATTAAATCAAAGAAACTTAAGGTAATTAATACAAATTTAAAATTATTACATCCCAAGTTACATTTGTATTTTATGGAAACCTATTTGTTCACTATTGGTTACTTGTATATGCTGATAATTTTAACAACCTTAAAAATAACTGCAATTATTTTGATGCAAAAAACTAAATACTTATTCATACTAACTACACACTTAATTTGTGTTGTAGGTTGAGACATCAAACTTAGTGATTTTCACTATTTACGATGTCGCTAAACAATATATTGTGGACATCGAACAAAAGACATGCACATACCGTAAATTTCAGTACCATGAGATGCCTTGTCCGCACACTGCTGCTGTTATGAACAAGAAAAATTTGAGCTGTTATGAATTTTGGTCAAAAAAGTACTCTAAAACAACTATGGTCGACACATATTCAGCTTCCATCATGTTGTTAGATGACAAAGAGAACTGGGATGTACCAGAAGAAGTAAGAAACATATGTGTAAAACCACCGAACACAAGAAGACCAGCGTGAAGACCAAAAATAGGGAGTTACAAACACGGATCTGAAATCAAAATTCAAAACAAATGCAGCAGATGCCAAGAAAAAAGACACAACAAGAAAACATGCAATAATCCACCGGTTTTAAGACCAAAAAAGGTATGATATAGTGCAGTTACATTAAGAGTGTAAATACAGGAATATATAATTGTTTACTATGAGTAACCATTAACCACATGGTTTGTAACATTTTAATTGTGTACGAAAACCAAAATTGTTATTGATTAATATTTTGATTTCTGATTTCATTATGAGTTGTCAATATAAAGCAAACATATACATTGAACAATTGGTAACTATACTAAAACATTTTTATGTAAATATGTTTACCATCTAAAATAAAATGGTTACCCCTACATTCATGTTTAATTACTACCAGCTAGATAACTATGTAATTTAAAAATATTCATCAGCTAGATAAATGGAAACCCACACATGTACACTATATGCACTTGATAATTGTTCCAATATAAGTTGTAAATTATTTGGTTACTGGCATAAACTAAAATGGTTACCCTTATATACAGGTTTGGATACCAACTGCACATCTCAAAAATATCTTTATTTTAATATGAGTTTATAAATGACCATATTAATGGGAACTCTTAATTAAAATTTCGTATTCCATCATAATGATAGACTATAAATAAAACACATACATTTACCAATTTATAACATTCGTGATACAAACTTATAACTATTTGGTTACCAACAAAAACAAAAATTGTTAACATATATGTAGGTTTGGATACCAACCTAACATTTCAACTTAAATAATCGATATATATCTTGATATTAACAAATTATATGTCAATTTGTTTACTTATAAAAAATAAAATGGTTACCTCTATAATAAAAATAATGGTAAACGAACACAAAACATAAATCCATATTAAAAGCATGTATAATAAACAATTACATATTAACCAAAATAAAAATAAAGTTAACAAAAATCCTCATTGATTGCACAATAATAGAAGTCAAAAGCCATTAAATAATAATAAACAAAATATAATAAATAAGTAACCAAATAGTTACATAACAGTAACTAGAACAGATTTTAATGGTAACCATAACAAAAATAGAAATCCATCTTAGGCAAGCATGTATAATAAACAATTACATATTAACCAAAATAAAAAATAAAAATGACAAAAATCCCTCATTGATTGCACAATAATAGTAGTCAAAAGCCATTAAATAACAGTAAACAAAGTATAATAAATAAGTAACCAAATAGTTACATAACAGTAACTAGAACAGATTTTAATGGTAACCAAAACATAAACAACATGTATATCCAAAAACCTATAATGAAAGTGATATTGTTTGTTTAGGCAACCCATGTATACTCTCACATGTACATTTAACAATTGATATATGTCCTGATACAAGCTTGTAACTATCTGGTCACTATCAAAATATTAGCTAGTTACCCTTTTATACATATTTGGTTACCATTTGTACATTTCAAAATAATGTATTAAACACAACTTAAAAGAAACAAATACCAACCAATAAACAATATCACTTTCATTACTGATAATATAATTAAATATGTAATCTCATCTACATAAGATCCAATAAACATCACAAACTCATAAACCATACAAAAATGTTGTGTATATCCAACAAAAAAACAAAATACAAAACAAAATTCATAAAGACAAAACAACGAGATCCGAACTAATCAAAATCTGGAACAAATCTTCGTGGAAATTCTCTGTCAGTCTCGTATCCATCTAATTGTTTATTCCTTACATGCATGTAGAGTTTTATGCATAACTTTTTCCGATACTGCGTAATGGGGAATGGAATAAGAATTTCATCAAACTTCTGGTGAATGACATGCTCAGCGAAACAAATCGTGAACATCCCGCAATAACTGTACAAACAGACAAAAGATAACAAAAATCAAAACTAAAATCAACCTATATGTAATAATTAAAAAAATGTAAACAATGTAACCCTTACCCCTCGACTTGTTCAGGAACCGCCTTTGCAAATTCCAACTCAATTATATCATCTTCATCCTTGTAGCGATACAGTTCACTGCTAAAGTCAATGTCAGACCTATCCCTCCAAAAACCACTCTTGTGCAGTAAAGTGGGAAGAATGAAGATGTATGGCTCACAAGCATCCATAATTTTTGTTTGCATGGATTTCCTTTTTGGCTGCA
This sequence comes from Panax quinquefolius, assembly GCA_020205615.1. Lineage (NCBI taxonomy): Eukaryota > Viridiplantae > Streptophyta > Magnoliopsida > Apiales > Araliaceae > Panax > Panax quinquefolius. Next base: position 41,158,939 of record CM035152.1, read on the forward strand.
GAGAATTATAAACTGTTAGACGTCTACGATGCACATCAAATGTCAACAAAAACCAATGATCCGGTGATGACATATGAATGGGGAACAACATGTAGTCAACATTTCTCCATGGTGTGTTGACATCCATGAACAGCCCATGGATGTATTCAGCAACATCACCCTCCCCAGACAGAACACTCTTATCTTCATTTTTACTTGTATACTCCTCGAAAAGAGCGGTCATCTTGCCATAAAACCAACAATCCATGGTCATTGCCCTTATATGAACATTATCGGAATGTCCGCCAATTCTGTAAATAATATAACTTATGACATTGATGTCTTTGAACCAAAAAAAAACATAGGAGATTAACAGTTGCTGAAAAATGTAAGTATGTAATGAATGTAATTAAATAACGTAACCATAACTAGAAAGACATAATTTTTTAAAAAAGAACTCACATCGTCGTCTAACCATTGTCCAGAAGTCTTTAATTTGTGGAACCACATTTTTTATTATATTGGGACAGACCCAAATACAAAAGTAGGTTCAATTTTGTCGTTCTTTCCAGGGAATTTATCGGTCCTTCAATATAAAAGCATATTAGTATACATGCTAACATTAAAAATTACCGTATTAATATACACACTACCCAAAATCAGTCTTGAACATTCAATAATTAACATACTAATCAACAACTGAATTGTAAATAATAACCTGGTAACCAACAAATATTAATATAATAACCATAATCAAATAGTAACCAATACATAACAAAATAGTAACCAAGACATAAAATAATAGTAACCAAAACAGCAACATCATGTAATCAATAATAATTTAAACAACCTGAATGTACTAAACAAATATCTAGTAATCAAATATAATATAAAGTAACAAACACTTTACTTCAATGGAGCATTGACATAAATCAAATATAACATAATAGTAACCAAAATATAATATAGTACTAACCAAAACCTAATATTACAATAACGAGAATATAATATGATAATAAATTAAGCAGAAATATTATGTAATCAAGACCAATTTAACCAACCTGTATATACCTAATAATTACATAGTAACCAACATATAATATGATAGTAATCAAAATCCCATTTTGAGAGCACAAAAATGGTATCCAACTCATAATATAACAGTAACCGTAACATAATAAAGCAGTAACCAGAACACAATATAATAGTAACCATAATATTTATTTAGTATTAACCATGTGTTTCTACAGGAATACAAATTTATTTGTTTCATAAAAAATATAGCAATGTTAAACAACAAAAAACAAACCTTTTCCTGTTGTTTAGTCCAATTTTAAACCATTGTTCAAACAATGCCTCTTAAAAATTTGCATACTTTGGGGAATGCAGAAAGACCTACAAGTGTTTGACTAGCACCCACGACAGTAGACGATGAACCCGCCGATCCAAACTTTAATGTATATGGAGACCGTAAAATGACACTCTTTGCATGTTCACGGACAGGTCTACCACCAGCTTTATGGACGCTTTTCTCCAACTCATCACACTGAACTATATCCTGTATGGTCAGAACCATTTGATCAAGTGCAGACTTGCTTTTTGCCTCAAATTTATTCCCCTTTTTCAATTGACAAAAAAGGTAACAAATACAATTAAATTTTCAACATAAACACATGCAGTTAACTAATATATGCAATAACAAACTAAATGAACAATAATCGACATATTAAATTGAACATATCATAATAGTAACCAAAATAAAATAAATTAATAACCAAATCATAATATAGTAGTAACCAACACACATTGTAATAGTAACCAACCCACATTATAATAGTAAACATAACATATATAATAATAACCACATCACAATATAACAGTAACCAAAACCTAAAGCATGTAAAAAAGAGATGGCATGTCGTTATAACACTAACCTCAGTAGCAACATACACAACAATCTCTTTCCCAGTGCATTGGCTTAATATGTCAAAAGATGGCATGTCATTATTTTTGTCAATCTGTGCAAAATTAAAAATAACCAATTAATCAATAAAAAAAGACATATAACACATAACAAAACAAACAAATATGTCTAACCTTGACATTTTCTTCATCCATAACATCACGTTCACACTCTTTAATCATTAATTTTTATTTCATGATGTTCTTCAACCATAACATCACGTTCAACTTCATTACCAATCTCAATTTCATTCCCATCCTTCTTCTCAACGAAATTCGACACATCATCAGCATCATTATTCTTATTTAGTTTTGAACCATCATCAACATCCTCATCAACATGGGGGTCTTCAACCATAACATCATCTTCACACTCTTTAACAACTTCAGTTTCAAACTCATCATTCTTCTCATCAGCTTTCAACCCATCATCACCATCATCATCATCATCATCATCATCATCATCATCATCATCATCATCATCATCATCATCATCATTATAATCACCTTTAAAAACATCAACATTCTCATCAGCAACATCATCAGCTTCATCATCATCATCATCACCGCCATCATCAGAATCAGAATCATCATCAGAATCACTATCAACTTATTTGTCCCCAACATCTTTGATCCCACGTAACTCATCTCTAATAATTAACCTAAAGTCCCTGCATATCTGAACATGTAAAATCTGCATCTCATCTCTAATATTAGCTCGCAATTTTCCAATGTCTTTCTTAATTTCAGACACTTTCTTCTCCTATGGCCTAAATCGTGCATCAATAGCATCTTTAACGTCAGATATATCAAATCCAATGTTGTCACGCTTCACTTTTTTTCATCCTTCTTATCAGCATCCTTCCCATTGAAAAAGTGAAGCCCGCCCAAATCAAGCCGATCCTTCTCCTCGGCCGTGGGAATCAAGCTTTTTATCCTCAGTTAAAAAATATTAAGTACACTTTAGTATAACATCTGACAAACATTGTACAATTACAATAAAAAAACATCAGTAAATAAAGAATCATAAAACATAATCAGTAACCAAATACATATATATAGGTAACCAAATGTATAGAAATCAGTAACCAAATATATGTATAAAGGTAACCAAATGTGTATATTCAGGTAACCAACAATATTGTTATAATTAACCTACATGTAATATAATCAGTACCCAAATGCGTATATTCAGGTAACCAACAACATTGTTATTATTAACATGCACATAATATAATCAGTAACAAAATGAGTATATAAAGGTAACTAACTAATTTGTTAATAGCAAACTTCATAAAATATATACAGTAACCAATTATATAACTAAAGGTAACCAATTACATTCTTAGTAGTAAACTGCATACCTGTCCGAAATAAAATACTAAATCGTTCAACTTATCATTTGTAGGGGGCTTCATTAGCTCCTTCCATCAAAATAAACGGAAATTCGACAAATGCTCGCCATTGTATATACCCCGAGCTTTGAATGTCGGAATGGTTTCAAACATAAACACTTGGAATACATAAGGAAACCCGTTCAACTTGTAAAATTTGGTATAATAATCCTTGTAGAAATTATATATCGAAACACCATTCCTTCCTTTTTTTCAAACACCCCTTCAAAGTATTGGACAAAGAGTACTTTGTCATCTCAAACGCAACTTTCCCCCAAGGAAAACTATTAATGTGAAATCCTGAATTCTATGAAATAAAAGTATTCAAATTTTCTATTTTGATAAATAGTTAAATTAATAAAAGTTTAAAGGGTGATATTTGAAAATTTTGCAAAGTACGCAAGTTGATATAAAATATTCGTTATGTCGGGGAATATTCATTTTAATAGGGAATATTCGTACGATGGCACAATCATTGGTGAACCCCATAACGGAAGTATTGTTGTATTTAGAAAACGATAGTGTTATCTTTATATAAAAATAACGGCGAAAGTTTTACCGTTAAACTGTTGAACTACCCGGTAGTAAAAGTACAAAGAATCTGCTGTGGTTGCATAGTAGTACTGCGGTATTGATTATTGGTGCTTACGTGAGAAATCACTCAGTTATACTCAATTATTGCTACGAGAATTAACGCATCATATATCTCATATTATTGATTCAATTGTTGTCACAAAGATCATCCGCATAATATATTATATTATTAAATCAACAATTGAGACGATAAAGTTATTCATATTATTATTTGCAATATGATGATGTCTAGAAGTTCTCATCGAGGAGAGGTTCGGTCACCTAATTTAGCGCTGATAAGAAGAAATCCTTATCGGAAGCCCCCCCTCTTTCAGGAATGACTGGTTGTTAAATATTATGAGTTATAATATTAATGATGAATAAGTTCGTGTTAATTAAAGATGAAATTGATAGTTCCATTATGTTGGAATTATTAGTGTTATTGGAAATTGACATTTATTTCGATAATAATTGATGTCTGGAAGTTATATTGATCAATCGGGTAATTAATCGGATAATGAGCAATTAATTGCTATTAATTCACATGCTTATAACTATTTGTTCACATGTGTGTACTATTGATTCACATTCATGTACTATTAGGGGAGGTGGTGCAAGATTGATAATACTTGCATGTCTAAGTTAAAAATAGAGGTATAGATGAAGGTACTATACTGTAATTCGTATTTTTACATGTATAGAACTGTTGATTCACATGATTTTACTATTAATTCACATGATATACTATTAGGGGAGGTGGTGCAAGTTTGATAATACTTCACTACTCCAGTATTCAGTCTTCATCTGAGGTAAGGGGTATTATTTATTTCATATTCTGAAGAGAAATTATTTTTCGTATTCGTATGAATATTATTTTCGTTCAATATTCGTAAGGAATATCATCTTCGTTCAATATTCGCAGGAATATTATCTTCGTTAAATATTCGTTGGAATATTATTTCCATTCAAGAGATGTTATTTTTGTTTAATATTCGCTTGAAATAATATTTTCTTCCATACTCTGTAGTATGTAAGTAATATTATTTCATTTCAGATTTTGAATTTTATACTCATTTTGTTGAAGTTTTGGCTTCCATACTCCATGAAATTAGTACAATATCCTTGATATTTGCGCTTCATCCAGTATATTTTCATGAAAATATTATTATGAGTTTTCTTGATAATTATTGATCTTTTCATGACAAAATACTATTCATGAATTACTATTTACGGGTTACTATTCACTCAGTTACTATTTACTTAAATATTATTCACTCAGGTATTCGGGGCACTTTTCATGCCGGAGTACTATTCACGGGTTACTATTCACCCAAATATTATTCACTCGAGTATTTGGGGTACTTTTCATGCCAGAGTACTATTCACGAGGTACTATTCCCAAAGTACTATTCACAGGGTACTATTCGCGGGGTACTAATTACCCAATATATATATATATATATATTTCTTTTCTGTCCAAATTATTTTTTGGTACATGAATATTATTCTTGAATTTTACTCCACAAAGCAGTATCATGTTGACAATTTGGATATTTTTAAACTCTGGATAAATTTAAAGTCTTTTATATTTATCCTTGATTTCGTTTGATTAATGCTTATTTCATTGTCATCATCCTTATGCTAATATTATGATGAAAATCATCTTTGGCTTACGTGCAAAGATGGACAGTTGATTATTGGTTTTATAGTTGTATAGCTTTGGCTTACGTGTAAAGATGGACTGTTGATTATTGGACTTATAGTTGTATATCTTTGGTTTACATGCAAAGATGAACTATTAATTAATGAGTATCTTTGGCTTATGTGCATAGATGAACTGTTGATTGGTATGATTATGACCAGAGATCATTCGGTATAATCATGACCCGTAATGTTACAAATGATGTGGTAAAAGTCCTCATTGGCCCGTAGTGCATTGATGGATAGTTGTTGGTATGATTATAACCAGGGATTATTCGATATAATCATGACCATTGTTGAAAACACGAATATCCTTGGCCCGTAGTGCATAGATAATTCGTGGTCATAATACTAATGAATATCCTTGGCCGTAGTGCAGGGATGATTCGATGATGTGAATTATTTATTTGTCGAGTCTCAAATGATAAAATATTGATTATACCCTTTTAATTCGTAGAAGATAGTAGATATCATGCTCTACTTGACTCTTCTAAAATACAGTTGTATGTCTTTGGCCTATAGTGGAAAGATGAATTGTTAATGAATATCTTTGGCCGTAGTGCAAAGATGAATTTATCAGTATGATTATGAACAAGAAATGTGATTTGGTATAACCATGATTTTTGATATTTCAGGTAAAGACAGGTGGTGAAAATTATCTTCGTCCTGGGTGCGAAGAGGAATTTAGAATCACAATTATGATTATGAGTTATTCACATGATAGTGGACATGAATTGTTGATTGATGTTACAGGGATAAAACATTGTTGGTAGACTTTTAACATGGAGAATATAATAGACCTTATGGTCTATTTGACTCTTTCAATGGATTGCTCGTTCTGCTGCAACTATGGTTGAAAAGTTTTATCATCTACCATATGTTCTAAATCTTTGATTTATTACTGAGGAAGGCTATTGATAATTTACTTTACTGGGCTAGTTGTGCTCACCCTTTTTGATTCATAATTCCTTTCAGGTGATAAGAGTGTACCTGGGTCGAGCGGGGGTAACAGGGGATTAGAACGGTGGTCTATAGCTGTTGAGGTTTCCCCTTAAACAATATAGAAATAATTTTATTGAGAATTTCAGATAAGTGTGTCGTATTTTATACGTCATTTTAACCGTTGATTTTGGTGAACCGAATAGGGTGAGGTGAACCCAACTTTGGAAGGGTGTTTTGCCACTATCATACAAGATGTCTAATGAGAGACAACTTCATGTTATCATAAGACAGGGTTGTGCACATGCACTTGCTGATTATATCAATGAGCACTACCTATATAATTTTGGAGTTTGTTTGAATTATAATTCTCAATTGGAGACAATGGAGATAATTATATATCAAGAGAAGACTCACCATTGGAAGGAACATGACAGTAATCTTCTCGTTTTTCTTTGGGGTCTATTGGGTCAACCAAGGATAATTCTCGAGTCATATGACATCTATCATAACCTAGATGCATGGCCTCCCGTGTACGAAGGTTTCTTTGAGCATTTTCCAAAGATTTTAATTTCTAAAACAGTTATTGATTGTTCTTTTATGTAAAGTACCATTGTAAGGTGTTATGGTCGAGGCACCATGAGAGTTACATATATTTGTATACTTCACTACTCCAGTATCCAGTCTTCTTCTGAGGTAAGGGGTATTATTTATTTCATATTCTGAAGAGAAATTATTTTTTGTATTCGTATGAAAATTATTTTCGTTCAATATTCGTAAGGAATATCATCTTCGTTCAATATTTGTAGGAATATTATCTTCGTTAAATATTCGTTGGAATATTATTTCCATTCAAGGGATGTTATTTTTGTTTAATATTCGCTTGAAATAATATTTTCTTCCATACTTTGTAGTATGTAAGTAATATTATTTCATTTTAGATTTTGAATTCTATACTCATTTTGTTGAAGTTTTAGCTTCCATACTCCATGAAATTAGTACAATATCCTTGATATTTTTGCTTCATCCAGTATCTTTTTATAGAAATATTATTATGAGTTTTCTTGATAATTATTGATCTTTTCATGACGGAATACTATTCATGAGTTACTATTTAAGGGTTACTATTTACCCGATTACTATTCACTCGGGTATTCGGGGCACTTTTCATGCCGGAGTACTATTCACGAGTTACTATTCACGCAATTACTATTCACCCAAATATTACTCACTCGAGTATTTGGGGTACTTTTCATGCCGTGGTATTATTCACGATGTACTATTCCCAAAGTACTATTCACAGGGTACTATTCATGGGGTACTAATTACCCAAAAAAAAATAAAAATATATATTTCTTTTCTGTCCAAATTATTTTTGGTACATGAATATTATTCTTGAATTTTACTCTACAAAGCATTATCATGTTGACAATTTGGATATTTTTAAACTCTAGATAAATTTAAAGTCTTTAATATTTATCCTTAATTTCGTTTGATTAATGCTTATTTCATTGTCATCATCGTCATGCTTATATTATGATGAAAGTCATCTTTAGCTTACGTGCAAAGATGGACTATTGATTATTGGTTTTACAGTTGTATAGCTTTGGCTTACGTGCAAAGATGGACTGTTGATTATTGGTCTTACAGTTATATATCTTTGGTTTACGTGCAAAGATGAACTATTGATTGATGAGTATCTTTGGCTTATATGCATAGATGAACTGTTGATTGGTATGATTATGACCAGGGATCATAAGGTATAATCATGACCCGTAATGTTACAAATGATGTGATAAAAGTCCTCATTGGCCCGTAGTGCATTGATGGACAGTTGTTGGTATGATTATAACTAGGGATTATTCGGTATAATCATGACCATTATTGAAAACACGAATATCCTTGGCCCGTAGTGCATGGATTATTCGTGGTCATAATACTAATGAATATCCTTGGCCGTAGTGCAGGGATGATTCGATGATGTGAATTATTTATTAAGCTGAGTCTCAGTGATAAAATATTGATTATATACTTTTAATTCGTAGAAGATAGTAGATATCATGCTCTACTTGACTCTTCTAAAATACAGTTGTATGTCTTTGGCCTGTAGTGCAAAGATGAATTGTTAATGAATATCTTTGGCCGTAGTGCAAAGATGAATTTATTAGTATGATTATGAACAAGAAATGTGATTTGGTATAACCATGATTTTTGATGTTTCAGGTAAAGATAGGTGATGAAAATTATCTTCGTCCTGGGTGCGAAGAGGAATTTAGAATCACAATTATGATTATGAGTTATTCACATGATAGTGAACAAGAATTGTTGATTGATGTTACAGGGATAAAACATTGTTGGTGGACTTTTAACATAGAGAAGATAATAGACCTTATGGTCTATTTGACTCTTTTAATGGATTGCTCGTTCCGTTGCAACTATGGTTGAAAAGTTTTATCATCTACCATATGTTCTAAATCTCTGATTTATTACTGATGAAGGCTATTGAAAATTTAATTATCTTTACTGGGCTAGTTGTGCTCACCCTTTTTGCTTCACAATTCCTTTTAGGTGATAAGAGTGTACCTGGGTCGAGCGGGGGTAACAGAGGATTAGAACGATGGTCTATAGCTGTTGAGGTTTCCCCTAATACATTATGGAAATAATTTTACTGAGAATTTCATAAAAGTGTGTCGTATTTTATACGTCATTTTAACCGTTGATTTTGTGGAACCGAATAGGGTGAGGTGAACCCAACTTTGGAAGGGTGTTTTGCCACTATCATACAAGATGTCTAATGACAAACGACTTCGTGTTATCATATGACAGGGTTGTGCACATGCACTTGCTGATTATATCTATGAACACTACCTATATAATCTTGGAGTTTGTTTGAATTATAATTCTCAATTGGAGACAATGGAGATAAATATATGTCAAGAGAAGACTCACCATTGGAAGGAACATGATAGTAATCTTCTCATTTTTCTTTGTGGTCTATTGGGTCAACCAACGATAATTCTCGAGTCATATGATATCTATCTTAACCTAGATGCATGGCCTCCCGTGTACGAAGGTTTCCTTGAGCATTTTCCAAAGATTTTAATTTCTAAAACAGTTATTGATTGTTCTTTTATGTAAAGTACCATTGTAAGGTGTTATGGTCGAGGCACCATGAGAGTTACATATATTTGTATTAAAACTCATAGCTTATGTGTTGTCGTACTCTGCACGACAGTTTAAAAGTTAGAATTTGAAGATTTGTATTTGGAAATTGTACTGATGTATTTCGTGGTGACCCAAAATGGGTTGGGTGTATTGGACCTATTTTTGGGTTATTACAACTAACATCACCATAACATAAAAAATTAACCATTGCACCATCCACATAATTTTCAGAAACTGTTGATAGAATGAAATTAAACACCAACAAAATCATTGACATCTTAACAACCTTATCATCGTCATCAAAAATTGCCTTCCGATGTACCCTACCTATACAACTACGCGTCACAGCTTCCTCACCAAAAAAAATTTCAATAAGTAGATTCTCCATACCTTTATATGCAGTTATGTCATCCTCACCTTGCCATCTCAACCTAGAAATCAAACAGAACTCAGGCAAACCAAACCTGACCCTTTTTTCCCCAAACAAAAACCACATTTCACCGTCATCCCTCTGGTGAACCTCCCTTACAAGAGCATGGTGAAGAATCTGAGAATACATTTGGTGCTCACCAAACTCCAAAAAATTCCCAAAACATGTTGCCTTAAACTTCTCCCACTGACTTTGGTTTAATTTCTTGGAAATAATGCTAGGGACTTCCATGTCGCACCAATATATAACTTTTCCAGTGAATTTTCTGTTGCATTCCTCATAGTAAAGATCTCATAACTGCAAATAAACAAAATCAGATTTGCACAATTATTAATAACCAATATAAATAATATTTATACCATAAACAGTTACATTGTAACCAACAAATAATATCATACTAACCAAAACATAATATAACAATTACACAGTAGCCAAAACAGATTATAAAAAGTATCCAACATCCCATATTGACTGCACAATAATAGTTACCATGTCATAATATAACAGTAACCATAACATAATAAAGCAGTAACCAAACAGTTATATTATATAATCTAATGCTAACCAAAATATTAACAAGATGTAGTACATATCAGTTTATGTAGTAACCAAACAGTTATATATAATATTAACCAAAACATAATTTAAAGGTAACCAAAACAAAAACATGTAAACCAAAAACATACTGAAGAAGTAACCGAACAGTTATATCATAGTAACCAAACCATGTTTTCATGGTAACCAACACATAATCAACATGTAGACCAAACCCAGTTTAGCCAACCAATGTATACTACGCAAATACATGGTAACCAAAACAACATAAAAAAGTAACCAAAATCCCAAATTGAGGGAACAGGAATGGTATCCCAATATTAAGCTAACAATAAAAAAAATATACTAAATAAGTAACCAAACAGTTATATGATAGTAACCAAAACATATTTTCATGGTAACCAATACATAAACAACATATAAATCAACCACATTTTATTTAACCCGTGTATACTATGTGACGCCCCCAAAATTAAGTATACGTCACCCATCTTGGGTCGCCACTTACATGGTACATAAATTCAAATACAACTTACTAATATAACTGTCGTGTACAATACGACATAAACTGTGAGTTTGAATACAAATTTTGTCTACTAGATATTATACAAACTCAAAAGGAGTCCTCATTACAACTATTATCACACTATTTCACGTAATAGTGAGGACTACTAATGCTATCCTCTCGACCATTACTTCGCTCCCCGACTCGTCTCGCCTATGTTCTCATTTTCAAGAGAATAAAGTGAAAGAAAGGTGAGCTCAACTAGCCCAATAAGAAATATTATGACTAAGATAATGCGTAATAAATTATCATTAGCCTTCAACAAATGTTAAACCGATAAAATACAATAGACAACCGGTTTAATCGCAATGAATAAGCAACCCATTAAAAGAGTCAAGTAAGGAATAAAGTCTACTATCTTTTAGGTTTTAAAAGGTTTTCATCAATTTTTATCACGAGACTCAAACTTTTTAATAAATAAACCACCACATCTAATCATCCCCGCATACCACGGCCAAGGATTTTCATCAAATTATCAATGGTCATGACTATACCGAATCACCCCGGTCATAATCATACCAAAACTATCCATCATCGCATTATAAAGCCATCGAGGACTTTTGTCACATCATTTATATCAAGTCATGATTATACCGAATGATCCTCGGTCATAATCATACTAAGTTCATCTATGCACGTAAGCCAAAGATAACATAATATAACATGAGGATGATGATGACAATGACATAATAATTCAATAAAACAAGTTCAAGAATTATTTAATCCATGAATTATTAACGCCCAAATTATCAACATGACATTGTTTTCAGAGTAAAATTCAAGAATGATCGGAAGAATATTTCCATGAAAAGATATGGATGAAACGCAAATATCAAGGATATTCTACTAATTTCATGGAGTATAGAAGTCAAAGTTTTAACCAACTAGGGTATAATAAAGAATGGAATAACAAAAGAAATCACCATGCATGCAGATTAAGACCGCAGATGCATAAAAGTTATTCCAATGTAATAATAATAACGGAACCAGTCGTGAAATTCACACCATGTGATGTTCCAACAGTAATAATAAAGATGGAACCGGATCATCCTGTAAAACACACGAGATAGGATATTCCAACAGAATGATAAAGACGGAACCAGTCCTGTAAAACACATGCATGTGATGTTCCAACGAATAATAATAAAGAGCGGAACCAGTCAAATTGTAAAAACACATGACAAGATGTTCCAACAAAATAATAGAAGAATGTCACCAAGTATATAGGTAAAATGGCGTATGATGAGTTATTCCAAATGTAATAATAAGCAATGAAATAACATAAGGATTTCACCAAGTATAGGGTATGCCAGCGTATCAAAAGTTATGTATAGGGTATGCCACTTTTACAAAAGTTATTCCAATGTAATAATAGTGAATGGAATAATGTAAGTTCTCTTCAAGAAGAAAGAATAACACCCTCACCGTAAAAAGAACCGAATATAGAAGTAGTGAAGTAGCAGAATACTCACTCTTCTTCTTTCTATAATTTTTCTCTATAGCTTCTCTCTATAATTTCTCTCTAGAGTTTCAATGAATTCGTAAGAAAATAATGAAGGAATGAGCTTCTATTTATAGGAAAATGGAATGCATAAGAAACTAATCCATGAACGGTCCAGATTGATTTACTTTAATCGACGATCCATATTTAAAGAAAAATCTTTTAAATAAAATATAATATATTCTATTTATATAAAAACATTTTACTATGCAAACACTATGCAATACTATGCAAAACACTATGCAAAAACACTATGCAACACTATGCATAATAAAATATAATATATTCTATTTATAGAATAACTTTAATAAAGTATTCTATTTTATATAAAAGATGTTTCGCTTTTATTACGTTAATAATACTTAATAAAACAAAACGTCATTATCGCTATAATAATTCATATTATTAATCGACAATAATGGAATCAAACCGAGTGACTTCTCACATAAGCATCAATAATCAATACCGTGTGCTACTATGCAACCACACTTATTATCGTATTTTTACTACCGAAAGTAGTTCAACAAGAATTCACGGTAAAACTTCCGCCGTTATTTCAATAAAATATTTTTGTCGTTTTTCAATCCGACAATAATTTCGCTAGGGTCCACCAATGATTGAGCCGTTGTATTTAATATTCCCGCTAAACCGAATATTCCCCACCAATCAAATATAATATAACCACTTGCATACTTTGCAAAATTTATAAATACTACCCACAACTATAATATTATCTCAAATTCACACCATAATATTAAAAATTATTTTGACAAAATTTAAATCTTTATCGATAAAAACTGGGGTCTCACAATCTCCCTCCTTATGGAATTTCGCTTCAAATTAGGGTACGACTCGATATGATAAAGAGATGAGGATACCTTGAATACCTTTATCGTTAAAAATATTAAATTCATCTTGTAATCCTACCAAAGATATTCATTAACAATTCATCTTTGCACTACAAAGCCAAATATATATAATTGTAAAACCAATAATATCGAGACTCGAAACTTAATAGTATCACAATTACTTAATTATCCATGCATCACTTGGCTAAGGATATTCGTGTTTTTTCAATTACTACCATGATTATACCGAATAATCCCTCGGTCATAATCATACCAAGTCCATCAATGCACTACTACCAAAGACGACTTTTTACCACATCCATGAATTAATATTTCATCACGAGACTCATTTCAATAATTAATCCATATCATCGAATCATCCCCGCACTACGGAGCCAAGGATATTCATTAGATATCACGACCAATTAATTATCCATGCACTACTACCAAAGATAATCGTGTATTCATTAGTATCACGACCACAAATTATCCATGCACTACTACCAAAGATAATCGTGTATTCATTAGTATCACGACCACAAATTATCCATGCACTACTACCAAAGATAATTGTGTATTCATTAGTATCACGACCACAAATTATCCATGCACTACTATGACAAAGATAATTGTGTATTCATTAAGATATCACGACCACAAATTATCCATGCACTACTACCAAAGATAATTGTGTATTCATTAGTATTACGACCACAAATTATCCATGCACTACTACCAAAGATAATTGTGTATTCATTAGTATCACGACCACAAATTATCCATGCACTACTACCAAAGATAATTGTGTATTCATTAAGATCACGACCACAAATTATCCATGCACTATGGCCAAAGATAATTGTGTATTCATTAGTATCACGACCACAAATTATCCATGCACTACGGCCAAAGATAAATGTGTATTCAATTACGGTTATGATTATACCGAACAATCCCTGGTCATAATCATACCAAGTCCATCTATGCACTACAGCCACGTATTGACTTTCAACATAATATAAGCATGAGGATAATGATATAAAGAATCAATCAAATGAGATAAAGGATAAATATTAAACCTTTATAATATAATTTATCCAGATTCAAGAATATCCCCACGTTTTCAATCACTTAATAATCTCATAATCTAACATCATTAATATTATAACAATATTTAAATCACTTCTTAAATTTATAAACAATTTATCTCAATTGTTTACGCTTTTACCATATAATGCATTTAATCATTCAAAATGCCATACTCATAAGATATCATCACCAATTATCAAATCCTCATCAAAAAAAATATGCATATACTCTATATAGGATTCTTTTTAGCCATAAAATCCTATTTTCAACTTTGTTACTTCACATAACATATTTAACTCATATGTTCAGAATTAAACTATTTTCATGAAAATACCAAATCAGTCCCAAAAATATTTCTTTTCTGGGATTTAGCATAATATAATCCCATAATGAAAATATATTTTTCCGAATTTTAAAATTCATTTACTATTTTTCAAAAATCAATTTCCACTTAATTCCTTAAGAAATTAGCTACCTCAAGTTTAACTCCACAAATTCCCAAATCTTGGCAGGACCTTACACATGTTAACGTGAGCTTCTAGTTTAAATTTCATGGTCATCTGAGTTATAGAACTCCGGTTATAGCGTTTTTCATCGAAAAAAACCTAAATATTGAAAGAGTCAGTAACTTGCTCATTTTAAGTCGAATGAGTTCATTTTTGGACAGGAGGTACTTTATACCATATACCTTCATGTCCCAAAAACCAGAATTTTTCTCATAATTTAAGTGGCCGAAACAGTCCCTTAAAGTTTCTAGGCAAGAGCATTTTGAAATTTACAGCTTTGGCCTCCTTTGCTAAAATCAGTCCACACAAAAATCTACAACACCTTTTCCAGTAATTCCACTTGGATTAGTTAGGTAACTCGTAGATCTAACTCTAGGACTTGACCACATTCAAAAATTCAAAATATAATAGGAGATATGGTCAATTGAATTTCATGTTACGTTTTTCACCAAAATCTGATTTTCAACTCTTTGTGATTTCTAAGAAACTTTCATGTTTTCACATACTAACCAACATAACTCATCATAAAACTTACTAATACTTCATATACCCATGATTTTCATCAGTCCTATGCTTTTATTATGACTTTCATCATAAACCACGTAAACTGTTCATTTTAGTTGAAGAAATATTTGAGGGTTTAAGAAATGGGTTTTGTACTGGGGTCAATACAAAATTCGATTTCACGCCTAGGTAGGCTAGGAAGTCTTCAAGAATACACCAAGAAATTTATTAATGATAGAAATATCATTCAAAACTCATACTTCGTCCAAGACTTGGATAGTACGTCACATTGATACCAACTGTGACTTCTATCCCTTAACCTAGATAAGACCTCACAATGATACCTATAAACTTGCCATCTTCATTCACGATGTCGCCTATGTAAAGTCCGCGGCTTGGTGCATTCCACACAAGGAAGTTAACAATGAAAGGATCGGGGCTCTTTTTACTTATGGCTTGATATAACGTTGATTAACTTTAGGGTTTGGTTACTTTGAATTCAGATAACAAAGTTGGTTATGAATATAAAAGCTAACAACCTTACGAAAAGCATGATGAGTAGTTAACCAATTGATTCCTAAAATCACATCAAAGGCAAGTATTTTCAAAAGATAAGATCGACAGTAACGTGAAAGTGTTTATTTGAATCAAACAAGATTTAAAAAATAGAAGCGAATTTAAGGCTCCTACTAACGAAGTTTCAACCAATAAGTCAAAGTCTAACTTCTCCTGAGTCAAATTTAAACGTTGAACGCAACTAGGTGAAATAAAAGAGTGGGTAGAATCGGTATCTAACACGGTATAGACTTCGCAAGAGCTTATGATTACTTACCCGTGATAATCTTATTCAGTTCCTCGTCACGAAAAAAACGCTCTCTTAAACTACGGCTTTTTGTTTGTCTGGGGACACCTTTGGTGCCTCCATCCTAGTTGAATTTGTCTTCAGAAACGACAAAATCGAGCTAAGTGACCTTCTCTTCCACAATTATAACATGCTTTGATTATGCATGGCGCAGCTTTCGGACCGATGTGTCCTCTCCTCCGCATTTGAAGCATATAATAGATGGTCCTTCTCCTTCCTTAACAACAGTCTTTGGTGCCGACGTCTTTCCATCATTGTTGAATCTCCTTTTCTTGAAATGTCCATTCTTATTATTTTGGCCTCGATTACCACCAAGTGGTTACCATATCGGGCTTGTTGATTCCTCCACGCTTGTTGTCACCGCTCGATGACTACTACTCACCGGTATTATAATTTTGCTTCGGCCACTTTCTTTTTAGTCACGTTGACTCGTTATCGCGCTCCACTAATCGAGCCCTATTTACAACATCCGAATAAAAACACAGCTTTATGAGAAATAAGATGTTGACGTATCTCCGCTTCAAACCTCTTAAAAACATTCGCGCCATTTCTCTTCATTATCCACCAAGTGGGACGAATCGTGATAACTCCGCAAATTTTGCCTCGTATCATGGACACTGGCCATATTGTTTTGTTCCAACTTGATAAACTCCACCTCCTTCATGTGGCGTAATACTTTCGTGAAAGTATTTGTCGTTGAATGTACTCCCCGAACTTCTCCCAAGATATCTTCAAGACAAAGAAGTTCGAGTACGCTTTTACCGATTCCCACCAAGAATCGCTTCTCCGCAATAATATAAGGGCGCAAAAAGGAACCTTTTGCTCCTGAGCATCCCAAGACATCAAATATCTTGGTAATGCTTTATCCATGCTTCCGCCAAGTGGTTTTGGCTCTCCCTTAAACTCCGGTGGTCCCAGCTCCTTGAATTGTTTAGCGGTGACCGCCCGAGAGTTTTCCGTGTTTCCACCCTACGTTTTTGGACAGAGTCGCTTTACCGATGTTGCATGAATTCTAAAACCTCTTAAACGCACTCGTCGTTAGTCAATTGATCAAGTGTTGTTGTTTACAGGAGGATTATCGCCATCCCCGTTGCACATTGTCCCGATTATCGATCCGTGGAGAATCAACAGCCTCTCCGTGTGCTCCAATGCTTATCTCAACATTTTGGATGCCATTTTCAACATCGCCACAAAACCGTGGTTAATTAACATGTCACATATTATCCCTATACACCTAATTCCACCAATTAAATACTAAATAAACTTAGGTAGGTCATACTAAATAAGGAATTTCCGCCTCCCTCCTAGTTCTATTCTCACCTCTTAGCTGTGGATCATATCCCTAAGCTCGATACTAACCGTGACTCGACACCCAACTTGTGTCAAGACCTCACATTGGTACTATATCACCATGATCGAAAAGATCAAGGCCCCCACGGAGAGTCCGCTCGTGCATTCCCCATCAACAGAAGTCACCAATGAGAGGCTCGGGGCTCTTCACACTTATGGCTCGATACCAACCGCGACGCCCCTAAAATTAAGTATACGCCACCCATCTTGGGTCGCCACTTACATGGTACATAAATTCAAATACAACTTACTAATATAACTGCGTAGGTACAATACGATATAAACCGTGAGTTTGAATACAAATTTTGTCTACTAGATATTATACAAACTCAAAAGGAGTCCTCATTACAACTATTATCACACTATTTCACGTAATAGTGAGGACTACTAATGCTATCCTCTCGACCATTACTCGCTCCCCGACTCGTCTCAGCCTATGTTCTCATTTTCAAGAGAACAAAGTGAAAGAAAGGGTGAGCTCAACTAGCCCAAGAAGAAATATTATGACTAAGATAATGCGTAATAAATTATCATTAGCCTTCAACAATTAAGTTAAACCGATAAAATACAATAGACAACCGCTTTAATCAAGCAATGGAATAAGCAACCCATTAAAAGAGTCAAGTAAGGAATAAAGTCTACTATCTTTTAGGTTTTAAAAGGTTTTCATCAATTTTTATCACGAGACTCACTTAATAAATAAACCACTACATCTAATCATCCTCTACATTACACGGCCAAGGATTTTCATCAAATTATCAATGGTCATGACTATACCGAATCACCCCTCGGTCATAATCATACCAAAAACTATCCATCATCGCATGACATAAAGCCATCGAGGACTTTTGTCACATCATTTATATCAAGTCATGATTATACCGAATGATCCTCGGTCATAATCATACTAAGTTCATCTATGCACGTAAGCCAAAGATAACATAATATAACATGAGGATGATGACAATGACATAATAATTCAATAAAACAAGTTCAAGAATTATTTAATCCATGAATTATTAACGCCCAAATTATCAACATGACGATGCTTTTCAGAGTAAAATTCAAGAATGATCAAGAATATTTCCATGAAAAGATATGGATGAAACGCAAATATCAAGGATATTCTACTAATTTCATGGAGTATATAAGTCAAAGTTTTAACCAACCGGGTATAATAAAGAATGGAATAACAAAAGAAATCACCACGCATGCAGATTGCAGATAGACAAAGTTATTCCAATGTAATAATAATAACGGAACCAGTCGTGAAATTCACACCGACAGGATGTTCCAATGTAATAATAAAGATGGAACCGGATCCTGTAAAACACACAGATAGGATATTCCAACAGAATGATAAAGATTTTAACCAGTCCTGTAAAACACACGCATGTGATGTTCCAATGTAATAATAAAGATTTTAACCAGTCCTGTAAAACACATGCACAAGATGTTCCAACAAAATAATAGAAGAATGTCACCAAGTATAGGTAAACCACAGATACAAAGTTATTCCAATGTAATAATAAGCAATGGAATAACATAAGGATTTCACCAAGTATAGGGTATGCCATGATACAAAAGTTATGTATAGGGTATGCCACTTTTACAAAAGTTATTCCAATGTAATAATAAAGTGAATGGAATAATGTAAGTTCTCTTCAAGAAGAAAGAATAACACCCTTACCGTAAAAAAGAACCGAATATAGAAGTAGTGAAGTAGCGTAATACTCTTCTTTCTTTCTATAATTTTTCTCTATAGCTTCTCTCTATAATTTCTCTCTGTAGTTTCAATGAATTCGTAAGAAAATAATGAAGGAATGAGCTTCTATTTATAGGAAAATGGAATGCATAAGAACTAATCCATGAACGGTCCAGATTGATTTACTTTAATCGACGATCCATATTTAAAGAAAAATCTTTTAAATAAAATATAATATATTCTATTTATATAAAAACATTTTACTATGCAAACACTATGCAATACTATGCAAACCACTATGCAAAACACTATGCAACACTATGCATAATAAAATATAATATATTCTATTTATGTAATAACTTTAATAAAGTATTCTATTTTATATAAAAGATGTTTCGCTTTTATTACGTTAATAATATGAATAAAACAAAACGTCATTATCGCTATAATAATTCATATTATTAATCGACAATAATGGAATCAAACCGAAGTGACTTCTTCACATAAGCATCAATAATCAATACCGCAGTGCTACTATGCAACCACACTTATTATCGTATTTTTACTACCGAAAGTAGTTCAACAAGAACTACAGTAAAACTTCCGCCGTTATTTCAATAAAATATTTTTGTCGCTTTTTCAATCCGACAATAATTTTGTTGGGTCCACCAATGATTGAGAGTCAGTTGTATTAATAATATTCCCGCTAAACCGAATATTTCCACCAATCAAATATAATATAACCACTTGCAGATACTTTGCAAAATTTATAAATACTACCCACAACTATAATATTATCTCAAATTCACACCATAATATTAAAAAATTATTTTGACAAAATTTAAATCTTTATTGATAAAATCTGGGGTCTCACATACTAAGCATGGTAACCAGAACAACAAAAAATCGTAACCAAAATCCCAACTTAAGGGAACAAAAATGGTATCAAAATCATAAGCTTACAGTAACCAAAAACAAACTAAAAAAGTAACCAAACAATTATATAATAGTAACCAAAAAATTTTTTAATGGTAACTAATACATAAACAACTTGTACACTAAAACCAGTTTAGTAAACCATGTATACTAGGCAAATACATGGTAACCATAACAACCTAAAAAAGTAACCAAAATACCAAATCGATGAAACACAAATGGTATCCAAATCAAAAGCTAACTGTAAGACCCCGAATTTTATAAAATGAAGGTATTCAATTTTCTTATAATTATTATGTTATTTAGTAAATGGTTAAATTGATAAAGGTTAAAGTTAAGGGTGATATTTGAAAATTTTGCAAAGTATGCAAGTTGTCATAAAATATTCGTTGTGTCGGGGAATATTCGATTAATCGGGGAATATTCAGTTTAACAGGGAATATTCGTATGATGGCATAATCATTGGTGGACCCCACAACGAAAGTATTGTCGCAGTTAGAAAACGACAGTATTATCTTTTTATAAAAATAACGGCGAAAGTGTTACCGTTAAAGCTGTTGCACTACCCTAGTAAAAGTATACGATAATACGCGTGGTTGCATAAGAAAGACACTCAGTATTGATTATTAATGCTTACGTAAGAAGTCACTCAATTATACTCAATTATTGCTACAAAGAATTGTTGCATCATATCTCTCATATTATTGATTCAATTATTGTCACAAGATCATCTCGCATAATATTTTATATTATTAAACAAATAATTGAGGGTCAACAAGTAATAAAAAAAGTGATAAGTATTATAGTATCGCGAGCCCCAAACGTAAAATTAGACAATTTAATAAGAAACTTAACTTCACAATTATCAATTTCCTATTAATCCTAATTTTATTAAACTATCCAATTCAATGACTTAACTTCAAAAAAATTACTATCCAATTAAATTAAAATTTCTAAATTAAAAAGTAATTAAACTATCACAAACCAATCACAAATATCAAAATCTGGAATTTCAAACAATTAATGGAGAATTAGACTTATGATTTCACCCTAAGCTTCACTCGATTTTAACACTTTTATTCCAATTCAACTCACTATTCCAGCTTTTTATTAATCAAGAACACGAACGTAGTATTAACCACCTCTCGATGCACTAATACCGTATTAACGCTCAATCCACAATTAAGATAGAAACCATTAAACACCTTAAGCAACTAACTCACTATATCTCTATGTGAATTACAATTGAAGAAGGTTGAAGAATAAGTTCTCTATGCGATTACATGCGGTGTCAAGCATATCTCTACCTTAACACTCATCAAGTTTAAGCTATTCACAAAATTCTAAACACATGCTATATCAACTAGGTCTAGATTTGAATATCCTCTCTCGATTCCATCCAACTCCACAAAGAATTGTTGATCAGGCAATTCATAGATTCAAGCTCAAATCAATATAGATAAAGTGGAAATAGCTTATTAAATTGGAAATCAAAGTTTACAAAATCATAGATTCACTCAAAGATCCATTATAAGCCTAAAAAGTGAATTAGTTCATAAAAAACGAAATAAACACTGAATAAATCATGGAAATCATTCTTTCAATTACAAATAATAGTCTAAGACGAAGAATGTTGAAAAACACCCTTCACGTAGCCTAGAATCGCAATCGTCTCGAAAATCTCCTTGAAAAACTCCTCCAACGCTTGCTTAGAAAAACTGAGATTAATCTTCGTAATTTGCCTTGTGTCCTTTAATCTCAGTGTTTGTTGTTAATTATATCCTTCAACATGTATTTTGATTAAAATTCCATACCAAAACGAGTCCCAAGTCATCACCATCACTAAAACTCCACACTTGTAGCACTAGAAACCAACTAGGAGACTTCAAAATCGAGTAAGCAAGCCCCAGCTGGATGTTTTGCTTTGTATAAGCCAGCCCCGGCTTGCTTCCCCCTTTGCTATTTCTGCCTGCACCCAAGCCCCGGCTGGATCCTATAGGCACAAAAGGGCAAGCCCCGGCTTGCCCCCAATCTGCCAATCACTTTTCCTGCTGGGACCTCCTCTGTTAAAACTGCCATAACTTTTAAACCAGGAAGAGTTACGGGGCCTGCAACCTATTCAATCGAAGCTATCAACGAGATCTAAAACTTTCATTCTTTGAGTTTTCAGAAATAACAAACGGATGAAGGTCGAAATTGCATTGGAAGCTGCTGCTGCTGTGTAATGACAACCGACACAACTCTTAACTTTGTCTTTGTTGCTAGAAAGCCATACTATCGCATCCGAACTTCCGATTAGAATGATAAAAGATGTTCCTGAATGCCAAGAAAGAGTTCCTCAACATAATCCAAGTTCCACGCCACAAACATGAAATGCACATAAAATGACATGAAGGCCCGAACTATATCCGGAATTGCTTTTCCTTGCAAATTTTATACCAATAGTTACTCACTCCGCTTCCAAACATATAATCTACAAAATGAAACAAAATGCATGAAAAGTAACTAAGAGACATAAGATTAAGCAAATAATTCAAGTAATAGATCCCGGATAAGTAGGTATAAAACCTACCCCCCAAACTTAAACCTTTGTTTGTCCTCAAGCAAAAACAAAACAAAGATGCAACACAATGTAATGGAATGGAATTAATCTATATGCCTACGAATCCAACAGTATTGATAAACACAAGTCTTTTCGCCCAGCCTCAAAGAAATCAAGTAAACATGATAATACATCATATCAAAACTCATCAGTAATTTACCGATCAATCATCAAATCTTAGATCGTTATTATCGATATAAGTGTGTGTGCTCAACAACAATGCTAACTGATATAAAATCAAATTTAACACATAACAAATCTCTTTGAAGGCATCATACAAGGTAAACTTAAGAAATTCAAAAATAAGTTAGATCCAACTAAAATCAAACAATTACCACTATCGAAGGTCAACATGGGATACTTATGCTTTATTTTCATCTACGGGGGCTTTATGCTCTTATTTCCCATTTTATTCTTTTTTTTATTTTATATATATATATATACACATAGCTATGCAATGTCTTATTCCCTTAGGCTTTTCAATGCTACCTTAA
Source organism: Panax quinquefolius (assembly GCA_020205615.1). Lineage (NCBI taxonomy): Eukaryota > Viridiplantae > Streptophyta > Magnoliopsida > Apiales > Araliaceae > Panax > Panax quinquefolius. Next base: position 41,182,599 of record CM035152.1, read on the forward strand.
CTAGCTTTTTCACCAACGACTCCTGCACTATTAAGACCTTAGGGCGCTAGTGTAAAGACAATCCCCTGCTTATTTTACTCAAGTAACAAAGGCCACAAAACTAGACAAAGACGCCACGGTGTTTATTGTTTATTCATCTTTTTTTTTTATATAGCTTATATACCCCAAATATTCCCCCAAACTTAGGTTCTTGTCTAACTTTAGCCATCACTACTTATTCTTGTCATTCTTTCATTCAAACTAGAATTATCCCTTAGAGTCCCATTATGTATCAATTTAAACTCAATCAATCAACACGTTGTTTTTTACTGTATATCCTTATTATACCGCTTTCAAAAATGTAAAAAGATTCAATTCATAACAAGAAATCACATCAAAAGCTCTAATAATCAGTACTATACTTGTCTATCCAATCCCATTCTCATCATTGGCCAAAATAAACTGTAAATATCAAACAGCTGGACTCATGCAAGATGAACATATTAAATAACTATTATTTTTGAATTTTTGAATTTTTTTTATATATGTGGTAAATATAACATGAATGCAAAGATAAATAAAAACTATTTACATTCCTAAGCTACTATGCAACTACATGATTACCTGAATGCAACACTTAACAATCCTAAACATAAACCATGAACTAACATGTGCAAACCTAGCTAATGAAATTAAATATGCAACATGTAACATGCAACTAAATCCCCTAAACTTGAAAAATTACAATGTCCTCATTGTATAGATAAAGCAATAAATAAGAGAGGACTTTCAGAATCGCCTAAGTCCGGGGTGGTGGTGGTTGTTGTTCTTCATCTAATCGCTGGGTGGGAATCCTCGCATGGTGTTGGTTCATGGTACGGGAATTGGGAAGTAGGATTGAAACTCGAGCGTAGTGTTCAACGAGGAGGAAAGATACATTCATGGCCTCAAACATGTGGTCCCCGCCTTGCCGCTAGTCTCCGTGATTTCTCTCGCGGCCTCCTTGTTGTGCTCATCCACTTGTCGTTGAAGGTCGAGGAATCGAGGGCTAGATATTACTCCCGGTCGCCAGGATGTCTCTCCCATCGCCGCATTCCCTCGAAACTCATCGTCATCCGAGGTGTCCTCAGCGCCACCTCATCCTCCGAGGTCGAGGGAAATACAAATCCTACTCCTCTCAAAAGCGACTCGCCCGCCCACACAACATATCTTGCAATCATTCTCGAGTCGAGTGTCCGCAATGCAAGATCTGGGTTATCTCATCATCCGACCAACGACTCTCTCAGATACACAACCCACAAATGAGTGATGGGTGTGGTAATCCTCCGTAGTATGGTCCTCAAGGCATCTTTGATTGAAAAGTTAATTATAGCCCTATATCGATGATGAAATCTTGTACCATAGCATATAATAAGACCGCTTTATCCTTAGACACATCCGACGTGTGTGTAGATGGAAGTAACTTAGCGCACAAAAAGGCATGCACCATATCTTCCCATACCGACCGAGATCCTTATCGCGAAAGACAAAGGCCTCCATGATTTGATTTTTTCCATGAGGTACCCGGCTTTGTCATCTCCCGCATAATAGCCTCATAACTGGATCATTATCACGTAAGTGTTTCAGATCGGCAATGTCTCAAGTTGCTCAGAATCGATAGTACGTGTTGATGGCGCTTGCTTAAGACCGAAAGGCACTAACCTACCCCTGCATAAAAGCATTGTAGGGGCCTTATCCTACAAGTTAGCGAGAATTCTTTGACCACACTTACAATGCGGCCTCCTGCTCTCACGTGCTGTGAATTTATTCCAACCTTTTGATAAATTTGTTGCATCATTTCACCATCCACAAAGCTCAAAGCCAACCCCCGCTGTGTGTGTGAGTGATTTTGTCACCATATAGTCAGAATTATTATCATGCAATGCACTTATGAATTTTTGCCTATCAAAGGTTCGTGTTGGTTGTGTGGCCCCTAACTCTCTCTCTCCTCGTCAGCTTCTTTGATGTTGGTTTTGGTGCCATTGATTTGGAATTGATGAGCTTTAACAAAAATTTCCCTAAACTTCACTTCAACAATTTGTCGAGCACTTGGTGTGCGTAGACTTGAAATTCCCACAAACTTGGTGATTCGCTTGAACTATGGTGATAGAAGATGAGGAATTAGCAAACCAACTTCTTACTTTCAATATATGTCAAATTTGTTTGTAGAGATTTGCACAAATCCTATCCTTGAACTTCCAATTGGTGTGAATTAAGGTTGTTAGATAGATTGTGTGGTGAATGGGTGGATTTATAGAGAGGAGTTTATGGAGGTGGGGGTAGTGGGTGACTAGGGGAGGAGTGGGATTGTGTTTAATTGTTGTGAGGAGATGGGAAGTTATGTGAATGTGTGGGTGTATGTCAGTTGTCAAGTAGGAGTTGGTTTGTAGAAGTTGAAGTAGAATGGAAGTGGGATGTCTGGTTCATGCCCAATCGCCAGAATCGCCGCTCACATTTCACTAATCGATACAAAGAAGCTGGATGATTTATTATATAGGAGCAAGCCCCTACTTGCATGTGTGTCATGCTAAGGGTAAAGGGGCAAGCCCTACCGGATGTTTTGTATCAGATGGGCAAAGCCCTATTTTAATGTGTATCGCTAAGGCGTAGGGGGCAAGCCCCTACCGGATGGTTTGTATGAATGAAGGGCAAGCCCAGCTTTGCTTATATATTCAATTCATTGCAGTATAAGGGCAAGCCCCAATTCATTTATTTGTTTTTAAAGGCAAGCCTAGCTTGGTAGTCTTCTCGCTAAGCTGGATTAAGGCACCTTGAGCCTAACTTCATGTGCATCCCATAGTTCTTCTTTCGAGTTCCGAACACATGAAAAACATACTTATGAGTGAATATTGAACAAATTCAAGCATGGAGGGTAAGCTTATTTAGCTATCAAGTAGACTTTAAATCCTACATGACTATATTCTAGACCAAAATTTATTCTAAACTACCATTTCACTAGCATGGATAAAATTACTTAAGAAAAGAAAATGAAGAAAAAGCATAAAATAAAAAAAAAAAATTGGGTCGCTGCCTCAAAGTGAGCGCTGATTTTAAGTCGTTCAAATTCGACTACTCCTCGATTATGGTAAAGGCCCGCAAGTGTGATAGCTATGACATCCGTGTTGGACTCGCCACCCCAATAGTGCTTTTAATCTGTGATCGCTGACCTTAAAAGTTTCTAAAGGATTCGATTATAGATTTCAACGGCGCCATGAGAGAAAACCTTTTATTGTAAATGGTCCCGACCATCTCGACTTAAGCTTGCTCGGGAACAATCTCAACCGTGAGTTGAACAAAAGAACCGATTGCCTCGGCTCAAAAGTTCTTTGCATAATTTTCTCGTCGCCATCTTTTCACCTTTTCCTCAGATAACTTGGAGTTCTCGTGAGTTTGAAGATGAAATTTGCCAAGCTCATTTAAATCAAGTAGTCTCTTTTCCCTACATAAACCGCTTGATCGAAATTGAAGTTTCGAATTGCCCAATAAGCCTCAGGTCAGTAATCCGACCCCAGAAGTGACAAGCCTTTTCAGATAAAGAATTGATATGGTGACATCCTCGACGGTGTTTTATATGCAATCCGATAAGCCCATAATGCATCATCCATCCCGAAAGCGACCAATCCTTTTTCGATTCGGGTTCACCACTTTTTCCAAGATTCTTTACTTCCCTATTCGAGACCTCACTTGTCCAATCGGGTTTGGGGATGATATGTCAGAGCGAATTTTATGGTCAACCCCATACTTTGCCAATAGAGTCGTGAATGACTTGTTGCAAAAGTGACTACCTTCACATCGATAATTGCCCTTGGCGTACAAACCTTGTGAAAATGTTCTTTTGTAGGAATTTGAGGACCACCTTGGCATCATTTGTTGGTAATGCTGCAGCTTCAACCCATTTTGATACGTAGTCCACTGCAAGTAGAATATACTGATTGTTCAGAGACGACGAGAATGGCCCCATGAAATCAATGCCCCATACATCAAAAAATTTCAACTTCAAGAATCGCTTTGTAGAGGCATCTCATTCCGCTTTTGAAATGTTGCCCACCCTTCGACATCTATCACATGTTTTAACAAAATGGTGGGCGCCCTTGAATAGTGTAGGCCAATAAAACCCAGATTGCAACACCTTCCGCCGTCCTCTCACTCCCATAATGTCCGCTTATATGCAGATGAGTGACACTCATGCGTAATGTTCTTTACTTCACCGTAAGGCACACATCTTCTAATCATCTTGTTTACAAGACTATTTGAACAAGTAAGGGTCATCCCACATGTACCATTTCACGCCACGCGAAACTTTTTTTTCATTTGTCTTGTGAGATCGTGGAAATACGTTGCTCACAAGATAATTTTGCATAGTCCGCATACCAAGGAAATTTCGTGATTTATTCCAAAAAGTTGTTCATCCGAGAATGATTCATTGATTTCACATTTGTCCTCTTTCAATTTCCCTTGTTTTTCCAAATTTAGACAAGTGATCACACCACCGATTCTCCGTCCCTTTTCTATCTTTTATTTCTAGATCAAACTTGAAGTAGGAGAATCCACCGGATAAGGCGTGGCTTAGCATCCTTTTTCGCTATCAAATATCGAATAATACAAAGCATGATCCGTGTAGACTATCACCTTTGTTCCGATCAAATAGGCCTAAGAATTTATCAAATGCGCATACTCATCGCAAGTAATTCTTTTTCTGTAGTTGTGTAGTTCAATTGAGTCTCGTGAGTGTTTTACTTGCATAGTAGATAGCATGAAATATCTTTCTCTGCTGTTGACCCAAAAAACAACCCCAATCGCATAATCACTTGCATCACACATTAGTTCAAACGGCATATTCCAATCCCGAGCGACGATCACGGAGTCAGAGTCATCTTTTTCTTCAACAACTCAAGGCCAACTTACACTCCTCATCAAAGTTGAATATCGAATCCTTCTCTGAAGACCGCATAAGGGTTTTGCCATTTTAGAGAAATCCTTTATGAATCTCCTATAGAACCCAAAGATGTCCTAGAAAGCTTCTAATTCCTTTCGATCGAAACTCGCGTGAGGCAACTTCTCAATTGTTTCCAAATTTTGCTTTATCGACCTCCAATCCTTGCGCCGAGACTTTCAGGTCCCAAGATTATACCTTCTTCCACCATAAAGTGGCATTTTTCCCATTAAGGACCAAATTTGTGTTTGCATCTTTGTAAGACCATTACCAAATTTTCCAAACACGCATCAAAATTATCTCCATAGAGATGAGAAATCGCCCATGAAGACTTCCACATTCTTTTCCACCATATCCGAGAAGATGGCCATCACGCATCACCGAAAGTAGCAGTGCATTACACAACCGAATGACATCCTCCTCGAATGCGAACGTACTATATGGGCATGTAAATGTAGTCTTCTTCTTGATCCTCGTGGAGCGATGACGATTTGATCAGAGCCCTAGTATCCATCCAATAAGTAATAATACGCATGTCCCGCCAATCATTCCAACATTCGATCGATAAAAGGTAGAGGGAAGTGATCTTCATGGGTTGCTTTATTCAATTTTCTTTAGTCCATACAAACCCTCCAAATACCATCGTCCTTGTTGGAATCACTCATTGTTATCGTTTCTACACCACCGCTATTCCTCCTTTTTTCTAAGACGATCAGATCGACTCACCCATTTGTCGTCAAAAATCGGGTAGATGATGCTTCAAGATCTAACCACTTCAAGATTTCTTTCTTCACAACTTCCTTCATAATCAAGTTAAGTCGCCGTTGTTGCTCCCATTTCGCTTTTGCCTCATCTTCCATTAAGATCTTGTGCATGCAAAATGAAGGGTCGATTCCCTTTATATCTCGCAATTGTCCACCCGATCGCCGATTTGTGTTCCCTAAGCACCCTCAAAGCAATTTTTTTCTTCCGCAATTCATTAATATGCAGAAATAATAACAGTAAAGAATTTGAATTGCCTAAATACGCATACCGAGGTGTTTAGGAGTGGCTTAAGTTCCAAACTTTGGTGGCTCTTCCAATGATGGTTTCAGTTTTTCTCGCGGCTACTTCCTCCGCCAAGGCAATGGTTCAAATGGTGTTCTAAATCGAAACTCGTGGCAATGAGTCTAGTATTTGTAAGTACTCCACCAATTCGGATCATCGACCTCTTCATCCCCCAATAACATTGTTTCTAATGGATCGTGAACCAAACCCTCGCTCATATCTTCACCGATGATTTGCTCAATTAAATCCATTCAAAACATTCTTCCTCATCCGTGGGAAATTTCATGGCCTTAAACACATCAATTTTACTTCTTGATCTTGGACCTCATAGTGAGTCTCTCCTTTGTACGCTCTATGAGTGTCCCGCCCATAGCCAAAAATGGTCTCCCTAGGATAATTGGGATGTTCTTGTCCTCCTCAAAATCCGTAATGATAAAGTCCATGGGGAATATAAACTTATCCACTTTCACTAGAATGTCCTCCACTATACCTCTCTTGATATGTGATCGACCTATCCGCCAACCAAGAATGTGATGTTCAGAGGCCTTTGGTGCGTGCAAACCCAATTCTAAGTATATACCGACAATGGCATAAGGTTTACACTCGCTTCAAATCACATAAACACTTGTTGAAATGCATATATCTCCAATCGTGCATGGAATAGTAAAGCTCCCTGATCCTCGAGTTTTGGTGGTAATTTCACTGTAATACCGCACTACACTCCTCGTTAGTGGCAACTGCCTCAAAATCTTCCCATTTCTTTTTCCTCGATGTAATCCCTTTCATAAATTTTGCATAGCTCAACATTTGTTCTGTGGCCTCGCAAATGGTATGTTGATTTGAAGTTTCTTGAAAACTTCTAAAAATTTTGAAAATTGCTTGTCTAATTTTTGTTTTTGGACCCTTTGTTGAAATGGTGGTGGTGGATAAACAATTGGCTTATTGTTCATACTTGTTTCCTCACTCTATTTATCCTCACCCTTGCTTACTTCAATTTTTTTGCTATCATCAACTTTTTCATCCGGAGTCACTGAATTATCTACGTTAGTACCCTCAAGCTGTTTCCCACTCCGCAATGTGATTGCTTGACACTGTACATGATTACCCTTAGGATTTCTCTCGGTGTCGCTTGGTAATGTCCCTTGTGGTTTATTATTTAATGCCAACGCCATTTGACCTATCTTTCTCTAGATTCTTAATCGCCCTATCTTGTGATTTCATAGTCATGGCGTGATCTTTTATAGCCAACTCCTGGTAGTAGTCATGAATTTTGCCAACATTTCCTCCAGATCGATTGATTTTTCGATATCGAAATCGGTTGTTGCCGGGTTCAAATCCGTGGATATGATTGTCGTGAAGCTTGATTTTATTGGTTGTTGCTCCATGAGAATTTTGATGATTCCTATTTCCTCGATCATTGTATGTGTTCGATATGTATTTTATGGAATTCTATTGTAATTGCCGATGAACCGCATACCGCCGGATTAATCGCAAGATTGTTCGTTGGTGCTCTCCCCGCACAACTCGTGATATTATTGCCATTTGTTGTACTTGTTGTGTTTTTTGTGTTTGTTGTGTTTGTTGTGCTTTCACCGACTCCAACATCTTTGAAAGTGCAGATATATTTGTGTTTTGCATCATCGTCATACTATCTACTTCTAACACACCACTACCTTCCTTCGCAGGTCATTTTCTTTTGTGGGCCATCGGTAGTTATTAGCCGCCATGGTTTCAATCAACTCAGTATGCTTCCTCGTAACTCTTAGCCATGAATGCTCCACCGACGCCGCATCATCAATACTTATCCCGAGATTCCCATGTAGTCCATTGTAAAAGGTGTTCATTTGTAGCCACCGGGGCAATCCATGATGTGGGCATTTTCGAAAGCTTCTTTGATCTCTCCCAAGCCTCATATAATGACTCCCATGTTGTTGCTCAAACATCGTAATCTCGTTCCTCATCTTCGCAGCCACGGTGGAAAGAATTTTGCGAGGAATTTCTAAGCTAAATCCTCCCATGTTGTTATCGAACCGACGGTAGAGAATGCAACCAACTCTTCGCTTTGTCCCGTAAAGAGAATGGGAACAATCAAGTCTCACCGCATCATCCAAAACCCCATTGAACCTAAAAGTGTCGCGACATTTCCGTAAAGTCGACCAGATGCTCATTCGATCGTCATTTGCAAATCCCCAAACCGAACTGAATTTTAATCATTTGTATCATCCCTGTGCTTAATTTCGAACGATTTGTTGCTATCATCGGCCTAGTGATGCTTCGATCGCAGCTTCACCACCTTGGTGTCATAAATCCCTTAATGCTTTTCGATCTTCTACCGCCATTATCGTTACTCTTCCTTTTCAGATGTTTCAATTTTGCCTCGCTTCCTTGATCCACTTACTCAACCTCTCAAACCTTTTCTCAATGTCGCCCTCAAAAGGCAACAAGTCCGATTTTTGGACCGAGTTTGATAAACCGCTTCCTCACCCAAATAGAAGAAACAATACAAAAATAAAAATGTCTAAGTAAACCGGATTAATTAAACCGATATTGTAAAACTATTAAGAATTATACTAAATAGTCCCCCAAGAATGGCACCAAAAACTTGTTGGGTAAAATCTATATACGCACAACACGCAAGTATACGTGGTCAACAAGTAATAAAGTGATAAGTAGAGTATCGTTCCCACGAGACAATTTAATAAGAAACTTAACTTCACAATTATCAATTTCCTATTAATCCTAATTTTATTAAACTATCCAATTCAATGATTAAAAAATTATTATTCTAAATTAAAAAGTAATTAAACTATCACAAACCAATCACAAATATCAAAATCTGGAATTTCAAACAATTAATGGAGAATTAGACTTATGATTTCACCCTAAGCTTCACTCGATTTTAACACTTTTATTCCAATTCAACTCACTATTCCTAGTTTATTAATCAAGAACACGAACGTAGTATTAACCACCTCTCGATGCACTAATACCGTATTAACGCCAATCCACAATTAAGATAGAAACTGCTAAACACCTTAAGCAACTAACTCACTATATCTCTATGTGAATTACAATCAAGAAGGTTGAAGAATAAGTTCTCTATCCGATTACATGCAGTGTCAAGCATATCTCTACCTTAACACTCATCAAGTTTAAGTTATTAACAAAATCCTCGAACACATGCTATATCAACTAGGTCTAGATTTGAATATCTCTCTCGATTCCATCCAACTCCACAAAGAATTGTTGATCGTGCAATTCATAGATTCAAGCTCAAATCAATATAGATAAACCGAAATAGCTTATTAAATTGGAAATCAAAGTTTACAAAACCATAGATTCACTCAAAGATCCATCATAAGCCTAAAAAGTGAATTAGTTCATAATAAACTAAATAAACACTGAATAAATCATGGAAATCATTCTTTCAATTACAAATAATAGTCTAAGATGAAGAATGTTCAAAAACACCCTTCACGTAGCCTAGAATCGCAATCGTCTCGAAAATCTCCTTGAAAAACTCCTCCAACGCTTGCTTAGAAAAACTGAGATTAATCTTCGTAATTTGCCTTGTGTCCTTTAATCTCGGTGTTTGTTGTTAATTATATACTTCAACATGTATTTTGATTACAATTCCATTCCAAAACAAGTCCCAAGTCATCACCATCACTAAAACTCCACACTCAGAAAGACTAAACCAACTAGAGACTTCAAAATCGAGTAAGCAAGCCCCAATTGGATGTTTTTCTTTACAAGCCAGCCCCCGGCTTTACTCTTCTTCGCTATTGCTGCCTGCACCCCAAGCCTGGCTGGATCCTATAGCACAAAAGGGCAAGCCCTGGCTTGCCCCCAATCTCGCCAATCACTTTTTCCTCGCTGGAACCTCCTCTCGCTAAAACCGCCATAACTTTTAAACCGAGAGGAGTTACGGGCCCATGACCTATCAAATCAAGCTATCGACGAGATATCTACAACTTTCATTCTTTGAGCTTTCAGAAATAACAAACGGATGAAGGTCGAAATTGCATTGAAGAAGCTGTCATTGTGTAATGACAAACCAAAACAACTCTTAACTTTGTCTATTTGTTGATTAGAAGATGCCATACTATCGCATCCAACATAACTTCCGATTAGAATGATGCAAGACTATTCCGGAATGCCAAGAAAGAGTTCCTCAACATATAATCCAAGTTCCACGCCACTAAAACATGAAATGCACATCAAATGAACATGAAAAACCCTAACTATATCCTAATTCTGCTTTTTCTTGCAAATTTTATACCAATAGTTATTCACTCCACTTCCAAACATATAATCTACAAAATGGAAACAAAATGCATGAAAAGTAATTCAAGAAACACGAGATTAAGCAAATAATTCAAGTAATAGATGCGTTGATAAGTAGGTATAAAACCTACTTATATTCATAAATAATATTATCTTCAATAATATTTTCTTTCATTCTCTGTAGTATGTAAGTAATATTATTTCGTTTCATATTTTGAATTCTATACTCATTTTGTTGAAGTTTTGGCTTCTATACTCCCTGAAATTAGTAGAATATCCTTGATATTTGCGCTTCATCCAGTATCCTTTCATGGAAATATTATCATGAGCTTTCTTGATAATTATTGATCTTTTCATGATGGAGTACTATTCACGTGTTACTGTTCATGGGTTACTATTCACCCAGTTACTATTCACTCAAATATTATTCACTCGGGTATTCGGGGCACTTTTCATGCCGGAGTACTATTCACAAGTTACTATTCATGGGTTACTATTCTTATATCATTGTCATCATCCTCATGCTTATATTGTGATGAAAGTCATCTTTGGCTTACGTGCATAGATGGACTGTTGATTGGTATGATTATGGCCAGGGATCATTCAGTATAATCATGACCCGTAAAGTTACAAATGATGTGGTAAAAGTCCTCATTGGTGTGACACCCCCAAATCCAGGTACTTCATTCCCACAGGATCTGGTGTTCACTTAAATAAACATTCATATCTAACTACCCAATCATAATAAAACTGGATAATAAAACCTTTCCCATTAAAGGGTTACATAATAAAATCTCCCAGGTTATCTAACCTTTAATACAATCATTCAAATGCGGAAATTAAATAAACTTCATTAAAACCAAGTCTAAGATCATCATAAAAATCTAACATCTCAATCAAAGTCAAGATTACAAGTCTTCATCACTTGTACATTTTTCCATTTCCTTTGCTAGACGAAGGTTCATCTACCTTCTCTTCTTTAGCTACAATGAGTTTTAAAATATGCAAGAGTGAGCAAAACAATTGCTCACTGGATACAATATGAAATCAATAGGAGTATAGTAATAATAACTGCCAATACTAGGCTCATCAACAATGAATAGTACTCTATCATCAATAATCAGAAACTGAAATCCAAAATGTGGAATAAATATAACTGAGGGTCATAAGACCATGAACTATGTCCATAGTTGCGAGTAATCGTTCAACTCAACTTTAACAGTCATAAGACTATAAGGACTCCTCGTACTTAGGGGGATCAGCCATTCGTACCATGTATCGTGCACAAATATTTAACACTACGCGTAAGTTATCCCCTAATAATAAGGTTATTCATCTTAGTATTTAGAGTACAAGTCCACACCAAAGAAAGTTTGGTTTGGATAAGCTTTCAAGGTTAATTTGAAGTTCAACGATCATCAACTAAAGGACTAGTTGAATTAATACTAAAAACATTATACTATAGAATAATTGTGATTGAATCAATCATAGTGAACTAAAGTCATGCTTTAGGAATAATCTAATAGCATACAATTTGAATAACTATAACACCTTGCTTGAACAATATTAAGCCAAGGATAATTAGAATTGAATATTAAGCATGCATAACAATTTGATCGATAAAATGTTCAACATTAGAATATATAAATTTGCATGCTAAACAACAAGTTAAAAACAAGAATAACTCGCTCAAGAATAACTTACATCATTATATCATAATCGAATTGAAAACCATAATTAGTTCAACAAGACAAAGGATTAGAACAACTTGCTCAAAGAAAATTTAAGCGATTGCACAATTCTAAAAGTAGAGATAAAGAACTTGCTCGATGAAAAAAGAAAGTTTAAAAAACTTGCCTTGCTCGTAGGCTAAACCAAATCAATACGAATCACAATATCCTATAAACATATGTCATCATGACATAATTAGTCATTACCATCTTACAAACATAACAAAGTACGTTCATCATTTAAAATTGGATTTTTAATCACATAATCGAGTTATAACACAAGTTAATTGTTAATAACATACTTATTCATAGTATAGATATACTAAAATCAACATTTAGCAGTCCTACTATCATCACATAATAATTCCTTAAAATTTTGAGTACAAAATCAACATCGCCGTGACCATTCGCAAACTCATGCTGCCAATACTACGCTTTACATCGTGGCATGTGCTACGTGGCACATGACAATGAGTCATGCACAATGAAAAAAGGTATAAAGTGCCATTTCTATTATATGGCACGCTATCAGAAGCGCTTAAACTAACATCATTGGTCACACACAAGATTCTAAATCGCTAGCTTGATCGACAACTTTGACAACAGCAAGGTGAAAAAACCAATTTTGGCCTACAAGGTCGTTTCTAACAGACTAAATAGCATATAATTCATACAAAAACTTTATGTAAACAAAATTCAAGAATTCCTAACATGTTTCTATCCATATAACAACATAAACAACAAAATTAACACACCCAAATTCACTGTTTTTGGCTAAAACTCACTTTTTGATATTTTTGATGAAAATAAACACTGTAATTTTGTTTCTCAGCCAAAACCACTAATTCAAAGTATTTTTATCAATGATTATACATACTCTAACAAATTAAACGATCAATAAATCAACTAAACCACTAATTCACCCTCAATTTCTACTTTAAGCTAAACAATATATTTTCATAAAAACTCTCTATAAAAACATTTTCTTCACAACCATAAACATAATACCAATTTATTGACTACAACTTATGAAAATTGTTTTAACATCACTAGTATGCAATATAAAGCCACATAACAACGATAATTTATCTTTACACAAGGAATTTATAGAGAATTAGAGAAGAGAAAACTAGAATTTTAGAAAACATAAAAGAAAAAGGGTAGGATGAAACCTTGAAGAAGATGATGATGGCTATCTCTTTACTTGACAAGCCTTTCTCCACTCTCTAGCCTTTCTTCCTCTCTTCTCTTCTTCTTCTCTTCTTCTTCCCTTCTTCTTCTTCTTCTTCCTCTGAGTTTTCTTTTCTTCTCTCTCTCTATCTAACGTACTTAACAAATAACGTATATAGAATATAATATATATTGATTATATAATATAAATACAAAACATATAATTGATATCAGTTATATGAGTTTTAAAAATCAAAAGCCATAAGGCTTGTTTGGTTAACCACTAACAAAATAACCCATTAATCATCACACCTTGTTTGGTAAAACTCAAATAAATTAAAGACTTAATAGGCCTTAAGCCTTGTTTGGCAAAACTGAATTAAAACTCCTTTAATTTATTTTAATAACTCCTTTATAACAAGGTTAATTGTCACACATTAATTTAATTAAATTAATCTTAATAACAATTTATTAAATTACTTCATCACTTTATTTAATCAACTAACACATCCTTTTAAATTTATAAATTCCAATAAAAAGAATAGTAATTCAATTAATCAAAATTCTCTAACTTAATAATTAAATTAAATTAGCAAAATAATTAATTTTCCTTAATTATTTATTTAAGAAATAATTAACCACATCAATTCAAATTTGAACAATTATTTATTCAACAATAAACACATCCATTAAATATTTAAATAATTCAATAAATATTTAATATAACAATTAAAATTCTAGAATGTTACAATTGGCTCGTAGTGCATTGATGGACAGTTGTTGGTATGATTATAACCAGGTATTATTCGGTATAATCATGATCATTGGTGATTACATGAATATCCATGGCCCGTAGTACAAGGATTATTCGATGATGTGGTTTATTTATTAAGCTGAGTCTCAGCGATACATTTGATGAAAAACTTTTTAAATCATAGAAGATAGTAAATATCATGCTCTACTTGACTCTTCTAATGGATTGCTTGTTCCGCTGCAATTGTTGATCTAAAACTTGTTGTCTATTATATTCTATCAGTTATTATACTGTTGAAGGCTAAGGATAATTTATTCTGCATTATCTTAGTCATAGTATTTCTTACTGGGCTAGTTGAGCTCACCCTTTGCTTTTATTGTTCTCTTCAGGAAATGAAAACGTTGCTAGGACGAGTCGGGGAATGGAGAGATGGTCCAGGATAAATGGCTTTAGTAGTCCTCACTATTCTGTGAAATAGTGTGATAATAATTGTAATGAGGACTTCATTGAGTGTTGATATTGTCTAGAAGACAATATTCGTTTTAAAAACTCAGCTATGTTTTGTCGTATTTTTACATGATAGTTGTATTAAAGAAGTTTGTATTTGATTTCTGTACCATGTATTTGACGACCCAAGATGGGTGATGTATACATGTTTTGGGGGCATCACAGTTGGTATCAAAGTTTAGGGATATGATCTCTGGTTGAGATGTGAGACAAGAACTAGGAGGGGAGAGACGGGGAATTCCTTCACTAGTATGACCTACCTAAGTTTATTTGGTATTTAATTGGTCGGTCAGAGTATAGGGATAATATGTGACATGTCAATTAACTCTTGTTTTATGACAGTGTTTGAAAATGGCATCTGAAAATGTTGAGATCAGCAATGAAGCACATGAGACCGTTGAGTCGCCGAAGATCAATACCCAGGATAATGTGCATCAGAAAGACAATAATCCTCAGGTAAATAACAACACCGATCAGATGCGATGAGATATTCAGAGGCTTTATGCAATTCATGCAACATCAGGCGAGAGAGACTCTTGTTCAAAATTTAGGTGGAAACACTGGCAACTCTCGGATGGTCACTGCTAAGCAGTTCAAGGATCTGGGACCGCTAGAGTTTTTGGGAAAGCCAGAGCCACTTAAGGCGAAGACGTGGATAAAGCAAATCACCAAGATATTTGATGTCTTGGAATGCTTAGAGGAGCAAAAGGTTTCCTTCGCCACCTTTATGTTGCGTGAAGAGGTAGATTATTGGTGGGAATCTGTAAAGCGTACCCAGCCTGACACACTCAAGATGTCTTGGGAGAAGTTCCAAGAGTTGTTTAACGACAAGTACTTTCCCGAAAGTATTCGTCACATGAAAGAGGTAGAGTTTATCAAGCTGGAGCAAAATAATATTGTGAGACCCCGAATTTTATGAAATAAAAGTATTCAATTTTCTTATAATTATTATTTTATTTCGTAAATGGTTAAATTGATAAAAGGTTAAAGTTAAGGGTGAGATGTGAAAATTTTACAAAGTAAGCAAGTTGATATAAAATATTCGTTGTGTCGGGGAATATTCATTTTAATAGGGAATATTCGTACGACGGCACAATCATTGGTGGACCCCAAAACGGAAGTATTGTCGTAGTTAGAAAATGACATAATTATCATTTTATAAAAATAACGGCAAAAGTGCTACTGTTAAAACTGTTGAACTACTCGGTTGTAAAAGTACAGTAATACGTGTGATTGCATAGCAGCACACGGTATTGATTATTGATGCTTACGTGAGAAGTCACTTAGTTATACTCAATTATTGCTACAGTAATTGCTACATCATATCTCTCATATTATTGATTCAAGTATTGTCATAGTATCATCTGCATAATATTTTATATTATTAAATCAATAATTGAGACGACAAAATTATTCATATTATTATTTGTAATATTGACAATGTCTAAAAGTTCTGTCAAGGAGAGGTTTGGTCACCTAATTGCATGCCAATAAGGAGAAATCCTTATCGGAAAGCCCCCTCTTTCCTGGGAATGACCTGTTTGTTAATATTGTGAGTTATAATATTAATGATGAATAAGTTCGTGTTGATTAAAGATGAAATTGACAGTGTTAGAGTTTATTCCCTAGAGGCCAATTATTTGATATAATTGCTTAACGTTTTGGTATTATATTTGATTAAATAAATAAATGATTTTATTATGGTTTTATTTACTGCGTTATATAAATGTTAACATAATAAAAATCCTTAGAACAGTGATACAAAATATATAGTTTCAAGTATGTGACTTGAATATGAGATTATATAATTACAATTAGTATCATTGTTCTTAAATGTCCCTAGTCGAGTATCATTGTTGATGGGACAACAATGATGCATTAAGACTAGTATGTGGATTGACTGATGACCAAATCTCATTTGCCATAAATATATGAGATATTAAGTCAATGTATAGGTACATGTTAGAGAACGATGTAATCGGATGGATTCCACCATGAGAATTCTATATGGAGCATTATGCGAAGTGTCATTAGCAATTCTCATAGTGACAATGATGTAATAGTCCTCCGACCTGAAATCACTATATTACTATACGAGAATTTATGTACTTTGATATCATCAAATGTCACCTTTAATAGGGTGGACTATAAAGGTGATTATTGGGTACATCATGAATCGTGTAAGGAATATGAGTGATCTAGATGGAATTTAACCATCCTATATATTAGGGGTGATATCCATAGGCCTCTTGATTGAGTAGGACTATGAAATGCATGGTCATGCTCAAATAGTGATTTGTTTCATATAGTCTACTCATTGATCAAGAAAAACTCAGATTAAATTAAGAAGAGTATGACACATTCCATGACTCGAGTTTAATCTATAATATTAAGGTTAAAAGGATTAAATTACATTGAAACATTGGTCACGAAAAGGTTGCATCGAATCATCGATCTTATTATTACTTGGGTAGCAAAGTGATGCATTACTAGATGTTGCGCTCACGTTTATAATTTTATAATATGATTTTAAAATTATTGCCAACGTAATAATAACATATATAGGTCACACATAGAACGTAATTTAAAAAGGAAATTAATTTAAATTGTAAGGATTTAAATATATCAATATGATTGATAGTATTTTAAATCACAAATTTAAATTAAAAAGGATAAATTAGATATATATATATATATATATATATTAATTAAGTAAGACTTAATTAAGATATATATATAAATTTGAATTTTAATAATATTAGGTTTTGATTAATTCCTCCTAACTGCTATATATATGATATATATCAGTCACTTTAGGGATTACGTCAAAAATACAAAACCCTAGCCGCTCTTAGAGAGAGACTAGAGAAAACAGTTTTGAAAATCCTCATCCTTGGTGGCTAGTACCGCGGTTCCTTCTTCGGCAGATCGTAGGATGATTTGTGGAGCGTTCATGTGGATACCGTAGAGACGCAGTTTGTTTGAATTGCGTTGGAGATTCGACCGCATCGTTTCTAGCTTTCTTAATCGGTATAATTTCTAACCACTAAATTAATTATTTTCGCATAGATCCTGTTTAGGGTTTCAAAATTGGTTTAAATTATTCTATTTTTGCTGTGCGTTTTTGTGTCGAAACCCTTCAGATAGTTCCATTGTGTTTGGATTATTAGTGTTAGTAGAAATTGACATTTATTTTGATAATAATTGATGTCTAGAAGTTATATTGATCAATCGGGTAATTAATCGGATAATTGAGCAATTAATTATTATTATTTCACATGCTTATAACTATGTGTTCACGTGTGTGTACTATTGATTCACATGTATGTACTATTAGGGGAGGTGGTACAAGATTGATAATACTTGCATGACTAAATTAAAAATGGAGGTATAGATGAAGGTACTATACTGTAATTATTATTTTCACATGTATAGAACTATTGATTCACATGATTATACTATTGATTCACATGATGTACTATTAGGTGAGGTGGTACAAATTTGATAATACTTGCAGGACTAAATTAAAAATAAAGAAAAAGATGAAGATATTATATTGTAATATTTTGAGCCCCAAAACGTGCAATTATCGAAACTATATTTTTCTATAAATAGAAGCTCATTCTTCTTCCATTCTCACCAATTCAATAAGTCTCAACAAGAACAATTATAGAGAGAGAAGCTATAGAGAGAAAGAAGAAGAGAAGTCTGCTACTTCACTATTCCAGTATCCAATCTTCTTTTGCGGTAAGGGGTATTATTTATTTCATATTCTGAAGAGATATTATTTTTCGTATTCGTATGAATATTATTTTCGTTCAATATTCATAAAGAATATTATCTTCGTTCAATATTCGTAGCAATATTATCTTCGTTAAATATTCGTAGGAATATTATTTCGTTTCAGATTTTGAATTCTATACTCATTTTGTTGAAGTTTTGGCTTCTATACTCCATGAAATTAGTAGAATATCCTTGATATTTGTGCTTCATCCAGTATCTTTGCATGAAAATATTATTCTGAGTTTTTTAATAATTATTGATCTTTTCATGACGGAATACTATTATGAGTTACTGTTTACGGGTTACTATTCACTCAAATATTATTCACTCAGGTATTCGGGGCACTTTTCATGCCAGAATACTATTCACGAGTTACTATTTGCGGGTTACTATTCACCTAATTACTATTCACCCGAATATTATTCACTCGGGTATTTGGGGTACTTTTTATGTCGGGGTACTATTCACGATGTACTATTCCCGAAGTACTATTCATAGGGTACTATTCACAGGATACTATTTACCCGAAAAATATATTTCTTTTCTGTCCAAATTATTTTTGGTACATGAATATTATTCTTGAATTTTACTCTACAAAGCAGTATCATGTTGACAATTTGGATATTTTTAAACTCTGAATAAATTTAAAATCTTTAATATTTATCATTGATTTCATTTGATTTGATTTCGTTTGATTAATGCTTATATCATTGTCATCATCCTCATGCTTATATTGTGATGAAAGTCATCTTTGGCTTACGTGCATAGATGGACTGTTGATTGGTATGATTATGACCAGGGATCATTCGATATAATCATGACCCGTAATGTTACAAATGATGTGGTAAAAGTCCTCATTGTCCGTAGTGCATTGATGGGACGAGTTGTTGGTATGATTATGACCGAGGATTATTCGGTATAATCATGACCATTGGTGATTACATGAATATCCTTGGCCCGTGAAAAGTGTGGATGATTCGATGATGTGGTTTATTTATTGTCGAGTCTCAAATGATAGATTTGATGAAAAACTTTTTAAATCATAGAAGATAATAGATATCATGCTCTACTTTACTCTTCTAATGGATTGTTTGTTCCGCTGCAGTTGTTGATCTAAAACTTGTTGTCTATTATATTATATCAGTTGTTATACTGTTGAAGGCTTAGGATAATTTATTCTGCATTATCTTAGTCATAATATTTCTTACTGGGCTAGTTGAGCTCACCCTTTTCTTTCATTGTTCTCTTCAGGAAATGAGAATATAGCTGGGATAAGTCGGGGAATGGAGTGATGGTCCAGGATAAGTGGCTTTAGTAGTCCACACTATTCTGTGAAATAGTGTGATAATAATTATAATGAGGACTTCATTGAGTGTGGATATTGTCTAGAAGATAATATTCATTTTAAAAACTTAGTTATGTTTTGTCGTATATATTACCCGACAGTTGTATAAAAGAAGTTTGTATTTAATTTATGTAGTGTGTATTTGGCGAATCAAGATAGGGGATGTATACCTGTTTTGGGGGCGTCACAGTTGGTATCAAAGCCATAGAAAAGAGCCACGAGCCTTTATCTGGTGACTTCCAAGTCTTGGGATGCAACCAAACCGATTTTTTCCGTAGGGACGCCGTGAGTAATCGCGTGGGCAAGTTGATAGGTATCATTGTGAGGTGCTATCCAAGTCTTGGATGCGGGTCACAGTTGGTATCAAAGCTTAGTAATATGATCCCTAGCTGAGATGTGAGACAAGAACTAGGAGGGGAGAGACGGGGAATTCCTTCGCTAGTATGACCTACCTAAGCTTACTTGTTATTTAATTGGTCGGTCAGATATAGGGATAATATATGACATGTCAAGTAACCCTTATTTTGAAATTATATTCTAGAATGATATCTAAAATACAGGAGATGAGAAATGGGAAAATCATGATAAAGAGGAAATAATCGGGAAGGTACAATCCGAAAAGAAAGCAAGGTATTCTCATCTCTTCAAACTACTAGGTACGTAAATTTCGAGGGCAAAATTTCATAAGGAGGGGAGATTGTGAGACCCCGAATTTTATGAAATGAAAGTATTCAATTTTCTTATAATTATTATTTTATTTTGTAAATGGTTAAATTGATAAAAGGTTAAAGTTAAGGGTTATATGTGAAAATTTTACAAAGTAAGCAAGTTGATATAAAATATTCGTTGTGTCGAGGAATATTCGTTTTAACAGAGAATATTCGTACTATGGTACAATCATTGGTGGACCCCACAAAGGAAGTATTGTCGTAGTTAGAAAATGACATAATTATCTTTTTATAAAAATAACTTGTTAAATCATATCGTTAAAACCTGTTGAACTACTCGGTAGTAAAAAAATACAAGAATGTCTGGCGTGGTTGCATAGTAGCTACCGGTATTGATTATTGATGCTTACGTGAGAAGTCATTCGCTTATACTCAATTATTGCTATGAGAATTCACGATTATATCTCTCATATTATTGATTCAAGTATTGTCACAGTATCATCTGCATAATATTTTATATTATTAAAACAATAATTGAGACGACAAAGTTATTCATATTATTATTTGCAATATTGACAATGTCTAGAAGTTATGTCAAGGAGAGGTTTGGTCACCTAATTGCGCGCCAATAAGGAGAAATCCTTATCCGAAAGCCCCCTCTTTCTTGAGAACGACCTGGTTGTTAAATATTGTGAGTTATAATATTAATGATGAATAAGTTCGTGTTGATTAAAGATGAAATTGATAGTTCCATTGTGTTAGGATTATTAGTGTTAGTGGAAATCGACATTTATTTCGATAATAATTGATGTCTGGAAGTTATATTGACCAATCGGGTAATTAATCGGATAAATGAGCAATTAATTGCTATTATTTCACATGCTTATAACTATGTGTTCACATGTGTGTACTATTGATTCATATGTATGTACTATTAGGGGAAGTGGTGTAAGATTGATAATACTTGCAGGACTAAATTAAAAATGGAGGTATAGATGAAGGTACTATACTGTAATTATTATTTTCACATGTATAGAACTATTGATTCACATGATTGTACTATTGATTCACATTATACCCATTTCTTAAACCCTCAAATATTTCTTCAACTAAAAGGATCTGTTTACGTGGATTATGATGAAAGTCATAATAAAATTATAGAACTGATGAAAATCATGGGTATATGAAGTATTAGTAAGTTTTATGATGAGTTATGTTGGTTAGTATGTGAAAACATGAAAGTTTCTTAGAAATCACAAAGAGTTGAAAATCAGATTTTGGTGAAAAACGTAACATGAAATTCAATTGACCATATCTCCTATTATATTTTGAATTTTTGAGTGTGGTCAAGTCCTAGAATTAGATCTATGAGTTACCTAACTAATCCAAGTGGAATTACTGGAAAAGGTGTTGTAGATTTTTGTGTGGACTGATTTTAGCAAAGGAGTGCAAAGCTGCAAAAACCGAAAAAGCTGCTACCATGATTTTAGAGGGGCTATTTCGGCCACTTAAATTATGAGAAAAATTCTGGCCTTTTGGGACATGAAGGTATATGGTATAAAGTACCTCCTGTCCAAAAATGAGCTCATTCTGACTTAAAATGAGCAAGTTATGACTATTTCAATATTTAGGTTTTTCCGACGAAAAACGCTATAACCGAGTTCTATAAACTCGATGACCATGAAATTTAAACTAGAAGCTCACGTTAACATGTGTAAGGTCCTGCCAAGATTTGGGAATTTTCGGAGTTAAACTTGAGGTAGCTAATTTCTTAAGGAATTAATTAGAAATTGATTTTTGAAAAATAGTAAATGAATTTTAAAAATTCCGAGAAAAATATATTTTCGTTATGGGACTATATTATGCTAAATCTCAGAAAAGAAATATTTTTGGGACTAATTTGGTATTTTTCATGAAAATAGTTTAGTTACGGACATATGAGTTAAATATGTTATGTGAAGTAACAAAGTTGAAAATAGGATTTTATGGCTAGAGAATCCTATATAGAGTATATGCATATTTTGTTTTGAGGATTTGATAATTGGTGATGATATCTTATGAGTATGGCATTTTGAATGATTAAATGCATTATATGGTAAAAGCGTAAACAATTGAGATAAATTATTTATAAATTTAAGAAGTGATTAAAATATTGTTATAATATTAATGATATTAGATTATGAGATTATTAAGTGATTGATAACATGGGGATATTCTTGAATCTCGGATAAATTATATTATAAATGTTTAATATTTATCCTTTATCTCGTTTGATTGATTCTTTATATCATTATCCTCATGTTTATATTATGTTGAAAGTCATCTCGTGGTCTGTAGTGCATAGATGGACTTGGTATGATTATGACCGAGGATTGTTCGGTATAATCATAACCGTAATTGAAAAACACGATTATCTTTGGTCAGTAGTGCATGGATAATTTGTGGTCGTGATACTAATGAATACACGATTATCTTTGGTCGTAGAGTGCATGGATAATTTGTGGTCGTGATACTAATGAATACACGATTATCTTTGGTAGTAGTGCATGGATAATTCGTGGTCGTGATACTAATGAATACACGATTATCTTCGGTAGTAGTGCATGGATAATTTGTGGTCGTGATACTAATGAATACACGATTATCTTTGGTCAGAGTGCATGGATAATTCGTGGTCGTGATACTAATGAATATCCTTGGCCTGTAGTGTGGTGGATGATTCGATGATATGAATTAATTATTGAAATGAGTCTCAAAGAATGAAATATTAATTCATGGATGTGGTAAAAGTCATCTTTGGGTCACGTAGTGCATTGATAGACTTGGTATGATTATGACCAAAGATTATTCGGTATAATAATCATAATCAGATTGAAAACACGAATATCCTTGGCCGATTGGTGCATGGATAATTCGTGGTCGTGATACTATTAAGTCTGCGTCTCAAAGATTATTGGTTTTTATAGTTGTATATCTTTGGCTCAGAGTAAAAAGATGAGTTGTTAATGAATATCTTTGGTAGGATTTGTAAGATGAATTTAATATTTTTTAACGATAAAGGTATTCAAGGTATCCTCACCTCTTTATCATATCAGTATCGCACAGTAATTTCGAGGGCTAAATTCCATAAGGAGGGAGATTGTGAGACCCCAAATTTTATGAAATAAAAGTGTTCAATTTTTCTATTTTGGTGAATAGTTAAATTGATAAAAGTTTAAAGTTAAGGGTCATATTTGAAAAATTTTCAAAGTAGACAAGTTGTCATAAAATACCCTTACATTATTCACGAAGTTACTATTCACGAAGTTACTATTCACCAAAATTACTATTCACTCTAGTATTGTTCACTCGAGTATTTGGGACACTTTTTGTGTTTGAGTTACTATTCACGAAGTTACTATTCACGGGTTACTATTCACCAAAATTACTATTCACTCTAGTATTGTTCACTCGAGTATTTGGGAAACTTTTTGTGTATTCTGAGTACTATTCACTATTCATGAGTTACTATTCATTAACAAAATATTTTATGAAAAAATAACTGGAAGTTTTACCGTTGACATCGTTGAACTACTCTTCAGAGTAAAAGTAATAAAGAATACGTGTGGTTGGATAAGTAGCACACCAGATTATCGATTATGATATTTATGTGAGGAGTCACTCGGTTTGATTCCATTATTATCACGATTAATAATATGAATTATTATAACGATGATGACGCTTTTGTTTTATTCGTATTATTAACGTAATAAAATGTAACATCTTTTTATATAAAATAGAAAGTGATAATGACGTTTTGTTTTATTCGTAATAAAATGTAAACATCTTTTTATATAAAATAGAATACTTTATTAAAGTTATTCTATAAATAGAATATATTATATTTTATTTTGCATAGTGTTTTGCGTAGTGTACAAGGTTGCATAGTGTTTGCATAGTAAAATGTTTTTATATAAATAGAATATATTATATTTTATTTAAAAGATTTTGCTTTTAAATATGGACCGTCCGATTAAAAGTAAATCAATCTGGACTGCTCATGGATTAATTACTACGCATTCTATTTTCCTATAAATAAGCTCATTCCTTCATTATTTTCTTACTTAATTCACCGAAACTCTAGAGAGAGAAATTATAGAGAGAAGTTTATAGAGAGAAAATCTATGTAGAGAGAAAAAGAAGAGTATTCGTACTTCACTACTTTGATATCCAAAGGTATTTTTACTACGGAAGGGATATTATTTGTTGCAATTCGTAAGTGGGTGTTATTCTTTCTTATTCATGAAGAGAACTTCGTTATTCCATTCTATATTATTTCGCTGAATAACTCGTAAAAGTAGTATACCCTATACATATAACTCCAGATACGCAGAGATACCCTATACTTGGTGAAATCCTTATATTATTCCATTCTTATTTATTCTGTTTGAATAACTCAGATACGCTTAATCCCCTATACTTGGTGATCTTCTTTCGTTATTCCATTCTTTATTATTCGTTGGAATATCCTTGTGCGTGTGTTTTACACGGATCCGGTTCCATTGTTTATTATTCCGCATTTATTATTCTCGTTGAATATCTCGTCTGCGTGTGTTTTACACCGGACCGGGTTCCATTGTTTATTATTCAAGATTTATTATTCGTTGGATCATCCCGCTTGTGAATTTCACCGACCGTTCCGTTATTATTATTCTCGTTGAATAACCGCCTATCGCGCAAGCACCGCATGCACGGTGATTTCTTTTGTTATTCCATTCTTTATTATACCCAAATTGGTTAAAACTTGACTTCTATACTCCATGAAATTAGTAGAATATCTTTGATATTTCATGTTTCATCCAAAGATCTTTTCATGGAAATATTCTTCCGATCATTCTTGAATTTTACTCTACAAAACAAAGATCATGTCGACAATTTGGACGTTAATAATTCTCGGATAAAATAATTCTTGAACTTGTTTTATTGAATTCTTATATCATTGTCATCATCCTCATGTTTATATTATGTTAAAAGTTATCTTTGGCTTATGTGCATAGATGAACTTAGTATGATTATGACTGTGGGATCATCATTCTAAGATAATCATGGCTTGATATAAATGATGTGACAAAAGTCCTCAAAGGGTCTTGTAAATGTTGATGGATAGTTTTTGGTATGATTATGACCAGGGTGATTTAAGATAGTCATGACCATTGATAATTTGATGAAAATCCTCGACCGTGGTAATGTGGATGATTAGATATTGTGGTTTATTCATTAAACCGAGTCTTAGTGATAAAAATTGATGAAAACCTTTTAAAACCTAAAAGATAGTAGATTTTAATTTTCTACTGACTTTTTAATGGATCAGATATTCACCGCAGCTTAAACCGGTTGTCTATTGTATTTTATCGCTTAACATTGTTGAAGACTATTGATAATTTATTCGCATTATCATAGTTATAATATTTCATCGGGCTAGTTGAGCTCACCTTTTCTTTCACCGTTTCTTCGTGAAATGGGAATATAGCCGGGACGAAGTCGGGAAAACGAGTGATGGTCCTTAAGATAGCATTAGTAGTCCTCACTATTCTCGTTAAATAGTGTGACAATAAATGCAATGAGGACTCTTGAGTATGGATATTGTCTATATGACAATATTCCTATTAGAACTCTCGCTTTATGTATTATCGTGTTGTTACACCTACGTGATGTATAATTAAGTTTGTATTTGAATTTATGTACCATGTAAGTGGCGACCCAAGATGGGTGACGTGTACCTAATTTTGGGGCGGGGCGCCACAACAGTATCGAGCTTAGGATATGATCCCGGCCGAGATGTGAGATAAGAACTAGGAGGGAGAGACGGGAATTCCTTCGCTAGTATGACCTACCTAAATTTATTTGGTATTTAATTGGCCACGAGTATAGGGATAATATGTGATATGTTAATTAACCCTTGTTTTGTGATGTTGTTTGAGAATGACATCTGAAAATGCTGAGATAAGCAATGAATCACATGAGAGTGTTGATTCAGCTCAAACAAAAGGTGACGACCAACAACACGATAATAATCATACTGGTGGCAACCGCTATCAGAACAATGATAACCATCGTGGGGGAAATTATCATGCCAATAATGGTAACCACTTCGGTGGTAATCATGGCAAAGATAATATAAGTGGAAATTGCAAGAAGAGAAGGTCATTTAGCCCAATTTTGTTGTGCACCAAAGTCAAGTCTAGCTGGGACGGTGGCACCAAAGGTGGATATGGACAAAACAAAGTCGTTGGTTTTAGGAAGTGCATTTTTCATGACTTCTCAAAAAGAGAGTAAACCGAACGGTTAGCACAAGTTAGTTAATTATAAATGCGTAAGTCTATACCTTATAAGATACTGTTCTACCCATTATTTTATCTCTCTTGCTTGCATTCAACGCTTAAATTTGACTCAGGAGAAGTTAGACTTTGACTTATTGGTCAAACTTCGTTAGTAGGAGCCTTCGTTATCGCTTACTATTTTTAAATCTTGTTTGATTCAAATAAACACTTTCACGCTAATTCGTCGATCTTATCTTTTTGAAAATACTTGCCTTTGATGTGATTTTAGGAATCAATTGGTTAACTACTCATCATGCTTTTCGTAAGGTTGTTAGCTTTTATATTCATAACCAACCAACCCGTCATGCGTAATTCAAAGTAACCAAACCACTAAAGTCAATCATCATCATATCAAGCCATAAGTAAAGAGCCCGATCCTTTCGTTGTTGACTTCCTTGTGTGGAATGCACCAAGCTTTACTTTCTTCAGAGCTTACATCGTGGATCAAGATGGCAAGTTGAAAGGTATCATTGTGAGGTGCTATCCGTGTTAAGGGATGAAGTCATAGTTGGTATTAATGTGACGACTATCCAAGTCTTGGACGAGAGTAATAGCTTTGAATGATATTTCTATCATTAATAAATTTTTTGGCGATTCTTGAAGACTTCCTAGCCTACCCTAAAACGTGAAATCGAATTTTGTATTGACCCCAAAGACAAAAACCCATTTCTTAAACCTCAAATATTTCTTCAACTAAAAGGATCTGCTTTACGTGGATTATGATGAAAGTCATAATAAAAGTATAGAACTGATGAAAATCATGGGTATATGAAGTATTAGTAAGTTTTATGATGAGTTATGTTGGTTAGTATGTGAAAACATGAAAGTTTCTTAGAAATCACAAAGAGTTGAAAATCGATTTTGGTGAAAACGTAATATGAAATTCAATCGACCATATCTCCTATTATATTTTAAATTTTTGAGTGTGGTCAAGTCCTAGAGTTAGATCTATGAGTTACCTAACTAATCCAAGTGGAATTACTGGAAAAGGTGTTGTAGATTTTTGTGTGGACTGATTTTAGCAAAGGAGTGCAAAGCTGCAAAACCGAAAAAGTCGCTACCATGATTTTAGAGGGCTATTTCGGCCACTTAAATTATGAGAAAAATTCTGGCCTTTTGGGACATGAAGGTATATGGTATAAAGTACCTCCTGTCCAAAAATGAGCTCATTCTCGACTTAAAATGAGCAAGTTATGACTATTTCAATATTTAGGTTTTTCCGATTTAAAAACGCTATAACCGAGTTCTATAACTCCGATGACCATGAAATTTAAACTAGAAGCTCACGTTAACATGTGTAAGGTCCTGCCAAGATTTGGGAATTTTGGAGTTAAACTTGAGGTAGCTAATTTCTTAAGGAATTAATTAGAAATTAATTTTTGAAAAATAGTAAATGAATTTAAAAATTCGAGAAAAATATATTTTCATTATGGGACTATATTATGCTAAATCCCAGAAAAGAAATATTTTTGGGACTGATTTGGTATTTTTCATGAAAATAGTTTAGTTACTTAACATATGAGTTAAATATGTTATGTGAAGTAACAAAGTTGAAAATAGGATTTTATGGCTAGAGAATCCTATATATAGTATATGCATATTTTGTTTTGAGGATTTGATAATTGGTGATGATATCTTATGAGTATGGCATTTTGAATGATTAAATGCATTATATGGTAAAGCGTAAACAATTGAGATAAATTGTTTATAAATTTAAGAAGTGATTAAAATATTATTATAATATTAATGATATTAGATTATGAGATTATTAAGTGATTGATAACATGGGGATATTCTTGAATCCTCGGATAAATTATATTATAAATGTTTAATATTTATCCTTTATCTCATTTGATTGATTCTTTATATCATTATCCTCATGTTTATATTATGTTGAAAGTCATCTCGGCCTCAGAAGTGCATAGATGGACTTGGTATGATTATGACCTGTGGATTGTTCGGTATAATCATAACCGTAATTGAAAACACGATTATCTTTCGCCGTAGTGCATGGATATTTGTGGTCGGATACTAATGATACTAATGAATACACGATTATCTTTGGTCGTGATACTAATGAATGCATGGATAATTTGTGGTCGTGATACTAATGAATACACGATTATCTTTCGATTATCTTCAGAAAAGTGCATGGATAATTCGTGGTCCCGATACTAATGAATACACGATTCTTCTTTGGTGGTAGTGGATATGGATAATTTGTGGTCGTGATACTAATGAATACACGATTATCTTTGGTCGTAGTGCATGGATAATTCGTGGTCGTGATACTAATGAATATCCTCGCCCAGAAAAGTGTGGATGATTCGATGATATGAATTAATTATCGAGTCGAGTCTCAAAGAATGAAATATTAATTCATGGATGTGGTAAAAGTCATCTTTGGTCAGTAGTGCATTGATAGACTTGGTATGATTATGACCAAAGATTATTCGGTATAATCATAATCAGATTGAAAAAACACGAATATCCTCGCCGTTGGTGTATGGATAATTCGTGGTCGTGATACTATTAAGTCGCCTCAAAGATTATTGGTTTTACAGCTTGTATATCTTCGGCTCAGAGTGCAAAGATGAGTTGTTAATGAATATCTTTGGCGGGATCAGAAGATGAATTTAATATTTTTTAACGATAAAGGTATTCAAGGTATCCTCACCTCTTTATCATATCGTGTACGCATTCTAATTTCGAGGGCTTAAATTCCATAAGGAGGGAGATTGTGAGACCCCAAATTTTATGAAATAAAAGTGTTCAATTTTTCTATTTTGGTGAATAGTTAAATTGATAAAAGTTTAAAGTTAAGGGTCATATTTGAAAAATTTTCAAAGTAGACAAGTTGTAAAATAAAATACCCGATTACTATTCACGAGTTACTATTCACTTCAAGTTACTATTCACCAAAATTACTATTCACTCTAGTATTGTTCACTCGAGTATTTGGGACACTTTTTGTGCTCTGAGTTACTATTTACGAGTTACTATTCACGGGTTACTATTCACCAAAATTACTATTCACTCTAGTATTGTTCACTCGAGTATTTGGGAAACTTTTTGTGTCAGAGTACTATTCACAAATTACTATTCACGAGTTACTATTCACCCGAACAAAATATTTTATGAAAATAACGGCGGAAGTTTTACCGTTGATACTGTTGAACTACTTAAGTAGTAAAAGTACGAAGAATACGTGTGGTTGGATAAAATATTACCCAGATTGATTATCGATATTTATGTGAGGAGTCACTCGACTTTGATTCCATTATTGTCGATTAATAATATGAATTATTATAACGATGATGACGCTTTTGTTTTATTCGTATTATTAACGTAATAAAATGTAACATCTTTTTATATAAAATAGAAAGTGATAATGACGTTTTGTTTTATTCGTAATAAAATGTAAACATCTTTTTATATAAAATGTAATACTTTATTAAAGTTATTCTATAAATAGAATATATTATATTTTTTATTTTGCATAGTGTTTTGCATAGTGTTGCATAGTGTTTGCATAGTAAAATGTTTTTATATAAATAGAATATATTATATTTTATTTAAAAGATTTTGCTTTTAAATATGGACCGTCGATTAAAGTAAATCAACTGACTGCTCATGGATTAATTACTATGCATTCTATTTTCCTATAAATAGAAGCTCATTCCTTCATTATTTTCTTATTTAATTCAATCAAACTCTCAGAGAGAGAAATTATAGAGAGAAGCTATAGAGAGAAAATCTAGAGAGAAAAAAGAAGAGTATTATTCGGTACTTCACTACTTTGATATCCAGGTGTCTTTTTACTGTAAGGGATATTATTTGTTGTACCTGTAAGGGGTGTTATTCTTTTATTCTTGAAGAGAACTTCGTTATTCCATTCTATATTATTATGTTGGAATAACTCGTAAAAGTAGCATACCCTATACATAACTCAGATACGCCAGATACCCTATACTTGGTGAAATCCTTATATTATTCCATTCTTATTTATTCTTTGAATAACTCAGATACGCTGCTGGAATCCCCTATACTTGGTGATCTTCTTTCGTTATTCCATTCTTTATTATTTCGTTGGAATATCATGTCTCGTGTGTTTTACATCGGACTGGTTCCATTGTTTATTATTCCGCATTTATTATTCTCGTTGAATATCCTCGCTCAGGTGTTTTACACAGGACTCGGGTTCCATTGTTTATTATTAAAGATTTATTATTCTGTTGATCATCCCGCTTAAGGTGAATTTCACCGAATTCGGTTCCGTTATTATTATTCTCGTTGAATAACCTGTCTATGCTAAGTACCGCATGCATGGTGATTTCTTTTGTTATTCCATTCTTTATTATACCCGGTTGGTTAAAACTTGACTTCTATACTCCATGAAATTAGTAGAATATCTTTGATATTTGCGTTTCATCCAAAGATCTTTCATGGAAATATTCTTCGATCATTCTTGAATTTTACTCTACAAAACAAGAGATCATGTCGACAATTTGGACGTTAATAATTCTCGGATAAAATAATTCTTGAACTTGTTTTATTGAATTATTATATCATTGTCATCATCCTCATGTTTATATTATGTTGAAAGTTATCTTTGGCTTACGTGCATAGATGAACTTAGTATGATTATGACCTGTGGTTCATTCGATATAATCATGGCTTGATATAAATGATGTGACAAAAGTCCTCAAAGGGTCTGTAATGCGTTGATGGATAGTTTTTGGTATGATTATGACCAAGGGTGATTCTAAGATAGTCATGACCATTGATAATTTGATGAAAATCCTCGACCGTGGTACGTGGATGATTAGATATTGTGGTTTATTCATTAAACCGAGTCTTAGTGATAAAAATTGATGAAAACCTTTTAAAACCTAAAAAGATAGTAGATTTTATTTTCTACTGACTCTTTTAATGGATCAGATATTCACCGCAGCTTAAACCGGTTGTCTATTGTATTTTATCGGGTTTAACATTGTTGAAGACTATTGATAATTTATTCGCATTATCATAGTTATAATATTTCATCGGGCTAGTTGAGCTCACCCTTTCTTTCACCGTTTTCTTCGTGAAATGAGAATATAGTGGGACTAGCCGGGGAAAACGAGTGATGGTCCTTAAGATAGCATTAGTAGTCCTCACTATTCTGTTAAATAGTGTGACAATAAATGCAATGAGGACTCCTTGAGTATGGATATTGTCTATATGACAATATTCCTATTAGAACTCTTAGTTTATGTATTGTCGTATGTTACACGACAGATGTATAATTAAGTTTGTATTTGAATTTATGTACCATGTAAGTGGCGACCCAAGATGGGTGACGTGTACCTAATTTTGGGGGCGTCACATACTATACTGTAATTAGTTTTTTCACATGATTATATTATTGAGTCACATGAATGAACTATTAATTCACATGATTTACTATTAGGGGAGGTGGTGCAAGTTTGATAATACTTGCAGGACTAAATTATAAATAAAGGAAAAGAGGAAGGTATTATTTTGTAATATTTCGAGCCCCAAAATGTGCAATTATCGAAACTATATTTTCATATAAATAGAAGCTCATTCTTCCTTCATTTCTCACCAATTCACTAAAGCTATAGAGCAATTATTATAGAGAGAAATTATAGAGAGAAAGAAGAAGAGAAGTCTGCTACCTCACTATTCTAGTATCCAGTTTTTTCTAAGGTAAGGGATATTATTATTATAGTAAGGGGTATTATTCTTTCGTATTCATGAAGAGAGTTATTTTCTTTCAATACTCGTATGGGTTGTTATTCCATTCTTTATTATTATGTTGGAATAACCTGTCTATGCAAAGTACTGCATACATGGTGAAATTCTTCTGTTATTCCATTCTTTATTATTCTGTTGGAATAAGCTGTCTGTGCGGTCTATCGCGTGCCTGGTGAATTCTATTGTATTCTATTCTTTATTATTCTGTTGGAATATCCTCGTGCTGCAAGCGCTCATCGCATGCCTAGTGAATTCTCATCGTTATTCCATTCTTTACTATTTCGTTGAAATAACCTGCGTCACGCGCGGACTACCACATGCATGGTGAATTCTTCTGTTATTCCATTCTTTATTATTCTGTTGGAATAACTTGTCTATGTGGATTACCGCATGTATAGTGAATGATCCTTCGTATTCATTCTTTATTAAATTGTGGAAATGATTTGTCTACGTGGATTATCGCATGGCGGGTGAAAATCCATTTGCAGTTTTGTATATTCTATTATACTCGTCTGAGATATCATTTCTTTTGTACTCGTCATGGAATATCATTTTCTTTGGTATTTTATTTACGAGTTACTATTCATAAGTTACTATTCATGAGTTACTATTCATGAGTTACTATTCATGAATTACTATTCACGAGTTACTATTCACGGGGTACTATTTACCCGAAAAATATATTTCTTTTCTGTCCAAATTATTTTTGGTATGTGAATATTATTCTTGAATTTTACTCCTCAAAGCAGTATCATGTTGACAATTTGAATATTTTTAAACTTTGGATAAATTTAAAGTCTTTAATATTTATCATTGATTTCGTTTGATTAATGCTTATATTATTGTCATCATCCTCATGCTTATATTGTGATGAAAGTCATCTTTGGCTTACGTGCATAGATGGACTGTTGATTGGTATGATTATGACCAGGGATCATTCGGTATAATCATGACCCGTAATGTTACAAATGATGTGGTAAAAGTCCTCATTGGCCTGTAGTGCAAAGATGGGTTGTTGGTGGTTGGTTTTACAGTTGTATATCTTTGGCCTCTAGTGCAAAGATGGGTTGTTGATTATTGGTTTTACAGTTATATATTTTTTTCTTACGTGCATATATGGACTGTTGATTATTGGTTTTACAGTTGTATATCTTTGGCTTACGTGCAAAGATGGACTGTTGATTATTGGTTTTATAGTTGTATATCTTTAGCTTACATGCAAAGATGGACAGGTGTATGACATGATCATAACCATTGGTGAAAATAACGAATATCCTTGGCCCGTAGTGCATGGATAATTTGATGATGTGATTGGCAGGATCATGGCCATTAGTTAACAGTTGAATGTCTTTGGTCGTAAAAATCGATGCATAATTGATTGGTATGATCATGACCATTGGTTTTATAGTTGAATATCTTTGGCCCGTAATGCAAAGGTAGACAAATGATTGGTATGATCATTGTTATTACATTTGAATATCTTTAGCCTTTGGGTAAGGATATTGAGTAAACGTTCTATTAAGCCTTTATTGCAAGGAGAAACTGTTGATTTACAAGATTATAAATATGAATTGTGGATTTAACTATAATCTTTGGTGGTTCAGGGGAAGACAGGTGATGAGAGTTCTTTTTGTCTTTGGTATAACAAAGAACTGTTGATGAGTATTAAAGGAAAGAAATATTAATGATGGACTTTTAATCTAAAGGAGATAGTAGACATTATGTTCTACTTGACTCTTCTAATGGATTGCTTATTCCGCTGCAGTTGTTGATCTAAAACTTGTTGTCTATTGTATTCTATCAGTTTAACACTGTTGAAGGCTAAGGATAATTTATTCTGCATTATCTTAGTCATAATATTTCTTACTGGGCTAGTTGAGCTCACCCTTTTCTTTCAATGTTCTCTTCAGGAAATGAGAATATAGCTAGGACGAGTCGGGGAATGGAGTGATGGTCCGAGATGGTGGCTATAGTAGTCCTCACTATTTTTATAAAATAGTGTGATAATAATTGTAATGAGGACTCCATTGAGTGTGGATATTGTCTAGAAAGTAATATTCGTGTTTAAACTCTCAGTTATGTTTTGTCATATTTTGCACGACAGTTGTATACTTAAGTTTGTAGTTGAGTTCTGTACCATGTTTTTGGCGACTCAAGATGGGTGATGCATACCTGTTTTGGGGGCGTCACATAAGTAATATTATTTCATTTCAGATTTTGAATTCTATACTCATTTTGTTGAAGTTTTGGCTTCTATACTCCATGAAATTAGTAGAATATCCTTGATATTTGGGATTCATCCAGTATCTTTTCATGGAAATATTATTATGAGATTTCTTGATAATTATTGATCTTTTCATGACGAAATATTATTCATGAGTTATCACATTTAAGTTACTATTCACCCTTGATATTATTCACTCAAATATTATTCACTCGGGTATTCGGGGCACTTTTCATGTCAGAGTAATATTCACGAGTTACTATTTATGTGTTACTATTCACCCAATTACTATTCACCCGAATCTTATTCACTCAGGTATTTGGGGTACTTTTCATGTCGGGGTACTATTAACGAGGTACTATTCCCAAAGTACTATTCACAGGGTACTATTCACGTAATACTATTTACCTGAAAAATATATTTCTTTTCTATCCAAATTATTTTTGGTACATGAATATTATTCTTGAATTTTACTCTACAAAGTAGTATCATGTTGACAATTTAGATATTTTTAAACTCTGAATAAATTTAAAGTCTTTAATATTTATCCTTGATTTCGTTTGATTTGATTTTGTTTGATTAATGTTTATATCATTGTCATCATCCTCATGCTTATATTGTGATAAAAGTCATCTTTGGCTTACGTGCATAGATGGACTGTTGATTGGTATGATTATGATTAGGGATCATTCGGTATAATCATGACCCGTAATGTTACAAATGATGTGGTAAAAGTCCTCATTGGCCCGTAGTGCATTGATGGACAGTTGTTGGTATGATTATAACCAAGGATTATTCGGTATAATCATGACCATTGGTGATTACATGAATATCCTTGGCCCGTAGTGCAGGGATGATTCGATGATGTGGTTTATTTATTAAGCCGAGTCTCAGCGATAGATTTGATGAAAAACTTTTTAAATCATAGAAGATAATAGATATCATGCTCTACTTTACTCTTCTAATGGATTGTTTGTTCCACTGCAGTTGTTGATCTAAAACTTGTTGTCTATTATATTCTATCAGTTGTTATACTATTGAAGGCTAAGGATAATTTATTCTGCATTATCTTAGTCATAATATTTCTTACTGGGCTAGTTGAGCTCACCATTTTCTTTCATTATTCTCTTCAGGAAATGAGAATATAGCTGGGATGAGTCGGAGAATGGAGTGATGGTCCAGGATAAGTGGCTTTAGTAGTCCTCACTATTCTTTGAAATAGTGTGATAATAATTGTAATGAGGATTTCATTGAGTGTGGATATTGTCTAGAAGACAATATTCGTTTTAAAAACTCAGCTATGTTTTATCGTATATATTACCCGACAGTTGTATAAAAGAAGTTTGTATTTAATTTATGTAGTGTGTATTTGGCGACTCAAGATGGGTGATGTATACCTGTTTTGGGGCATCACAAATATGACCGTGTCACAGTACAAAGCTAAGTTTGCCGAGTTGTCCTAGTTCGCATCCCAATTGGTTGATAACGAGGAGAGAATGACGCGAATATTTCTAAGAGGTTTGAAACCCGATATACGTCAATACCTCATTTCTCACAAACTTTTTTTATATTCAGATGTTGTGAATAGGGCTCAGTTATTGGAGCGCAATAATGAGTCAGCATAACCAAAAGGCAACGACCAACAACACGATAATAATCGTCATTCTAAGTGGCAAGCTAATTACCGGAACAATGATAACCATCGTGGGGGAAATTATCATGCCAAGAATGGTAACCACTTCGGTGGTAATCATGGCCAAGATAATAGAAGTGGAAAATTCAAGAAGAGAAGTTTTAACGATGATAGGAAGACGTCGGCAGCAACACCAACACCAGCAACAAATTCTAGGGGAGAAGAACGACCGCTAGTTAGATGCTACAGATGCGGAGATGGGGGATACATAAGTCCAAACTATTCACAGTCTTCCAAGGTATGTTTTAGTTGTGGAAAAGACGGTCACATAGATCAATTTTGTCCTGTAGTGAAATCAAGTCCAGCTGGGACGGTGGCACCAAAGGCAGATACGAATAAAACAAAGTCGATGGTTTAAGGAAGAGCGTTTTTCGTGACTTCTCAAAAAGTGAATAACCCGAACAAAGTTATCACGGGTTAGTTAATTATAAATTCTTGCAAAGTCTATACCTTATTAGATATCGGTTCTACCCATTCTTTTATCTCTCTTGCTTGCGCTCAACGTTTAAATTTGACCCCAGAGAAGTTAGACTTTGACTTATTGGTTGAAACTCCGTTAGGAGAAACCTTCATTTCATGTGCTATCCAAGTCTTGGATGAGAGTTACAATTTTGAATGATATTTCTATTGTTAATAAATTTTTTGACGTATTCCTGAAGACTTCTTAGCCTACCCTTGAGCGTGAAATCGAATTTTATATTGACCCCAGTACAAAACTCATTTCTAAAAATCTTAAATATTTTTTCAACCAAAGCGAACGTGTAATACGCCAAAGACGTTGGCTCGAGCTGTTGAAGGTTACGACTATACCATTCAATATCATCGTGGAAAAGCGAACGTGGTAGCTGACGCATTGAGTAGAAGATCATATGCGGTTACGAGTGTGACGTTGTTAACACAAAAACTCATTTCATATAACTTACAAATGATGAAGATAGAGTTAAAGACTCTAGGGACCTACGTGAAGATAACGAATATACGAGTAGTTACGACTTTAATCGATAAAGTTAAAGCCGCTCAAACTACACACCTGGAGCTGGTGAATATTAAGAAGAAGGTTCAAGAGGGCGTTATTCTAGAAGCAAGAATTGACAAAGAGAGGAAATCTCAACCCTCGATTTAATTGGACCATTTGAAATCCTCGATCGAGTAGGAACTGTGGCCTATAGACTCGTTTTACCGCCAAGTATGTTGCGTGTTCATAACATTTTTCACGTATCGATGTTGCGTAAATATGTGGATGACCCGAACCACATTATTGAATTGGAACTAGACGAGATAGCAGAAGATTTAACGTATGAAGAGATACGTGTTAAAATCTTGGATAAGACGGATCACATTCGACACTCAAAGGTTATACCTCAAGAGTTAGAATCTGAAATGAAGTCAAGGTATCCTCACCTATTCTGCATACCAAGTACGTACGTAAATTTCGAGGGCGAAATTTTATAAGGAAGGGAGATTGTAAGACCCCGAATTTTATGAAATGAAGGTATTCAATTTTTTTATAATTATTATGTTATTTAGTAAATGGTTAAATTGATAAAGGTTAAAGTTAAGGGGGATATTTGAAAATTTTGTAAAGTATGCAAGTTGTTATAAAATATTCGTTGTGTCGGGGAATATTCGTTTTAACAGGGAATATTCGTACAACGGCATAATCATTGGTGGACCCCACAACGGAAGTATTGTCGTAGTTAGAAAATGAGGAAATTATCTTTTTATAAAAATAACGGCGAAAGTGTTACCGTTAAAATTGTTGAACTACCCAGTTAGTAAAAGCACAAAGAATACGCGTGGTTGCATAGTAGTAGCACACGGTATTGATTATTGATGCTTACGTAAGAAGTCACTCAGTTATACTCAATTATTGCTCTGAAGAATGCTTTGATCATATCTCTCATATTATTGATTCAATTGTTGTCACAGTATCATCTGCATAATATTTTATATTATTAAACTAATAATTGAGACGACAAAGTTATTCATATTATTATTTGCAATATTGACAATGTCTAGAAGTTTTGTCAATGAGAGGTTTGGTCACCTAATTGCGCACCAATAAGGAGAAATCCTTATCGGAAAGCCCCCTCTTTCTTGGGAACGACCTGATTGTTAAATATTGTGAGTTATAATATTAATGATGAATAAGTTCGTGTTGATTAAAGATGAAATTGATAGTTCCATTGTGTTGGGATTATTAGTGTTAGTGAAAATTGACATTTATTTCGATAATAATTGATGTCTGGAAGTTATACTGACAAATCGGGTAATTAATCGGATAAATGAGCAATTAATTGCTATTAATTCACATGCTTATAACTATTTGTTCACATGTGTGTACTATTGATTCACATTCATGTACTATTAGGGGGAGTGGTGCAGATTGATAATACTTGCATGACTAAGTTAAAAATGGAGGTATAGATGGAGGTACTATATCGTAATTCGTATTTTCACATGTATAGAACTATTGATTCACATGATTGAACTATTGATTCACATGATGTACTATTAGGGGGAGGTGGTGCAAGTTTGATAATACTTGCAGTAACTAAATTAAAAATGAAGGAAAAGATGAAGGTATTATATTGTAATATTTTGAGCCCAAAAAACGCAATTATCGAAACTATATTTTTCTATAAATAAGCTCATTCTTCCTTCATTTTCACCAATTCACTAAGACTCACAAGAGCAATTATAGAGAGAAGCTACAGAGAGAAAGAAGAAGAGAAGTCCGCTACTACTTTACTACTCCAAAGATCCAAATCTTCTTCCGAGGTAAGGGGTATTATTTATTTCATCATATTCAAGAGATATTATTTTTATATTCGTATATGAATATTATCTTCGTTTAATATTCGTAGGAATATTATTTTCATTCAATTGTCGTAAGGGGTATTATTTATTTCATATTCAAGAGATATTATTTTTTCGATTCGTATGAATATTATTTTAATTCAATATTCATAAAGAATATTATCTTTGTTCAATATTCGTAGGAATATTATCTTCAATTAAATATTCGATTTGGAATATTATTTCCGCTCAAGGGATGTTATTTTTGTTCAATATTCGCTTGAAATAATATTTTCTTCAATACTCTGTAGTATGGAAGTAATATTATTTCGTTTTAGATTTTGAATTCTATACTCATTTTGTTGAAGTTTTCGCTTCTATAATTCGTGAAATTAGTAGAATATCCTCGATATTTGCGCTTCATCCAAAGATCTTTCATGGAAATATTATTCTA
The DNA here is from genome assembly GCA_020205615.1 of Panax quinquefolius. NCBI lineage: Eukaryota > Viridiplantae > Streptophyta > Magnoliopsida > Apiales > Araliaceae > Panax > Panax quinquefolius. The sequence goes on from CM035152.1 coordinate 41,222,130, forward strand.
AGCTTTCTTAATAATTATTGATCTTTTCATGACGGAGTACTATTCATGAGTTACTATTCATGGGTTACTATTCACCCAGTTACTATTCATTCAAATATTATTCACTCGAGTATTTGGGGCACTTTTCATGTCAAAGTACTATTCACGAGTTACTATTCACGGGTTACTATTCACCCAATTACTATTCACCCAAATATTATTCACTCAGGTATTTGGGATACTTTTTATGTCGGGATACTATTTACAAGTTACTATTCCTGAAGTACTATTCATAGGGTACTATTCACGGGGTACTATTTACCCAAAAAATATATTTCTTTTCTATTCAAATTATTTTTGGTACACGAATATTATTCTTAAATTTTACTCTACAAAGCAGTATCATGTTGACAATTTGGATATTTTTAAACTCTAGATAAATTTAAAGTCTTTAATATTTATCTTTGATTTCGTTTGACTTGATTTCGTTTGATTAATGCTTATATCATTGTCATCATCCTCATGCTTATATTGTGATGAAAGTCATCTTTGGCTTACGTGCATAGATGGACTGTTGATTGGTATGATTATGACCAGGGATCATTCGGTATAATCATGACCCGTAATGTTACAAATGATGTGGTAAAAGTCCTCATTGGCCCGTTGTGCATTGATGGACAGTTGTTGGTATGATTATAACCAAGGATTATTCTAAGATAATCACGATTATTGGTGATTACATGAATATCCTTGGCCCGTGAGTGTGTGGATGATTCGATGATGTGGTTTATTTATTAAACTGAGTCTCAACGATAGATTTGATGAAAAACTTTTTAAATCATAGAAGATAGTAGATATCATGCTCTACTTGACTCTTCTAATGGATTGCTTGTTCCGTTGTAGTTGTTGATCTAAAACTTGTTGTCTATTATATTTTATCAGTTGTTATACTGTTGAAGGCTAAGGATAATTTGTTCTGCATTATCTTAGTCATAATATTTCTTACTGGGCTAGTTGAGTTCACCCTTTGCTTTCATTGTTCTCCTCAGGAAATGAGAACGTAGCTGGGACGATTCGGGGAATGGAGTGATGGTCCAGGATAAATGGCTTTAGTAGTCCTCACTATTCTGTGAAATAGTGTGATAATAATTGTAATGAGAACTTCATTGAGTGTGGATATTGTCTAGAAGACAATATTCGTTTTAAAAACTCAATTATGTTTTGTCGTATTTTTACACGACAGTTGTATTAAAGAAGTTTGTATTTGATTTCTGTACCATGTATCTGACGACCCAAGATGGGTGATGTATACCTGTTTTGGGGGTGTCACACTAACAGTAACCCAAAATATACTAACTAAGTAACCAAACATTTATATGATCGTAACAATAACAAAATTTAAATTAACACACCTTTAGAATTTTTGTGTTGGAATTATCTTCTGACTAAGCACTTGACCTTCGGTCTTCACTATAGGGACATCAAAATCAGAATCTAACTGCACTTCAGTATGCTTGATATCACTATGTATCACCAACCTATTCTTATTCTTACTCGATTTCTAACCTAAATCCTTCCCCTTCCCCTTCCTCTCAATAACAAACTTCTTCAAGTCCTTAACAGGATCACCCTCTGTGATTCTTTTCCTCTTACCATCCTTCTTCCTTGTATCAACCATTCTATATAAAACATAAAAACAACACAAACCCAAACAATCAATACTCCATTCTGTTAGAAAATTACTTTAATAGATAATACTTTAAACTATTTAGAAATTACTTACCTAAAACAATAATAAACAACAGAATCGAACAATGGAGAAGAAGAAACCAACTGAACCACTTTGTAACAACGATAACGAGTAACAACGATGATGACGAACAACTAAACGAAAATGACAAACAACTAAACGAAGATGATAACGAGTAACGATTACTAAAATGAAGAATAAATCACCAGAAACAACGAATATAGAAGACTAACACACGAACAAAAGAGAGAAAAAGGGTTTCAAAATCCAAACAAGGGTTTCTGTCAACTGAAGAGTCCCGTACAAATGATTGCGGTTATCCCGCGTTTCAAAAAAAACAAACCCGATTTTAAGATGGACACTAATTTGCCATGTCATCCCATTAATATTAATCCCTTAAATTAAGGACTTATAATTTTATTAATATTATAAATAAAAATGATGAAATGTAATATTTTTATAATTATTTTATGGATGTATGATTTTTGTAATTATTTTTAAAAATGTACTAATATATGTAATTAATCCTATATTTTTAACAGTGGCTCATTGGGTCAAGCCCAATTAGCAGCTAGCGAAATATGGCCTCGGCACCTATAAAACAATATAACTTTTTTTTAGACAACTTAAAGTATTAAAATATATTAAGACTGTAACTTGTTATGAAAGTTGAAAAAATTAAAATGGTAAAAAGAATTCAAATGAATCCTTTTAAACAAACAAAAAATTCAATTTAGAAAGAGAGTCAGTCATAACAATAATTAATAGACACCACAAATGTGTTGTAAAAAAAATTTCTTTTTGTAATAAGATATAGAACATCAATATTTCTGCCTGAATCGAATGGTTGACCACTCTTTCCTTAAGACTATATTCGCCCCTTACTTTTGCTACACAGGGTTACTGCGAATTACTCTCCCAAGATAAGACAGGTCCAGATTTTACTCTGTACTAGATTTTGTTGTATAGAAACAAATCTAGTGCTAAACTATAAATGAAAGAAGAAAATTATAACAAGAAAAAATATTAATATTTTTTCTAAGAATTAGAGAGGATTTGAAATAATTTTCAGTGTATTGAATTTTGTGGATTTCTGATCTATTTATAGGTTGGTCGTATCCCAATTATGGGATATGCCGTATCCCATAAATTGGGTTGTATCCCATAAATTGGGTCGTATCCCATAAATTAGGTCGCATCACAATTATGGGATATGCCGTATCCCAATTCAATGTATTTTTGACCCAACTCAATTTTGGCTCCCAACTTCCAATACTCGTTAATATTAATATTACCGTTGGAAACTGCCAAATATTACCATTGGCTCCCAACTTCCAATAACTGATATTACGGTTGATTTTATTACTGTTGGGAAAATAAAATTTTATTAAAAATATATATATATATATATATATATATATAAATGTTGTTACCATGACTTAAACCCAAGTCCTTAATATCAACACTTCTCTCTTATCCAACTGAACCAATATTAATTATTGGTTACATGGATAACATATAATATATTTATTATATACTTTTAGATAATGAAAATATCTAACAATACTCCCCTATTTTCATAATCCTCTAATCCTTTTCCTTTGACATTCTTCTTTCTCTTATTAAATATAGTATACATAAGTAATAGGTGTCTTTCGACTTGAACCTTTACATAGTCTATTTCACAAAATATCTGAATTTTTAGTAGCGTTAGCTTTGAACTAAAAAATCTTAAAGTGATATCTTGCTCTATAGACATATACTATATCTCTTATAGTTTAAGGAAACCCAACACATTTATGGTCTTGTGTTTACCTCTTGGGTTTCGTAAGTGACTTAGAGATAAGCCTTATGTCTCGCAGAAGCGGCCCACTTCCTTCACTTACATAGGTGAATCTAATTAGATGCACTTGTATGACCTGCATCCTCTAAACCGGATATGGATTCATTAAAGGTTTACCCTACTCTCTTTGTTCTCCATACAAGCATACACTATCTTTGAGATGATTTTGAAGAATTTCTTCTTCATACTTGTCTAGTGTATAACTGGTTATTAATTACTATAAGTATTTTTCCATTGAACTAATATACCAGATGTTACTCTAGTATTTAGTTGGGTTCCACTTATAGATTATCTCTCATTTAAAGGCTTTAAACCCATCTCCCTGGAAGTCTTACATATTACATTCTTATCTAGGCCTTTTGTAAAAGGATCTGCCAAATTTCCCTTTGACTTAACATAGTTAAAGGTAACAACCCCTTTATTGATTTGCTCCCTTACATAACTATGTCTTAAACTTATATGTCTATACTTTTCATTATAAACCTTGTTATAAGACCGTGATAATGCTGCCTCATTATCACAATATATTGAGATAGCTGTCATTGGTTTGGGCCAAAGTGGTATCTCAAATAATAAATTCTTAAGCCATTCGGCTTCTTTTATAGCAGTTGATAATGCAACAAACTCAGATTCCATAGTTGAATGTGTTATCAAGGTTTGTTTCTTGGAACCCCAAGAAATTGCCCCTTCTCCTAAAGTGAATATCCATCCACTTGTAGACTTTATTTCATCCGAATCTGTTATCCAGTTTGCATATGTGTACCCTTCTACCACAGCTGGGTATCCTGTATAGCATAATGCATAGTTCATTATGCCTTTAAGATATTTAAGTATCCTTGATACTGCATCCCAATGAACCCGACCGGATTATGAGTAAACCTACTCAATACTCCCATCGCAAATGTTATATCGTGTCTAGTATAATCGCATTGCATACATTAGACTACCAATTACACTTGCATACTCTAATTGAGATATGTTATTTCCTTTATTTGGAAATAACTTAACAGAATGATCATATGGGGTAGAGGCTATCTTGCAATTCTCGTGATTAAACTTCTTTAACAATTTCTCAATATAATGAGACTGAGTTAAAGAAATAGTATCTTGAGACCGCACAATTTTAATACCTAAAATTACATCAGCCTCCCCCATATCTTTCATATCAAAAGTAGCAGACAAAAATGCTTTAGTTTCTAATACTACTTTTTCACTAGTACCAAAAATAAGCATATCATCAACATATAAACAAATTATAACTCCAAAACTTTTATTAAGCTTAGAATAAACACATTTATCCGATTCATTTATTTTAAATCCATTTGAAACAATCATTTGGTCAAATTTTTCATGCCACTGCTTAGGTGCTTGTTTTAGGCCATATAAAGATTTAATATGTTTACAAACTTTTCTTTCCTGGCCTTTCAAAACAAACCCTTCTAGTTATTCCATATAGACTGCCTCTTCTAAATCACCATTTAGAAAAGCAGTTTTAACATCCATTTGGTGTATAACAAGTTTATAAATTGATGTTAATGCAATTAATAACCTAATGGTACTAATTTTTGCTACTAGAGCATATGTATCAAAATAATCAATTCCTTCTTTTTGCTTAAAACCTTTGGCTGCCAGTCTAGATTTATACTTATCAATGGATTCATCTGATTTTCTTTTCTTTTTAAAGATCCATTTACAGCCAATGGGTTTACTATCAGGAGGTAAATTCACCAAGACCCAAGTCTTGTTACCCATGATAGAATTCATTTCATCATTTATGGCTTCTTGCCAAAAACCTGAATCTTGAGAGGACATAGCTTCTCTAAAAGTCAATGGATCTCTATCACTAGAATCATGTTCAGTCACAAAAATACTAGAAGAAACAATAACATCCTCATTTCCTTCTACTAGGTACATGTAGAAATCAGGGCCATAGGATTTTTCTATCTTTGTTCTTTTACTTCTTCTTGGTTTTATTTCTTCAGTGGATGTAGTAAGTTTCATTTCATCATTTGTTCCATGATGAACAATTTCTTGATCCTCTTTATCAGTGTCTTCTCTTGACCTTTTTCTAAAGAAAGAATTCTCAAAGAACTCAACATCTCTAGATTCCAAAATTATATTTTGGCTAACAAAATTTGTGGATTCCATGGTCAAAAATTTATAGGCTTTGCTATTTTGTGCATATCCTATAAAAACACACTCGATTGCTTTAGCACCAAGTTTAGGCCTTTTGAGATCAGTTAACCTTACTAATGTTCTACATCCCCACACCCTTAAATGGTCAAGAGTGTGACGCCCTCAAAATAGGTATACATCACCTATTCTGAGTCGCCAAATACATGGTACAGAATACAAATACAATCTTAATTATACAACAAGAGAGTCGTGAGTTTAAATACAAATCTTGCCTTCTAGACAATATCCACTCGAGAATAAGTCCTCATTGCATTTATTGTCATACTATTTAATGTAATAGTGAGGACTACTAGCTAATACTATCATCCGGACTATCACCCGCTCCCCGACTCGTCTCCGCCCACGTTCTCATTTCTCAAGAGAAAAAGTGAAAGAAAGGGTGAGCTCAACTAGCCCAAGAAGAAATATTATGACTAAGATAATGCGTAATAAATTATCATTAGTCTTCAACAGTGTTAAACTGATAAAATACAATAGACATCCAGTTTAACTGCAGCGGAACATGCAATCCATTAAAAGAGTCAAGTAGAGAATAAAATCTACTATCTTTTATGATATAAAAAGATTTTTCATCACTTTTATCGCTGAGACTCAGCTTAATAAATAATCCACATCATCTCTGCACTACGGCCAAGGATATTCATTAGGGTCACGATCACAAATTATTCATGCACTATGGGCCAAGGATATTTATGTATTCATCAATGGTCATGATCATGCCAACAACTGTCCATCAATGCACTACGGGCTAATGAGGACTTTTATCACATCATTTGTAATATTACAGTCATGATTACACCGAATAATCCCTGATCATAATCATACCAAGTCCATCTATGCACTATAGGCCACAGATGACTTTCAAAAAAAAATATAAACATGAGGATGATGACAATGATATAAGAATTCAATAAAACAAGTTCACGGATTAATTTATTCAAGAACTAATAACGTCCAAATTGTCAACATGATACTGCTTTGTAGAGTAAAATTTAAGAATGCTCAGAAGAATATTTACATGAAAGATACTGGATGAAGCGCAAATATCAAGGATATTCCACTAATTTCATGGAGTATAGAAGTCAAAACTTTAACCAACTGAGTATAATAAAGAATGGAATAACAAAAGAAATCACCATGCATACGGTACTTTCGCAGATGAGCAAAGTTATTCCAACTGAATAATAAATAATGGAACTGTGTCAAAGCGTAATACGACCGGATGTGATATTCCAATGGAATAATAAAGAATGGAATAACAATGTAAATCACCATGCATGCAGACTTCACATAGACAAAGTTATTCCAATGTAATAATAAATAACGGAATCAGTCCGGCGTAAAACGCATAGGCAGGATATTCCAATGTAATAATAAAGATTTAAACCGTGTCTCATGAAAAAACGCATGCATGTGATGTTCCAACAGAATAATAAAGCGGAATTCAGTCCCGCCAGAAACGCATGCATGGATGTTCCAAATGTAATAATAAAGAATGGAGTAACAATGTAAATCACCAAGTATAGGGTGTAGACCATGATACAAAGTTATTCCAAATGAATAATAAAGATGGAATAATAGAAGTTCTCTTCATGAATACAAAAGAAATAATACCCCTTACCGTAAAAAAACTGGATATAGGAAAAGAAAGGTAGCAGACTTCTCTTCTTCTTTCTCTCTATAATTTTCTCTCTCTAGAGTTTCAGTGAATTCGTAAGAAATAATGAAGGAATGAACTTCTATTTATAGAAAAATGGACTGCATAGTAACTAATTCCTGAACAGTCCAGATTGATTTACTTTAATAGGACGGTCCATATTTAAAGCAAAATCTTTTAAATAAAATATAATATATATAATAATAATAATAACAATCACATTACTCCCCAATAATTCAATTCTTCTGACAATTTTTCTTTCCTTCTCACAAACGAAACATGAACTGGAAGGTCATAGATTTATTGGCAGACCTCAATTTCAAGATACCTTGCAATCTATCTATTTATATATATAAATATATATAATCCCACCCACATGTTATATATAATTATACATTATGTAACCATCCACCACATAAAACAACTTCCCTCCTGACAAATGCTAATTCCCCCTTCCCCCACACAAATTGACTAACACACACCCACTTATATATATATATATAAAAAATAAAATTGAGATAACTTTCCACTGACAGTTTTGAAAATTGGTTAAATGGGGGTCCATAAAATACGCCAAAATTCACAACAAATACTGTGACAATAATTAAACAAAACTGAGTGACTTCTCACGTAAGCATCAATAATTAATACCGTGTGCTACTATGCAACCACGCGTATTACTGTACTTTTACTACCGAGTAGTTCAACAGTATTAACGATAAAACTTCCGCCGTTATTTTCATAAAATATTTTTGTCGTTTTCTCAATCCGACAATAATTCCGTTGTGGGGTCCACCAATGATTGTACCGTCGTACGGATATTCCCTGACAAAAAGAATATTTCCCGACCAATCGAATATAATATGACAACTTGCATACTTTACAAAATTTGCAAATATTACCCACAACTATAACATTATATTAAATTCATTCCATAATATTCAAAAATGATAACTATAGAAAAATCATCTTTATTCAAAAAATTGGGGTCTTACAAAGAGAGGGTTTTCTCTTTTTCCACAATTCATAAGGTGTAATATTAGTTTTCTTATGGGTTATACGATTAAGTATATAACAAGCAGTCATTAATGCTTCCCCCCATAAATTTTTAGGCAAACCAAAAGTAAGAAGTAATGTATTAATCATTTCTCCAAGTGTTCTATTTTTTCGTTATGCCACTTCATTTTGTTGAGGACTATAAGGGGCTGTAGTTTGATGAATTATACCATAATTCTCACAAAAATCATTATAAGAGAAGTATTCCCCTCCTCTATCCGATCTAAGAATTTTAATTCTTTGATCTAATTGATTTTCAACTTTAGCCTTGTAGATTTTAAATTTTTCTAAAGCCTCATCTTTAGTCCTTAACAAATAAACTTAAGTGTATCTAGAACAATCATCTATAAATGTTATAAAATATCTTTTACCTTCCCTAGTTAATATGCCCTCAAATTCACAAATATCGGAATGAATTAATTCTAATAATTGTGAATTTCTTTCTACTTTTTTAAAAGGCTTCTTGGAAATTTTAGATTTAACACATATAACACATTTTTCTAAGTCAGAAAAATTAATCTTAGAATTAAACTAAGATTACTCATGCTACGCATACTTTTATAATTTACATGTCCTAATCTAGCATGCCAAACATTAAAAGTAGAAATCATATAAGTAAAAGATGAATTTTTATTAATAACATTTAGTTTGTACATGCAATTAGATTCATATCATTTTCCGACATACATACTACCCTTAGACAATACAATACAATTAGCGTCAAACAAGACTTTTATGCCATGTTTGTTTAAAAGACTAACAGATACAAGATTTTTCCTAATTTCTAAAACATGAAGAACATCATTAAGAGTAATTGTCTTCCCGGAGGACAACTTGAGAACCACCTTGCCTTTACCCATCACTTTTGCAGTTGATGAATTTCCCATGAATAGTTCTTGAATATCCTTCATAGGTTCATAGGCTTGAAATATTGCTTTATTCTTGGCAATATGCTTGGTTGCTCCAGAATCAATCCACCATTTCATGTCATTTCCAACCATGTTAGTCTCCATGATCATAACAACAATATCCTCATTGTCTGCCATATTTGCTTGGTCATTCTTTTGTTGCCTTTGTTTCAAGTACAAAGTACATTGTTTCTTGAAATGTCCTGGCTTACCACACTTCCAACAAGTACCTTTCAATTTTTTATTTCTAGAAGTGCTATGTTGACCACCACGCTTTCTTTTATTGTTGTCCCTTGGTTTAAATTCATTTTCTATGACAAGAGCTTTAGCACTTTTATTTTCTATTTCTAATTTATCCCAGTTTCGAGAATTTTCTTCAACTTGGAGAAATTTAATAAGTTCTTGCATAGTCATTGCATCTTTCTTTTGTTTCAATTCTTTTCGACAATCTTTCCATGAAAATGATAATTTTGAAATGATTGTCGATACTTGAAACCCTTCATCAAGGCTATGGCCTTTCGACACAATTTGATTTATAATAATTTGAAGTTCATATAGTTGCAGCATAACAGATTTGTTATCTATCATTTGATAATCAAATAATGAACTTACTAGAAATTTTTTATTTCCGGCATCCTCAATTTTGTATTTGTTGTTGAGATCTTCACATAATTCCCTTGCCGTCTTTTCCGTGAATTTGGCTTCATATACATCATACAACGAATTGGATAGGGCATTTAGAATGTACCCTTTACACATGAAGTCATCTTGTTCCCATTTTATTCGATTCTTCATTTCTGTCGGAGTCTCATTTTCTTTTTCTTCAATTTTCTCTTCATTTAGCACATGAGATTTTTAATGCTGTTAAGCAAAAATACATTTTGCTTTTCCAACGTCTGAAGAAAATGTGACACCCCCAAATCTGGTACTTCCATTTCCACAGGATTTGGTATTCACTGTACAAACATCATCTATCTATCTACCCATAAATAAATGCAAACCATGCAATAGAAATAAATAATAAATAAATCTCTTCCCTTATGGGGTTACATCAACTGAATAATAAATAAATAAATCCTAGGTTACTCTAACCTTAAATCATCTGTGCGGAAAACATAAACAATAAGTCTTAAGAAACATCAACTCTATATGTCATTATACAACCACATAAACAAATAGTCTTCATTACTTGTTAAGCTTGCTCTTGCCCTTACTAGTGGAAGGTTCGTCTGCTCTTTCGTTCTTAACTATAATGTTATTATTACGCAAGAGTGAGCATGATTGCCCACAAGTATAAAAATATAACAATGAATAATAACATGCGAGAGAAATAATAACTTCTGATATAAAGCTCAACTTTTGAATCAAGAATGAATAACAAGAATCAAAAGAAATTCTGAGGGTCATAAGACCTTGAACTATGTCCTAGGTTGTCAAGTGTTTTTACTTGAAACCTTTAACAATCATAAGACTATGGACTCTTCTTCTCGTACTTAGGGGGATCAGCCCTTAGTACCATACTATGCACAATATCTTAACGCTAAAGCGTAAATAATCCCCTATACAGGGTTGTTCATCTCAGTTTTGACATTCGAGTCCGCACCAAAGGAAGTTTGGTATGGATAATTCATCAAGGGATTCTGAAATTTAGAACGCTCATCAACTATGGACTAGTCGAATCAATAAGGGTTCGCTAATCTAACAAGGTTTAACAGTGAATGAATGTTTAACTTGAATAACATCTAAAAAGGTATACAATAGAATAATTATTGTATAACAACATCATGCTTGAAGATTAATAAACTTTAATATATAAGACAAGCTTGATCAATAATAATGAGAACTTGCTCAATATTGAAAGATGAATTAATCAACTTATATAACAATAACAAGTAGGGTTAGGAAACTTGCTCAACGAAAGTTTAGGGTAAGAAACTTGCCTCGTGCGTAGATTACGCGTTAATAAAACTCGTTCTTTGAATTAAATCCTACATATCAATTACGTTCACAATACCAGTCAATAATAATGTACTAAACATCATAAGTTATTCTTTGTCTAATCTCGACTTCATGACTATACTTTGTTAATTATTATATCTAGTGTAAAATTAAGACTTCACGAAAAATAAACTAATTATGCATTCGATCATTCAATCCACACATAATTGTGTTATGGACATGTTAAGAATTTATTTTAACATCTCATTATAGGTCTAACAAGTCTTTACAATCATTAGACTAAGTTGATATCACATTTCCATACTTGTACACTTTTAAAAACTCATTTCGATTATTTCGCTAAGTGGCGTCATGGCGCCACTTTTGTATTAAGTCTTGTCATTGCTACATTTGGCATCACGGCATGACTTTGATACTTGGGCATTATGAGACGAGAAATGAACTGGGAGTTGGCGTCGCGGCGCGAAACCCCAAACTCTGAATTTCCAGTTCGCGAAGAACACAGAATTCAGCGAAATCAACACTTCTTAACACTAATTTCACCAAATTACACATACCCATATGTTATAATTCATACATAATCAATACTTAACATCTATGGAGTGTTTTTCACCCATTAAAACACATAATCACAGAATTAAAGCTTGCAAATTGGACTATTCTTGATGTTCTTGAAGTTCTTGAACAAAAACATGGATTTTAATGCTACGGATTCGTTATAAAGTCAAATCCAACCATTCAAGTTTTATTTTGTTCATTTTATCATGCATAATCACATACATGTGGAAAATTTTAGGGATAATTTATGATTGACGTATTAATATCACGTATAAGGCCATATGGCCATATAACATACTCTGTAATCGTATACTGTAAAATTTTATGAAACTGATGATATAGAATTATGCAATATATATATAAAACATGTCACTACTCAAATTATTACATATATTCTTATAACAACTTTCCAATTTGTAGAGATTCACAGAAGACTTTAAGCCATATTCTTGAAACTTAAAAGACGTAAAATAAGAATTTGGGTTGAAGAGAATTACCCAAGCGTAAAGCGTAGATTAGTGTGTGAATGAATTCCTTCTAAACTCTTCTTCAATCACAATTCTCCCTCAACACTTCTCAATCTCTCTCTGAAACTCTCTCTGTTTCTATTTTTCTAGACTTGAGAAAAATGAAGAAGAAGGCGTAATAAAGAAAATCAACTGACGCGTTGTGGTCAGTTACCCAGTCACGGGTAACTTCCCTCAACTCCCATTAAGGCCATGTTTGGCTAGCATACTAGGTTTCAAAACCCATTATTTTAATAAAACCTTATCATATAGTTTAAAAAAATGTCACATCCATTATAAAATAAATCAAATATCTAGTTTAATTTATTTTAAATAAAATATAATAATTTCTCATTAATTCACATAGTCACATACTTAAATTTCTCATTTAATAATAATATTAAATTATTAAATCTCTAATTAATAATTAAATTAATTAAAATAACAATAGGCTTATTAAATATTTCTTTTAATTCAATAAGCTCACATAATCACATACTTCGAATAATAAAAATTCTCCACATTAATTTAATAAATATAACACATATAATTAAATTAATCTACCACAATTTCATCAATTAATTATTTAATCTAATAATTAATTCATCAAAAATATTTATTCAATCCAATAAATATTAAAATTAAATTACAAAATTACGGTTGTCACATCTTTCCTCTCTTAAAAGGATTCTGTCATCAGAATCACAACTCAGTAATTCGTCCCGTTACATTCTCCCCCCTTACAAAGATTTTGTCCCCAGAATCGCATATAACAATCTTAGTAAATAAATGACGATAATTCTTCATCATATTCTATTCGAGTTCCCACGTAATTTCTTCAGCGTTGTGGTTCCTCCAAATTACCTTAACATAAGGTATTACTTTATTTCTCAGAATTTGTTCTTTTCGATCGACAATTTGAACAGAAATTTCTTCGTAAGACAAGTCTTTGTCAAAATGTAGGGGTTCATATTCAATCACGTGCTTGTAATCGGGTTTGTAGGGTCGTAGGACTAAGACATGGAAAACGTTGTGGACATTCTCTAGAGCTGAAGGTAAGGCTACCTCATAAGCAACTTCTCCAACCCTTCGTAGAACTTCAAAGGGTCCAATGAATCTTGGGCTTAATTTTCTTTTCTTTCCGAATCTGATCTTTCCCTTCCAGGGAGAGACCTTTAAAAATGCATAACTACCCGGCTCGAACTCAACATTCTTACGGTGTGGATCGGCGTATTTCCTCTGTCTATTTTGAGCTACTGTCAATCTCGCTCGGATCATTTTGACTATTTCTGCTGTTTGTTATATCAATTCCGGGCCTAGTAGTTGTCTTTCGCCAACTTCATCCTAATATAGCAGAGTTCTGCACTTTCTGCCGTATAACACTTCATAAGGTGGCATGCCAATACTAGCGTGGTAACTGTTGTTGTAGTCGAACTCTACGAGCGGTAGATGATCATCCCAATTTCCTTTAAAGTCCATTATACAAGCTCTTAACATATCTTCCAAGGTTTGAATTGTTTCTTCACTCGCCCATCTACATCGAGGGTGATATGTTGTGCTCATTCAGAATCGTGTACCCATGCATTTCTCGTGATACGCTTCGTAAGTTTGACGAAACGCAGATCTTTATCGTAAACAATTGACACCGAACTCCGTGCCTTGAAACAATCTCTTTCACATATAACCTTGCCAACTGATCTAGGTTGAATCTGATTTTGATCGGTAGGAAGTGTGCGGATTTCGTTAATCGGTCAACAATAACCCATACTGCGTCGTAGCCTTTCTGAGTCGTTGGTAGGCCAACCACGAAATCCATCGTAATATGTTCCCATTTCCATTCTGAAATCTCTAAAGGTTGTAGCAACCCACTCGGTCTTTGATGTTCTGCTTTCTCTTTCTGACATGTCAGGCATTTGGCAACACATTCTGCAACCTCTCGTTTTAAATTTGGCCACCAAAAGTGTTGTCGAAGATCTTGGTACATCTTGGTGCTACCAGGGTGAATCGAATATCTTGAGTTGCGAGCCTCGCTCAAAATTTCTTCCTTAATCTTTGGTACTGGCGGTACCCAAATTCTGCTCTCAAATCTTAGTAGTCCCTCACTGTCTATTTTGAATCTCGGTTCAGTCCCTTCAGATATCTTCTTCTTCACTTTCTCACATTCTTCGTCCTGAAGTTGAGCCTTCTTAACTTTATCCAGTAAGGTTGTACCAGCTTGCATCTGGAACAACTTCTCGTCAATTTCTATAGGATACTTCACTTCCAATTCCAGCTTTTCCATTGCTAAAATTAGCTCCTCCTGAGCGGTCAACATCATCAATTTCTCCCGACCTTTTCTACTTAGGGCGCTTGGCCACCACATTTGCTTTACCGGATGGTATAGAATCTCACAATCGTAATCCTTAATTAACTCCAACCACCTTCTTTGACGTTGTTTATATCCTTTCGTTTAAAAATATATTTCAAGACTCTTGTGATCTATATATATTTCACACTTCTCCCCATAGAGATAGTGCCTCCAGATTTTCAAAGCAAAAACCACGCAGCCTAACTCCAAATCATGGGTGGATACCCTTCTCATAATCTTTTAGTTGTCGTGGACGTAATGCGCAATGACTCTACCATTCTGCATAAGCACACAGCCAAGTCCTTTATGCGACGCATCACTATATACCACAAAATTTCCTGTATCATCCGGAAGAGATAACACAGGTGCTGAACTTAACCTCTTTTTTAATTCTTGAAAACTTTCTTCACACTTCTCCGTCCAAACGAATTTCATCGATTTCCTAGTCAAATTCATCAGCGGAGTTGCGATCTTAGAAAAATCCTGAATTAATCTTCTGTAATACCCTGTCAATCCAAGAAAACTTCTTACTTTCGACGGCGTCTTCGGCTAATCCCAGTTAATCACAACCGACTTTGGAGGGATCCATCAAAATTCGCCTCTATCAATCACATGTCCAAGAAATTGTACTCTTTCAATCCAGAATTCACATTTCGAAAACTTAGCATACAACTTCTCTCTTCTCAATGTCTCTAATGTCAACCTCAAATGCTCTTCGTGTTCTTCCTTGATTTTTGAATATACCAAAATGTCATCTATGAATACCACTACGAATTTGTCCAAAAACGGCTTGAACACTCCATTCATTAAGCCCATAAATGCTGCAGGAGCATTCGTTAGACCAAATGACATTACTAGAAATTCGTAGTGACCGTATCGTGTTCTAAACGCTGTCTTCGCTACATCCTCTAGTTTCACCTTCAGTTGATGATAACCACTTCTCAAATCTATCTTTGAAAAATATCTTGCTCCCTTTAACTGATCGAACAAGTCGTCGATTCGCGGTAATGGATACCTATTCTTAATCGTGACCTTATTCAGTTCTCTGTAGTCTATGCAGAGTCGCATTGTTCCATCCTTCTTCTTCACAAATAAAACCGGCGCTCCCCACGGTGATACGCTTGGTTGAATATACTTCTTGTCTAGTAATTCTTGTAGTTGGACCATCAATTCTTTCATCTCTACTGCATTGCCATTGATGCGGTGCCTTCGATATTGGGGTCGTTCTTGGAGCCAAATCGATAACGAATTCAACTGCTCTATCTGGAGGAAGTCCCGATAAATCATCCGGAAATACGTATGTGAAATCTCTCACTACTGGAATCTCATAAATTTTCGGATTCTCTTTACGACTATCAACTATGTAAGCTAGATATCCTACACAGTCTTGTCTTAACAATCTCCTGGCCTGCATCGTCATCAGACAACTCGCTTGTTCAGGCGATTTGCTACTATAAAACACAACCTTCGATTTTGAGTCATAAGGTTAATACGCTTCTTCTGGCAGTCAATTACCGCCCCAAAATTGGATAACCAATCCATACCCAAAATAACATCAAATTCTCCAAGTCGAATAGGGATAAGATCTACGTTCATGATATTACCCTTAATATTTACTCTACAGTTCTTCTGCACATACTTAACAGGGATAATTTCTCTATTCGCAATTTCTATGTTCATGGGGTATTCTAACTCGTCCTTAAATAATTCTAAGTTCTTAGCGAAGTCATCGGATATAAATGAGCAAGTAGCACCCGAATCAAATAACACATAAGCATTAACTTTATTGATCGGAATGATACCTGACACCACATCGCGAGACTGTGCCGCGTCCTGCACTGTCATGTTGAACGTTCTGGCTGTTGGTCTATTGGTTGCGGTTGGTCCAGCAATGGTTAGAGTGCTTCCACCAGTATTTCCTCTGTTTCCTCCTGAACTCGTCCCTTCCGATCCCTTCTTAGGACAATCTCTTGCAAGATGGTCCTTTGATCCACATGTGAAGCAGGCACCCTTCTTTGGGTTCGGACAGTTTGGTGCTATGTGGCCTTCCTGACCACAATTATAGCACACTCGTTTCCCTTTTAAGCAAACTCCCAAATGAGTTTTTCCGCAGGTTGGGCACGGTTCAATCTTCTTCTTCTGCCCTCCCTGTTGTCTTCCAGCCGACAAATTTTCAGACCACTTCCTCTTCAGATTGTGATTACCCCCAGTGCTACTCCCACTAGTCTTGTTATTACCTTCCTTCTCACTCTTCTTCTTCTTCTTTTGCTCCTGATTATACTTCGTTACTGCATCACTTCCACCCTCAGCAAATATGGCCTTCTCTAATACCCCAGCAAAAGTGTTCAATTGGAACATTGACACTTTGCTATACAATCAGGGCTTCAGTCCCTGCTCAAATCGTCTTGCCTTCCTCTCATCAGTGTGCACTTGGTATGTGGCGAACCTAGCCAACTCATTAAACCTTGCCGCGTAATCAGCTACTGACATACTTTCCTGCTTCAACTCTAAAAACTGGACTTCCATCTGATTTTGTGAACTAGCCGAAAAATACAACTCGAAGAACATCTCTTTGAATCTCTCCCAGGTTATTACACCTTCACCTCCCCGTACTTTATTTGCCTGCCACCAATAGCTGGCTTCGGACTTCAGCATGAACGTCGCAAACGCAGTTTTCTGGTCTTTCCTTACTTTAGCAACATCGAACACCTTCTCCATCTCCATAACCTAGGTCTGAGCCTCGATTGGGTTTATGGAACCCTTAAACTCTGGCGGTCCCACCGCCTTGAAGTCCTTAAACGAAGTATTTGGTGGAGCTTAAGGTTGATTATTAAGTGCTCCAGCTAAAAGGTTCACCAATTGCTAAACGGAGTTAGCATTGGCGTCGTTGTTATTGTTTGTTGACCCTTCCCGGGCTTGCTGACAATTTTGTCTTCTTCTAGGCGGCATATTTCTGTTAAGAATATATGCTTATTAGGTCTTTACTCAATCTCTAAAACATCTATGACTTAACTAAATATTTAATCATAACTTACTTAACACATTACTTCAAATAAACTTTGACATTTCATTTAATTCAAAAGTCTTTATATCATAAGATAGCATCACTGCTATTTACATCAACTATCCCGAGATAAAGAATCTACAGGATTTAAAACATCACAATATTCCTTTATTTATGAACATATCGGAATTTACATCATTAACTATCAAATAGTTTCACATAATTAAACTAATACTATCACTGTCTGTTAAGGCGCTGGATAGCTTTGCTACGTTCCTCCTCCATGATATGACACATCATTCTGCGATCTAGCATATATGATGGTAGATCCTCAAACTGGATTGGATACTTCCTAACTCGATCTTGGACCGCATCCATTGCATTTTGTAGTGTAGAGTATGTCTCCTCAAGTTTAGCCTTCTTCGCACGGCGATCATCCTCTCAGACGATCAAGACGGGCGTGACTCTACTACTCGACCCTCCTATGCTATGGCAAGCCTCTCTGAGGTCTCCCTCAAATCCTTCTTTAACTTCTCTATTTCTGCGGACTTATCCTCGGTCTGACCCTTCTCGTGAACCAGATCCCACTCCATGTTTCCTAAACGTGTGTGAAGAGTCACAATCTCTCTATCCTTCTGCTCAATAGTAATCTGCTGACTAACCGCCTGCTCAATCAAATCCCGAATAGTATCCTGCAAATCTACGTTACGATCATAGAGTGCATCACACATCTCTGCATCAATGGAGTTCGGTGGGAACTCCTCTTCTTCCTCTTTTTCTTCCTCTTCCTCAGGATCCTTCTCTCGATGGCCTCCCGCTCCATGCCCCGACCAAAGAACAGTGATCAACGGAGATGGCTATCTCTGTACAAGTTGTTCCCTGACGACATGAATGTCTTGGGGCTCCTCCTCTATAGGTAATCGGGGTTCCTCCTCCCCAGCTCGACTAGCTCCTCCAACATCCGACATCCTGACAACAAAATTTTAAGTTTTAGTTACTAATCCGTGCTAGCGAACACATAGATTAACACATAAGCACGTAAAGTCTTTTATTATCTTTAATGAATTTAAAAATTCATTTCTTAGAACTCGATAAGAGTTTATCACTACTATGTTCTCAATCTCCTACAAGGCTACTACCTAAGGTTGTTCCCCCCACCTAAGGTTCATAACCTAAGGTTGTTCTTTGTCTAATCTCGACTTCATGACTATACTTTGTTAATTATTATACTTAGTGTAAAATTAAGACTTCACGAAAAATAAACTAATTATGCATTCGACCATTCAATCCACACGTAATTGTGTTATGGACATGTTAAGAATTTATTTTAACATCTCATTATAGGTCTAACAATTCTTTATAATCATTAGACTAAGTTGCTATCACATTTCCATACTTGTACACTTTTAAAAACTCATTTATGACCATTCTGCTAAGTGGCACTGCGGCGCCACTTTTGTATTGAGTCTTGGCGCTACGGCCTGATACTTGGCGCTGCGGCGCGAGAAATGAACTGGAATTTGGCACCACGACGCGAAACCCCAGACTCTGAATTTCCAGTTCGCGAAGAACACATAATTCAGCGAAATCAACACTTCTTAACACTAATTTCACCAAATTACACATACACATATGTTATAATTCGTACATAATCAATACTTAACATCTATGGAGTGTTTTTCACCCATTAAAACACATAATCACAGAATTAAAACATTCAAATTAGACTGTTCTTGATGTTCTTGAAGTTCTTGAACAAAAACATAGATTTTAATACTACGGATTCGTTATAAAGCCAAATCCAACCATTCAAGTTTCATTTTGTTCATTTTATCATGCATAATCACATATAAGTGGAAAATTTTAGGGATAATATATGATTGACGTATTAATATCACGTATAAGGCCATATAACATACTCTGTAATCGTATACTGTAAAATTTTATGAAACTGATGATATAGAATTATGCAATATATATATAAAACATGTCACTACTCGAATTATTACATATATTCTTATAACAACTTTCCAATTTGCAGAGATTCACATAAGACTTTAAGCCATATTCATGAAACTTAAAAGACGTAAAATAAAAATTTGGGTTGAAGAGAATTACCCAAGCGTAAAGCGTAGATTAGTGTGTGAATGAATTCCTTCTAAACTCTTATTCAATCACAATTCTCCCTCAACACTTCTCAATCTCTTTCTGAAACGCTCTCTGTTTCTATTTTTCTAGACTTAGAAAAAATGAAGAAGAAGGCGTAATAAAAAAAAATCAATCAGCGTTGTGGTGGATTACCCGATCATGGGTAACTTCCCTCAACTCCCATTAAGGCCATGTTTGGCTAACATACTAGGTTTCAAAATCCATTATTTTAATAAAACCTTATCATATAGTTTAAAAAAATGTCACATCCATTATAAAATAAATCAAATATCTAGTTTAATTTATTTTAAATAAAATATAATAATTTCTCATTAATTCACATAGTCACATACTTAAATTTCTCATTTAATAATAATATTAAATTATTAAATCTCTAATTAATAATTAAATTAATTAAAATAACAATAGCTTATTAAATATTTTTTTTAATTCAATAAGCTCACATAATCACATACTTGAATAATAAAATTCTTCACATTAATTTAATAAATATAACACATATAATTAAATTAATCTACCACAATTTCATCAATTAATTATTTAATCTAATAATTAATTCATCGAAAATATTTATTCAATCCAATAAATATTAAAATTAAATTACAAAATTACGGTTGTCACAGAAAAAACCATCAAACTTTTCAAGTTTGTTAATTTGATTCAAGCTATTTTTTGAATTGTTGTCCTCCATGGTAAGATATAGTCTTAAGATTGTTGTAAAAAAAAAATTCTTTTTGTAGTAAGATATAAAACAACAATATTTCTGCCTGAATCGAATGGTTGACCACTTTTTCCTTAAGACTATATTCGCCCCTTACTTTTGCTACACAAGGTTACCGCGAATTAGTCTCCCAAGATAAGACAGACCCAGATTTTACTCAGTACTAGATTTTGTTGGATAGAAACAAATCTAGTGCTAAACTATAAATGAAAGAAGAAAATTATAACAAGAAAAAATATTCATATTTTTTCTAAGAATTAGAGAGGATTTGAAATAATTTTCAGTGTATTGAATTTTGTGGATTTCTGATCTATTTATAGGTTAGTCGTATCCCAATTATGGGATATGCCGTATCCTATAAAGTGGGTCTATCCCATAAATTGGGTCGTATCCCAATTATGGGATATGCCGTATCCCAATTCAATGTATTTTTGACCCAACTCAATTTTGGCTCCCAACTTCTAATACCCGTTAATATTAATATTACCGTTGGAAACTGCCTGATATTTCCAATAACTGATATTACGGTTGATTTTATTACTGTTGGGCAAATAAAATTTTATTAAAAATATATATTAAAACCTAAGTCCTTAATATATATAACTATTCATAACATATTATTAAATTTCTAAATACTATCAAAATATGTGAATTTTAGCAATTTTTTAATACGAACAACAAGATAATAAGCCGACAATAATCCCACACCCACATTTAATAAGATCTATTATCGTTAATTAACATAGTGAAAAAATAATTTTAGAACCAGAAAAAAAGCATATACAATGGAGAAAACTACATTTCACAAAAGATGATAATAAAATTCTCCACAAAGGAAAAAAAAATAATCAATACTCTCATTAAGAAAACAGGCTTCCACATAAAGATAAAAAAAAGGCAAAATTAATGATTTAACCACCGAAATTGACGCGTTTTATTGAATACCTGATTGAACTTTTAATTTTTTAAATTAATTTACTTAACTAATTTTTATTTTCAAATTAAGTCATTTCGCTAAAAAAAGTTGACAGACGTTAATTTTTCATCTACGTGGCGCTGACGTGGACGTAAAAAAAATGACATGAAAAATAAAAACAAAAAAATCAAAATAACTTTTTACAAAATAGATCTAACCATATTCATCAAAACAGATCTTCATCAAAACAAAAAAAAAAATTTAGAGTTTTCTCCATTTTCTTCATCTTCCCCAAATTTCGCCTTAAAATGTTTATCATGTTTTCGCCTTAAAATGCACCACACACCACTATAATAAGATTATCTTGTAACATCTCAAGTATTACCCGAGGAAAATATGAAAAGAATGCAACCTCGTGAGCATATCTGAGATGCAGAGATGAAATATATGGTTAATTGATGAAATCTAAGAAATAATTTATATCTGATCAGCAAATTATTTTCTTTGAAGTTACAATTTGCTCATCGGTAAATGCTAGGCAGCAAAAGCAGAGTAATAAAGAACGTATACTTACTTTTCTAAACAATTAAACAAAACAATACCCGCCTTAAATACTGAGTCTTATGATAAAACCCCAATTAAAACCCTTTTTTTACCTTTTGTTGTTACATCCTTCTGAGATCAGTGATAACACTTGCAACATACACCTTTCTTCGGCTTACTTCAAAGCCCCTCTTATTCTTCGTGCTCTCAAATCACTGGGTATTATAGATACAGTATCTTCACAGAGCCCGCCTTTCGAATGTGTACAATCTCTGTTACCGAAAACATGATGAACATTTTAAGGCAAAATTTGGGGAAGAAGAGAAAATGAAGAAAACCCTAAAATTTGTGGAAGATGAATAAAATAGAGAAAATTCTAAATTTTTTCTTTTGTTTTGATGAAGATTTGTTTTGCAAAAAGTTGTTTTGATTTTTTTGTTTTTATTTTTCATGTTATTTTCTTCTTTTTTTTCCTTTTTTCATAAAAATAAAAATTAGTTCGGTGAGTTAATTTAAAAAATTAAAAATTCAATTAAGTATTCAATAAAATGTGCCTACTTCAATGCCTAAATAATTAGTTTTGCCAAAAAAAAAATACATGAAACAAGAAAGAGAACACGAGAAAGGAGATAGAGGTCATTCTCAAAAATAAGAAAACCCTTCCCAAATTTACCTAGGTTAGAGTTTTTGAAAAGATAGAGAATAGAAAAAGAAGAAAAAGGGGTCGAATAATAAAAACATTATCATTAATAATATATTACATATTTAAGTTTAAATCAAACCAAAGAGTGAATAGTTCTATGTATTTCGTGAATATTCAATATTGTCACACTACTCGATCATAATCATCCTCTTAGGAAGAGAAAGTAATAATAGAGCATATTTGTGAAAGACAATTTCATCACGGGTTGTCAAAGTAAATTCACTCAATCTTCACTCACCAGCTCAATCTGTATTTAGACGATCAAAATGAGATCGAAGCCTTATCTTTTGATTGATTTTATTCTCGTGTGCTTTAATTTTACAATAATATTTAAATTGTAAAAACACATCATAATTAAATATTATACAAATTTTTAAACATAAATCACAAGCATGCATCATGATATAGCATATGCTCATTAATATTAGATCTATTGTATTAGGTCTCAAAATCAATTTGCCATGCTCTCAATTTGTCGCACACTCGTATAAATTCCAAACTACAAAAGTCTTCCTTATTAGTGATCATCGTCGCCGTTGATTTCGTAAACCTTTGACTAACAGTGAACACGCATGACAAAATGTCGCCGTTTCATCAAGGTAAGTCCCACTTTCCTCTTCACCAAATTCTCCTACGGAGTATTATTTTATTATTAGTCCACTTTCTTTCTTTTGCGTCTTCTTTTCCATTTTGTCATTTCCCATTGACCAACGCCCAACCTCGCTAGGGTTTCATTTCCTTTAAATTTTGAAATTTTGAAATTTTACAATTTCTTTTAGGTTCTGGAAATAAAATCTTGGAATTTTTTAGCTTTTTGATGAATCCCAGAAAGGGTACTTGGTCAAAGATTCAATCTTTTGGTGAAATTGGTGTTATTTTTCTTGCAGAGGCGAATGGTGGGATTGAAGCTGGTTCGATCTGAGGTTTAGTGGTTTCACAATTCTAAGTAAAGGGTATGCTCTCTGCTGCTTTAATTTTACTTCCAGGGGTTAAATTTTCTAAATTTGGTAGTGTATTTTGAGAGGTTTAGATTGCTTGCCTATGGTCTGTTCTATGCTTGTTAGAGCTCAAATTTGAAGTTTGTAGTTACTGTTTGGGTGCTTTGGAATGGTATATTTTGTGGGTTTTAGAAATATATTTGATATTTGAAGAAAGTTTTGAGTGGGTAGAAATGGACAATTCGAATTTTTCGAGGAATAGGCAGAATGAGCATCTGGGTGTGAACAAGATAGGCAAAAATATCAGAAAGAGTCCAATGCACCAGCCCAATTTTACTAATACAGCTAGGCCACAACCTCAGCCTCAGGTTTACAATATTAATAAGAATGATTTCAGGAACATTGTTCAGCAACTTACTGGTTCACCTTCCCAAGATCCACTTCCTAGACCTCCCCAAAACCCACCTAAGCCGCCAAGTATGCGTTTACAGAAGATCCGTCCGCCTCCGTTAGCACCTGTGAACATAAACAGGCCCCCAATGCCCATTCACCACCCACCAGCACCAGTACCCGTGCTGCCTCGGCCTGGGCCAGCTGCTCCTTTTAGTAATAACTCTGTTAGACCTCCTCCTGGCCATTTTGGTCCCCCATCACCTTCAATGACGCCACCGCCCCTCACTCCTGGTGATCAAGTTTGGTCAAATACAGCTGAGTCTCCTATTTCAGCTTACATGCGTTACCTTCAAAATTCGATCATAGATTCTGGCCCGAGACAAACCCAAATGCACCCTCAATATCAACATCAACCTCAATTTCCCAGTCAAAATCAAGCACATCCACTATCGTCTGGGTTACTTCCTAACCCTCATGTGCCTCATCTCCAGTCTCCCAGGATGAATGTTCCTCCTCTTCCATCTCCGAGGATGAACAGTCCTTCTCCTCTCCCGTCTCCTAGGTTGAATGGTCCTCCCCCACTTTTACCATCTCCTACATCTCAGTTCCTCTTGCCTTCTCCTACTGGTTTCATGAACATGTTATCTCCACGGTCCCCTTATCCATTGCATTCACCTGGATATCAGTTTCCTCCACCACTGACACCAAATTTTTCGTTTTCTCCCATGGCTCAGTCGGGGATTTTAGGTCCTGGACCCCATCATCCACCTTCTCCTGGTATTGGGTTTCCGCCATCTCCTTCAGGATTTTTCCCCATTTCAAGCCCAAGATGGAGGGATCAAATTCCAAGCCCAAGATGGAGGGATCAATAGTCCTAGATGGAAAGCTGCTAACTACGCATTTATTCCATGATTGATTCTCCAAAGACTTTCTTCATGGTGACTCATCTCCTTCTTATGGAAGATTCATTTGTGCAAAGTATAATGTAGAGTGTCAGTGTAAGATTTCTTCTTCAAAGTATTTATTCTTCTTTTGCCTTTATGTTTATTTTGTTAATATCCTTTCAAGACATGATTTGAGATACTACTCTGTAACAGCTGCAATTGTTCATTCCTTGGAAATTTTCTTTAGATGATTTAGTGAAGATGTACAAATCATCTGAAAACTTGGCAGACATGTAACATGAGCGTAGTTAGGAGTATAGACATTGAAAATGGAATATAGGTTGTCTGTATTTTTTTGTGTTTTTATAATGTTGTGGATTAAGTTTCAGTTACTATAGATTAAAATTCTTCAGTTTTCTTTATTATGGAAAGAAAGTTGTCAGAGGTTCTGATATATTGTAATATGTTAGGGTCTTTTTCTGAAATTATCTTAAATTCTAAACAAAATATGCATTGCTATTATGAAAATGATGAAGTTCATACTAAAAATGTTTTAGCAGGAACATTAAAGAATGAAATTGAGCAGAAATTTTTTGTTTAATTTTCAGTAAGAAAACATAAAAGTGGAAGGTACATAATTTATTTTACCTGCACATGAATATATGTCCATATTCTTTTCTAGAGGTGTTAAGTTATAGAAGTACTGCAGAAGTAAAGTCAAGATTGAGCTTTTACATTGTGTATTTATAATTCAGGGAATGAGTATGTTATCCATTGGTTGACATTGGGAATGGGATGCTTCTATATATATATATATTGCTTACTTGTGGGATATTCTATATCAGTGTGTTTGTGTTGTATCAGTCTCCATGCTCAGGTCCCACTATTGCATAAATTGCAAGTTCATATTATTGTGTAGATTGAAGAACCAAAATAAGGCTATCTCTTATTAAAGATGCTTGGTAGCTCAAAGCCTTATATTCATTTTCAGCCTTGTTTATTTGCTATTTTTTTATCGTTTGGGGGACTGAGAAGGAACATTGTAATACATAGCTTACACCTGCCATGCTATGTGTCCAAGTTCTTAATCTAAAAGTAATAAACCTTAGTTTTATAGAAGATTTTTAGTTAAGTCAACTAGTTGATTATTTTACAAGTAATTTAGTATAAATATGATGTTTCAACATCCAATGTTAGAATATTGATATTTGTGTAATTATAGGGAATATAATATTTTTTTGTAGCTAAATTTAGAGTATTGGTACGTAAGAGTGCCATATTTGGGTACATAATTACTAATATGCGGTTCGCTATGTCAATAAAAGTATTTGGCAACTTTGGATGGCTTTGTGCATTAATAATTTGGGTGATTGTACTTTGCTGTGTTATGCTATTTAGATCGCATCAAATTCAATAGAGTAAAAATCTGATTATATGTTACCTGGTCATGTTATTCTTCCAAAGAGGATATTGTAGTTGTGGATTACGATCCCAAGGCTGTACCAATTGTGCAATTTTATCTTAGAAGTATTTCCTTTACAAACGGCTTGATTACTTTTGCTGTGGAGTACAAAATCCTCAGGGGCAGCTACCTTGATTTGTGGTCTAGGATTTTCAGTGTTCAAGAAGGCTGCATGTTTCGAAATAAACATCTTTTGATAAGTAGGATGATAGAAATAATACCTTGATATTTTTTTAGGATATTCTACAAATATACACTTGTCAGATCTAGTCTGTAGATTATCATTCTTAAACTTTTTGACATAAGCTGGACAACTCTTAAGTCTTAACATATATAAGATTTGGTTTCCTCCTTGTCCATATCTCATATGGATTCTTTAGGACGGATTTGGTAGGTACCTTGTTTAGTAGGTATGCAGCCGATTTTAGGGCATAGCCCCAGAAGGAAACTGGAAGATCGGTAAAAATCATCATGGAACGAACTATGTTCAACAATGTTCGATTTCTCCTTTCAGATACATCATTCAATTGTGGTGTTCCTTGTGGAGTCCATTGTGAGATTATACCATTTTCTATGAGACAATTGAGAAATTCATT
Source organism: Panax quinquefolius (assembly GCA_020205615.1). NCBI lineage: Eukaryota > Viridiplantae > Streptophyta > Magnoliopsida > Apiales > Araliaceae > Panax > Panax quinquefolius. The sequence goes on from CM035152.1 coordinate 41,249,218, forward strand.
GCTTAAGTATTCACCACATCGATCCGATTAAAGAATTTTAATACTTTTGACAGTTTGCTTCTCTAATTCACTTTTGAACTCTTTGAACTTTTTAAACGATTCAGATTTGGATCATTAAATACACATCCGTATCTTGAGTGATCATCGGTGAAAGTAATAAAATAAGAATACATTCCTCGTGCACTCGTTGTCATAGGTCCACATACATCTGTGTAAATCAACGCTAACAACTTTGTAACTCTTTCTCCTTTTCCACTAAAAGGAGATTTAGTCATCTTACCCATGAGACAAGATTCACAAGTTGGATACGATTCATAATTAGATAGATTTAAGAGCCTATCTTTATGCAACTTGCATAATTTTGTTTCATTAATATGATCGAGTTTACAGTTCCACATAAAGGTATAATTAACATCGTCTCTTTTCTTTTTTTTAATTTGTTCAATTTGAAATATATTTTCATGCAAGTCAGGTATGTATAGTCCATTTCGCGAATTACCAACACCATATAAAATATTTTTATTATAAATAGAACATCTATTGTTCTTTATTATAATATCAAAACTATTTATATCCAATACAAAAATTAAAATAATATTTTTAACGAGTGTTGAAACAAAATAAAAATTATTTAAAATAATGGACTTGCCTGTAGGCAGTGCTAAACAATAATTCTTTACAACTAATGCAACAATCTTTGCTTCATTTTTCACTTGTAGGACGACCTCATCCTTGTTCAGCTTTCTACTTCTGACCAGTCCTTGCATATTATTACATATATGAGAACCACAACCTGTATCCAATATCTAAGTAGAATTTTGACTTTCATAAAAATTAATTTTAATCATAAACAAATCTTGATTAGAAGTCGAAGCTTCTAAAAACTTTTTCTGCTTTTGTTCCGCAAGAAACTCCTTGCAGTTCCTCTTCTAGTGATCCGGCTTATTGCAATGGAAGCAGATTCCTTTACTAGCTGAATCAGTTTTCTTTTGATACTTCACTTTTGCCTTGCCTTTAGCCTTCTTAGATTTCTTCTTTTCAGAAGATACCTTGGGCCTCTTCCTTTTCATGAAAAAATTATTGTCCGATTTATATAATGAAAAAAACGCGCAAGTGCACATGGTCAATCAAGTAATAAAGAAGTAAGAAAAAGTGTCGAACCCGCAGGGAACAATTACTAACAATTATTCTAATTATCAAGCATTTACTAACTTAATCCACTTAAACAGTCACTCCAATTGAATTGTGAAATTATTTTGATTAAAAGAAAAAAAATTAATTAAATAACAATTATTGATCACCATATGATAAAGAAATAAGAATACAATTTTCTTAATTGCTTTGCAATAATCCCCTTACCTTATTCCCACTTGATTAATCCAATGAATTAATAACTAGGATTGCCTATAAATTTATTAACATCTTTCAATGATTAATAAAAATACCTATTTCAGTTATTTTGCTACTTTCGTGCAAGACACTTAAAACAGATTCATTAAGCACAAACTCCTAACAAAGTTACGCATGACATACAAGTACTTTCGTCTCATACATTGTTATGTTATCCTTAATAAGAATCAACAAATTCATACGTTATTATATTCAGATCTAATCTAAGAATTCCTCTTTCAATTCCATTAAAGATATCAAATTAATTGCTAGCTAGACAATTAATAAATTAAGCAAAAAATATAATAATCAACTCAATAGGATCAACAAGTGAAAATAATGGTAATTGAAATATTGAATTGCAAAAGGTTCTATTCTACCCATAATTGGGAAATTAGTTCATCATCATAAAAAAGTCAAGAAGATTAAAATTAAATAACATCTCAAGTACAGATAATGAAATTAAGAGATGAAGAAAAACCATGTCGAGGAATCTCCAGTCTCTAAGCTTCAATCTCTCCGCCTTGTGTGCTCTCCAATGGAAATCTCCAAGTTCCAATAAAAGTGACTCTCAATGAATTGTAGTCAAAAGTCTTAAAGATATGTCTAAAACTAGGTATACAACTAATACTTATAGTCCTAGCACCTATTACATAAGGGAAGTCAAATTCCTCTTCTGAATCAACTTCAAGCAAAAAGGAAATAATATCTGCTAAATCCGCCAATTTTCTTTGATTGATTGGCGGCGCTAGCGCCACCACATAACCAAGATAACTCCCATCGGTCTAGCGCACCTGCGCCAATGTTAATATAAAAAGTAAGCGTGGCGCATTTGCTTTGCCAGTTTTTCCAAGTTGCTCTTTTTTTCTCCCATTTTCATCTTTTAAGCCCATCCATTCTCCTTTTCTGTAAAGTGACACATAACATAAAAAATAACAAGAATAATTATGAAGAACACACAATAATTCAAGTAAAGTAGTACCCAATTCGTAGGTTTTAAACCTACTCATCAAATACCCCCAAACTTAAACCATTGCTTGTCCTCAAGCAATCTAACACAACTACTCTAACATAAACTAAACAAAATGAATGCAACTAATGAGATCGAGCAAGAGCCACAATAGTTAGACAATGCATATGCCTCAGAGATAAACACTGAGCTCGTGGTAAATATTTCAACATGTACAGTCATAATCCCTCACATCATCACCTCACCAACAAAAGTCTAACCTCTTTATGTGTGCGCGTGTGTGTGTCCAATATCGCAACAGTAGTTTCAAAGTTATGCATGTGATTAAATTCATGTACACACTCACCCTTTTCACAAATATGCAACTGAACCAACATCCACATAAGAAATAAAGGAATCAGGTTTTTAAAGTTTTTAAAGAAAGCAAATATATTTCATTAAGTGCTCATGCTTCGCGGGTGCGTGTTACGCTCCATCCCACTATTTATTTACTGTTTGACTCGTGCAATGTCCAACCCCCTTAGTGTAAGACCCCAACTTTTTATGAATTAAAATTTAATTTTTTCTAAATTATTTTAAATAGTAAGGTGTTGATTTGATATAATGCTATAGTTATGGGTGATATGTGCAAATTTTACAAAGTAAGCAAGTTGTCATAAAATATTCATTTGGTTGGGGAATATTCTTTTTATCGGAGAATATTCGTATGACGGCGCAATTATTTGTGGACCCCACAACAGAATAACTGTGGGATATAGAAAGCAACAAAAATAACTTTTTCATAAAATAACGACAAAACTTTTACCGTTAAACTGTTGAAATACCCGGTGATAAAAGTTCAATAATACGCGTTGTTCCACAGTGGTACGCGGTATTGCAAAGTAGCACACGACATTTGTAAGACCCTAAATTTTATGAAATAAAAGTATTCAATTTTTCTTATAAGTAATATTCTAAATAGTAAGGAGTAATTTAATAAATGCTACATTTATGGGTGATATGTGCAAATTTTACAAAATAAACAAGTTGTAATAAAATATTCGTTGTGTCACGGAATATTCGTTTGGTCGGAGAATATTCTTTTTGTCGGGGAATATTCAGATGATTACGTTAAATCATCGTGGAGTGGACAACGAAATAATTTTGGATATAGAAAGTTTACAAAAATAACCTTTTATAAAAATAACGGTAATACTTTTACCGTTAAACTGTTAAAATACCCGATGATAAAAGTACATTAATACGTTTTGCAAGTATAATACCAGATTGCATAAGATCTCCGATTATTGCCGCCACGTAAGAAGTCACTCAGTTCATTCAATAATTGCCATAGTAGTTGCTGCATAGTATCTCATATTATTGATTCAATTATTGTCACAGTATCATCTGCACAATATTTTATATTATTAAATCAACAATTGAGTCGACACGATTATTCATATTATTATTTACATTATTGACAATGTCTAGATAGTTCTGTCAGGGAAAGGGGTTTGGTTATTTAATTGCACGCCAATAAGGAGAAATTCTTATCGAAAAGCCCCCTCTTTCCTGGGAACGATTTGGTTGTCATTATTGTGAGTTATAATATTAATGATGAATAATTATTGAAAGATTAAAAATGTGTTGTGGTAATTATTTATTCAATTTTTGATATAAATAAATGGGTTTGTCATGAGGCGTTTGTTGTAAGTTTGGTTTATTATTCCATGGGGGGACATGATAGTTTTTCAGACCGTCGGTTGAATTTTTAATAGTAAATTAATATGGACCGTCGGTTGAAGTTTTAATAGTAAATCAATATGGACTGTCAGTTGAAGTTTTAATAGTAAATCAATATGGACTTTCAGTTGAAGTTTTAATAGTAAATCAATATGGACTGTCCGTTTTAATAGTAAATCAATCTGGACCGTTCATGAATTAGTTACTATTTAATCCATTTTCTTATAAAATAGAAGCTCATTTCTTCCTTTTTTTTATCACTAATTAACTAAAACTATAGAGAGAGAAACTATAAAGAGATAATAAGAAAGAAATAAAAGAGTATTCTGCTACTACACTATTGCAGTATCCAATCTCCTACTAAGGTAAGAGGTATTATTTATTTCCTATTTGTAAAGGATGTTATTTTCTTTCATATTCGTACATGATATTACTTCATACTCGTAAGGGTTGTCATTCTATTCCTTATTAATCTGTGAGAATAACTTGTCTACGCGGATTACCGCATGCCTGGTGAATAACCCTTTGTATTCATTTTTTATTAATCTGTAGAATAACATGTCTACGCGGATTACCGCATGAATGGTGAATAACCCTTCGTATTCATTCTTTATTAAGTTGTGGAAATGATTTGTCTACGCAGATTACCGCATGACGGGTGAAAATTCATTTGCAGTTCCGTAAATTATTTCTTTTCATATTCCTAAATCTAAACTTATTATGGTAAATATTGCTTCTATAATACCTGAAATGATTAGAAATTCCTTAAGGTTTGTGTTTCATCTAATATCATTTCATTGGAATATTGGTCTGAACTTTTTTTATATATTAAATTTCAATATTTTCACTCGGGGTACTATTCATTCAGGGTACTTTGCATGACGGGGTACTATTCATTCGGTACTATTCATTTGGGGTATTATTCATGTCGGGGTACTATTCACGATAAAATTATTTTCTTTTTCTGTCCAAATTATCTTTGATATATGAATTTTATTCTTAAATGTGAATCCACGTTTTGATCATCATGTTTACCATTTGGTCATTCTTGAACTCTGGATAAATTGAAGTATAAATCTCTAATACTTATCCTTGATCGCACTTGATTGATTCTTTATATCATTGTCATCATCCTCATGATTATATTGTGCTGAAAGTCATTTTTGGCCCGTAGTGCAAAGATGAACTATTGATTGGTATGATTATAACTAGGAATTGTGTATTGGTATAATCATGACCTTTAATATTACAGATAAAGACTTGTGATGAAAGTTCTCTGTGGCCCGTAGTGCAAAAAATAACTTTTGATTGATATATTTGGTTATAGTGTAAAGAAGAAATGTTGACTAATATGTTTGGCCCGTAGTGCAAAGAATAACGGTTAATTAATATATTTGGCTCGTAATGCAAAGATGGATATGTGTTTGACATGATCATGACCACTGATGATACAAATGAATATCTTTGGCCCGTAGTCCAAATATAGACTATTGTTTGGCATGATCATTGGTTTTACAGTTGAACATCTCTGGCCCGTAGTGCAAAGATATACAATTGATTGGTATGATCATGACCATTGTTGTTACATTTGAATGTCTTTGGTAGGGTGTAAAGACGATATGATTATTGAATGTCTTTAGCCTTTGTGGCAAAAACATTGAGTGAAAGTTCTATTAAGCTTTTGTGGCAAGGAGAAACTGTTGATTTATATTATTATAAACATGAATTGTGAATTTAACTATAATATTTGGTGGTTCAGGCGAAGACATGTGATATAAGTTCTTTTTGTCTTGGGTACACCAAAGAATTGTTGATGGGTATTACAGGAATGAAATATTAATGATGGACTTTTAATGTGGAGGATATAGTAGACATTATGTTCTACTTGACTCTTCTAATTGATTGTTGATTTCGCTGCAATTATGGTTGAACACTTTTATCATCTACCATATGTTCTAAATATCTGATTTATTACTCATGAATGCTATTGATAATTTGATTATCTTTAGTCATAATATTCTTTACTGGGCTATTTGTGCTCACCCTTTTGCTTCACAATTCCTTTCAGGTAATAAGAGTGTAGCTGGGTAGAGCGGGGATAACAGGAGAATAGAGTGATGGTCTGTGACTGTTGAAGTTTCTCAATACCTTATAAAACAGCATGACAATATATAATTGTGTTGAGAACTTAAAATGTGTGTGTCGTATTTTATATGTTATTTAATAGTTAATTTTGGTGAACAACAATAGGGTGATGAGAACCCGACTTTGAAAGCGTAAAAAATACACCCCATTAGAATGAGAAGGACATAAATCTTCTCATGTTCCTTTTAAGACTTGAAATATTTTTGTTGTATTTTATATGGCATTGTAATAATTTGGGTGTGTATATTATCGTATATTCAGTACAATATTTATATTAAAACTCACAGCTTATGTGTTGTCGTATTTTGCACGACAGTTTAATAGTTGTAAATAGGAAAATTTGTATTTGGATTTATAAGTACTGCTTCTATAATACCTGAAATTAGTAGAATATCCTTAATAATTTGCGCTTCATCTAATATCATTTCACTGGAATATTGGTTTGAATTTTCTTATTAAATTTAATCTTTTCATTTCGGAGTACTATTAATCCGGGATACTATTTATACCAGAGTACTATTTATCTGGTGTACTATTTATGCTAGAGTAATATTCATCCAAGTTACTATTCATGCCGGAGTACTATTCACGATGAAATTAGTTTTTTCTTTCTTTGTCCAAATTATCTTTGAAATATGAATCTTATGTAACAATTCGGATTTTTAAATTGTAATTTTAAATATTTATTTAATTATATAAATATTTAATTAGTGTGTTTATTGTTAAATAAATATTTATTTAATTTGATTTGATTTGATTATTTATTTATGAAATAAATAATTAATGAGTGAAGGAAATTTATTATTATGAGAAAATATTCTAATTTAATTCAATAATTAAATTAGAGAGTTGATAGAATTAAATGGATTATTATAAAGTTTTTAATTTAATTTGGTAATAAAAGGGTGACAAATAACTATGTTATGAATGAGTTATTAAAATAAATTAAAGGAGTTTAAATTAGTTTTGCCAAACAAGACTTAAGGATATTAAGTCTTTAAATTTTAAAGAGGTTTTGCCAAACAAAGCCTTATGGCTTTTGAATTTTAAATTTTAAATTTTATTATAATAAATAAAATAAAACAAATAAAGTATAAAATATATTTATAACCTATACGTTATATTTTTGTAACTGATATTATTTAGTAGGCGTATTATTACCTATCAGTTTTATTTTATGTTTGCTAGCCTATCATTTTAGTTTACGCTTACTGTTGTTAGTAGCCTAGTCTAATACTGAGAGAAGAAAGAATAGTTACAACGAGTTTTGAGAGAGACTTGTCAGAGTTTGAGAGAGACTGGTGAGAGATTGCTGTGGTTAACAAGGATTACGCAAGTAAGCAAAATAAGGTATTATTCATAACCTCCATATTATATATATGTCTATATGTACATATATATGTTTATATGGCATAGTTCCTAGAGTCTTTGTGTTCTTGACTATAGTATAAAATTCTTTACAAAAATTATTTGTAATCCAAGCTTCTTTATGTTTGGTTAATAAATTTTGTGTATATGCAATTGTGATGACATAATTATATATATATATATATATATGTGTGTGTGTGTGTGTGTGTGTGTGTGTGTGTGTGTGATTATATGCTATATTACATTTAAAAGAAAGAAATTGGGTTTACAGTGAATATATGTATGAACATGGTTTGTAAGACTACCAAAATTGATATTTGATTTTTAATTAATGGATAAATTAAGTCTGGATTGTATTAATTTGGTAAGAAACGAAGAGAATATAGTTAGAATGAATCAATTTGGTGTATAATTGGGATTACAGTGTAAGTTTTTGTCAAACAATATCAAAAATGGAGTTTTTGATTTTAAACATAGCGTTTAAGGATTTAATTGTTCTAAAGTTGTTGTTTAGTTGCTTTGAAATCAGTATATATGATGGGTAATGTTTTGAAATCAGTAATCTATGTAAGTTATATATGTTAATTTAGGTGCTAGCAGCGTTAAACAGTCTAAAATTTTGCTTTGTTCTGTTTTTATTGTGGTCAGTTCTGTAATTTGGCGCCTCAGCGCAAAAAATAGAGCCGCAGATTTCAACCTTCAAGCGTTTATGGTGCAAAAACTCGGTCCCACAACGCCAACCTCACGCCAAGAAGACACCAACCTCGTCGCGCAATCAGCCAACCCAAGGCTTGTTTGTGAGTAGAAGTATGGCCATATAAGCGCCAATCTCAGCTCAATCCGTGGCGCCGCAACGTTGCTTAGCAGGATAGCCCAGAAAATTGTTTCCTCTTACACAGAGTCTATACTTGTTGATATGATACAATATTATGACTATTAAAAATATAATATTTTTAAATGTGGTATTATAGTGCTATGAATGAGTATATTATTAGTAGTTAACAAATTTTCTTGTGTAATTTGATTACGTGGTTAAAAGTCAAGCCATACATGAAATAGACACCTAATTGTATGCAAAGTATATGTAGTAACTAATTATGTCATGATGACATGTGTATAGGGTATTGTGAGCCAAACTGTTACGGTTTAGCTTACACGCAAGACAAGTTTTCTAAACCTAAACTTCTTTGTGCAAGTTTCGTAACTTTATTTATATTGTGCAAGTTCCTAAATCTTACCTTTTGATATTGAGCCAGTATTTCTAATATTTAACTTGTTATTTAGCATGCAAGTCTCTAAATTCAAATACACTGATATTGAACAAGTTTTTTCATTCAATTTTCTATTTGTTATGCATGCTCAATACTCAATTCTAAATAACCTTAGCTTAATATTGTTCAAGCAAGGTATGTTACGTTATTCAATGTTTATGCTCTTAGATTATTCCTAAAGCATGACCTTAGTATACAATGTTGATTCACTTATAATTTATTCTATAGCATAATGTTATTACATTTTTAGTCAACTAATCCTTAGTTGATGTTCGTAAACTCTAAATTACCTTGAAACCTATCCAAACCAAACTTACTTTGGTGCGGACTCGTATTCTAAATGCTGAGATGAACAACCCTATTATAGGGGATAATTTACGCATAACATTGAAATGTTTGTGCACAACACATTATACGAAGGGCTGATCCCCCTACGTACGAGGAGTCTTTATAGTTTTTTTGTCAGGAGCCACAGATTCTTCTCTGTTTATTATTTTTCTTGTTTTATGTTTTGGATCTATAGTTTGGTATGTGGTCTTTTATCTGGAAGTGAAATCGTAGCTATTGGATGTCTAGATTTCTTGTTATAAACGGTCAAAACCCGTTGACCGGGCATGACCAGTCAAAATCTGGGTAACCCAGAAATGCTAAACCAGCGTCTGACAAGTTTTTATAACGCCTTGATCTGTCAGTGTTTAAGTTGTTTGTTGATGTTGTTGTAACCAGTTGGTAGTCTGTCATGTGTACTTTATATTTGTGGCCTTAGATCGTCTAAGCTATCAACAGATCGAATGTAATAGTTGGTCAAAGTAGGCTATTTGGCCATGACTGTGAATTTTTGGAATTTCCAGAAAAGGTTTGCATGAAATTTCTGACAGGGTTTGACCGAGCTTAATCTGGTCATTGTTGTGTTGTTCGATCGATTTGTTGTTTTATTAATGTTCCCTGACACAAGGACTGTAAATGTGAACTATTAAACCACATGAACGATAACCAGAACTTCTAGAAAATTGAGCTACAAGATGGCTACTCTAACTGTCCGGGTTTCTGGAAAACCCAGGTAATGTTTGACAGTGGGTTTGAGGGTTCAAATCTTGCATCTGAGTTGTGTTATGAATTTGTTGATGGTTGATTCTTGTAGTGTTACATAAACACTACAAGATCATGGTTAAAGATATCCCAGAACATGTATGGATTAAGAATTAAAGCCGGTCAAAGTTGACCCCTTGCTAAGCCGACTGTGAGTGTTTTTGAGCTCAAGAACACCAACAGCGACGCTTAGTGTCGCTATAGGCTATAGCAACGATTTTTAATATTTTTAATTTCTAATTTTCTGGAAATTAATTAAAAATAGAAAATAAATTATAAAAATTACCAAAAATAGTTTTAAAAATTATTTTAAATTATATAAAATAATTTTTGACTATTTGGGATATTTTTCAGTAATATTTATAATTATTTAAACATTAATGATATTTAATTTATTTAATTAGTATATTAAATAAAATAGAAAAAAATAATTTTAATATTATAAAAATCATTTTAAATAAGAATAAAGTGTTTAAAAATATTTTGAGTTATAAAATGTCACTTTTAATATTTTTGGATAATTTTAATTAATAATTTAATATTAATGATATTGGATTTATTTAATTATAATATTAAATAAATGAATTAAAATGATTTTATTTATTTAAAATTATTTAAAAATGAGAAAAATGATTTAAAAATATTTTAAGTTATAATTAATGACTTTTAATATTTTGGTAAATATTTCATTAATATTTAAATACTAATGGTGATGATTTAAAATGATTTTAATTACTTTAAAAATCATTTAAATACAATATTGGTGATTTAAAAATATTTTAAGTTATTATTAATAACTTTAATATTTTGACAAATATATCATTAATATTTTAATATTATTAAATATTAATGATGATGGAATTAAACAATATTTAAATTATTTAAAAATGATTCTAGTGTTTGAAAAATTATTATAAATTATAATAATTGTTTATAAATTATTAAAAGCTTTCAAAAAATATTATTAATGATAATTAACTTATCTAAAATAATATTGAAGCTTTGAAACCAAGTTTAATTGACAATAAATGTGTTAATTGTCGGATAGGATGACCAGTACATCGAAAATAGACCGAAGTCCAACTAGACCGAACTAGTTAGACTTAATGAGTGTTTATATAAGTTATAAACACTGATGTGGCTATGTGGTAATGTGTTTAGGAGAAATTTTGACTGTGAATTAATGTATTGTATGTTGTGATTTATTGTGCTAATTGTGAGACCGATATTGTTGATTATAGGTCTTACGAACGCAGATAAGTATATTGTGTAGCAGTAATCAACGTGAAAGGCAAGTTTCCTTAACTCAACCTTGAGTTATATCTATTCAATATTTATGGTGGTTAATTATTGTTGATTAGACTACGTCTGAGAATTTATTGTTGTATTTCTATTTTAAATATTGTATGACTTTTTATAATGTTATAACGAATCTTTATTTTGTTTTGTCTTTTATTTTCTTCAATTGACCCAAATTTGGCAATCCAAGAAAATAAAGGTTTCGCAGGCGAATATTTACTCTTTTCATCGCTATTTCAGTTGTAGGGTTAGCTCTTGATTTTTCTTTTGTTTATGCAAAAAATATTTTAGTTGCTACAACGATATGACCGATATCTCATATCTTGACTGGTTCTTTGGATCTAGATAATGTGAAGTGATGAGTTGGTTAGTAGTCCTATAGTGCTGCTTCAGTTTTGCGCCAAGTTATATATTCAAAAGTAAATTCTGCAATATCTTCAGAGTCGCATCCGGGTTGCCGAATTGCCTACTTATCTTCCTTAGAAGAATCGGACCCTAAAGTAGTTCCAGTATTTTTTCGATCGACCTAACCTGAAAGAAAGTTTAAAGGACCCACTTCCCACTTCCCTTTCCCCGCTCCTTCTGTTTAGGATTCCTAACCTTACTAAACGCTCCCTTTCACAAATCATTCCTTTTATCGTGGCTTTCTCTTATTCGCAGTTAGTGCATATTTATTAATTTAAACTGAATTAGTAATTTTGAAAATATACTTGAAGAATAATTGTTATTGGATATTCACATCCGTAGAAGCTATTAATGATTGTAAATATTACAAATAGTTCTTGTCTATTGTAGAATTGTGTTGAGAAATGTTTTAGCCAATTATTCTGGCTGGACGAACAATTGTTAGAACTTAATAGGTTCGAAAAGAGAACTCAATTAATATTGACAGTTCGATGCTAATTATTTCGGCTAGATCGAGAAAGAGATTAGATATTGAAATCATAGTATTTCGTTGTTAAATCAAATTCTGATTCTAAGACTGAGAAGAACAACCTTTTATTATAAAAGGGGTAGAATTTTTGGTTGTATATTCGGCCATTACGCGCTTTCTAAATATTATGCATAATATAGGGTATAATGAAGCTGATCACTTTATATACTTGCAGAGGGGTATGATTTAATCGTTATGGTTATCTGATACACCTGGGTATATCAAAGTATATCTTTGATAGTTACTCGAAAAGAGAAGTTCAAGATCCTTTGTGATCACTCAGCATAACTCTGGAAAATATTTCCATCTTGTATTTGGGTATATCAAAGTAAATCTTTGATAGTTACTCGAGAAGATAATTTCAAGATTATTTGAGATCATTCAGATTAAACTTTGGAGAATTCTTCTAAATTATTATTCAATCGAATAACGTAGAAACTTTAAAAGTGTTGTACCCTTTCATTATCAGATTATTGTGTTGCATAGAATGCGTGAAGACTTGTTAGTTATTAAAGCTTTCTTCAGCTATTTCAAAGTTTCCCAAACTTTTGTGTTATTCTGTCAAACTAGATAGTCTGTTCTTATTAATTCTTATAAATTTATTGTATGTCTTAACTTGCGGGGCAAACTTGTTGCTCACCCTTGCTAAATAAAATATTTCAGCGGGGAACGAAGTGGCAGGAGGTGCTGTGAAGGACAAAGGAAAAGGCGTTGTGATAGCGTAGTTATTATGAACATTATTATTATGTTATGTTTGTAAATCTTTTTTGTATATCTAAAGGGTAAGTTTGTAATGTTAAGGTTAGACGACCTGAGACTAATGTATTAACAATATCTGTTAATGACTTATGTATTACTATTTCTATATGAATGGGTAGTTAAATGTTATTATATTGTGGATCATGAGCACCAAACTCGGGGGTCAGGTAACCCGAATTTGGGGACATCACAGTTTGGTATCAAAGCTGTAGGTTATAAACCTTAAGTGGGGTGGGGAAAACCCTAGGATTATAACCATAAGTGAGATAGAAAATACTCATTTAGAGTACTAAGTGAGGGATTATCAAAGTGCATCAATAGTGAGATATGTGGACACATAATGAGAGAATTTCGTATTGGTGAAGTACTAATCAAGTTGTTTAAACTAATTTGTATAATGTCCGAAGAAGATGAAATGAGTACGGAGATGCCAGCGGCTATTGCACCAGTGCCAGTAGCCGAGGTGCCAGCGCATAGCGAGTTAGTGGAAGAAGTGGGAAAAGATGAATCTATGATCAATCTTGGGAGCGATCATGATGATTATCCCGAGATGTATCTGAGTGGTGATGAGGACGCAGAGTCCGAAGAAGCTAAGGTGGAGAAAGGGAATAAGACTAAAGTTGGGGAGAAAGATTAAGAATCTGCAGAAGTCCAAGAACTCCAGGGTAAAATATTTCTCTTGGAGGAGTTATGGAAGACGGAGCGATCGTTAAGCGAAATGACTGAAGAACGGAACTAGCTGAAGGCGCATATAGAAAGGATGAAGAATGAAGGTTGTGGATCATCTGAAGGAACACTCAAGCTGAAGGGCAAGAATAAGAGAAAGAGGGACAACGACTGCGATAATTCTAAAAATTCAAACCCGAAGAAGAGGCAAGTTTGTAGCAAGTGTGACAAGACTCACGTGGGAGAATGCATGATGTGGAAGAATGTGTGTTTCAACTGTAAGCAGGAAGGACATATTTCCCTACATTGTCCTAAGCCGAATATGAGGAAGTGTTTTTCATGTGGGCAAACGGGGCACGAATTCAATAAGTGTCCCAGTAAGAAGAAGACTGGTGAAGGGAGTGGTCGGTAGACAACTTAGATATAAGTGATAATATCTTTTGGTAGAAGATTATGATATTAAAAGTTGTAATATCGAGAATGATGAGTGAACATATGTAAATATATATGTTGGTATGAATAAAATCTTTATTTTCTATATGAATATAAGATTAAGATTAATTTGTGAGTTCTTAAAACTCATACTTATGGTAAGTTCATGTTAGAGTTTATGCCCTAGAGTCCAATTATTTGATATAATTGCTTAACGTTTTGATATTATATTTGATTGAATAAATGAATGATTTTATTATGGTTTTATTTACTGCGTTATATAAATGTTAGCATAATAAAAATATTTAGAATAGTGATACAAATTATATAGTTTCAAGTATGTGACTTGAACATAAGATTATATAATTATAATTAGTATCATTATTCTTAAATGTCCCTAGTCGAGTATCATTGTTGATGGGACAACAATGATGCATTGAGACTAGTATGTGGATTGACTGATGACCAAATCTCATTGGTCATAAATATATGAGATATTAAGTCAATGCATAGGTACATGTTAGAAGAACGTGTAATCGGATGGACTCCACCATGAGAATTCTATGTGGAGCATTATGTGAAGTGTCATTAGCAATTCTCATAGTGACAATGATGTAATGGTCCTCGACCGAAATCACTATATTACTACGGGAATTTATGTACTTTGATATCATCAAATGTCACCTTTAATAGGGTGGACTATAAAGGTGATTATTGGGTACATCATGAATTGTGTGAGGAATATGAGTGATCTAGATGGAATTTAACCTCCTATTTATTAGGGTGATATCCATAGGCCTCTTGATTGAGTAGGACTATGAAATGCATGGCCATGCTCAAATAGTGATTTGTTTCATATACTACACTCATTGAACAAGAAAACTCAGATTAAATTATGAAGAGTATGGCACATTCCATGACTCGAGTTTAATCTAGGATATTAAGGTTAAAAGGATTAAATTACATTGAAACATTGGTCACTAAAAGGTTGCATCGAATCATCGATCTTATTATTACTTGGGTAGCAGTGATGCATTACTAGATGCCGCTCACTGTTTATAATTTTATAATATGATTTTAAAATTATTGCCAACGTGATAATAACCTATAAGGTCACACACATAGAACATAATTTAAAGGGAATAAATTTAAATTTTAAGGATTTAAATATATTAATATGATTAATAGTATTTAAATCATTTAATTTAAATTAAAAGGAAAGTTTGTATATATGTATATTAATTAAGTAAGACTTAATTAAGTTATATATATAAATTCGGATTTTATGAAATTAGGTTTTGATTAATTCCTTTTAACTACTATATATAGGATATATAGCAGCTACTTAGGTTAATTCATAACTTGAAAACCCTAGCCGCTCTTAGAGAGAGACTAGAGAGAAAACATACAGTTTCATAAAGGTTCCTTTGGTGGCTAGTACAAAGAAGTCCCTCTTATTGCGTAATCGTTCGACGGTTGCTGCGGCGTTCGATGTGGATACCATAGAGGCGTAGTTTCGTGAGGAATTGCGTTAAGGATTGAGCGCATCAATTTGATTCTCGTTTTTCATATTCGGTATAATCTCTAAACAATCGAAAGTTAATTTTTTTTCGCATGGATCCTGTTTTTGGGTTTCGGAAATTTCTTTGAATTATTTTATTTCCGCTGCGTTCTTGTGCCAAAATCCCTACAGTTCATGACTCATAATTATATGAAATATTTTTGAACCCCTCAGCGAATGGACATCAAAGGTCTGACTAGGATAAGTTCATACGCTCATATAATTGTGGCAAGTTTCTGAACTCATAAGTATGGTAAGTTTGACAAACTGGGAATAGCTATGTGTGAATGGAGAATTGCAACTTTTTGTGTAAAGTTGGAGAATTGCAACTTTTTGTGTAAAGTGATGTTTTTAATCCTGATATTATTTAAAAGGGATAGTAATATGTGTTAAGTACTAAAAGTACTATGTTTTATTTGAATAAATATGCGATTATATGAGAACTATGTGTTAAATTCTTATTGTGTTAAGAATTTGTGTAAAGAAAGAGAATTAATGTAAGATTTTGATTTAAATCAGATCATGCCGCCTAGACGACAAAATCAAAATCAAAGAGAAGAACAGTCAGTGAATAATGAAGGAGGTCAAGCGGACCCAATGTAGAATTTCGTAGATATGTTAGCCCAAGCTATGGGAAATAGAGCTCCAGCTGCAAGAGGAAGAGTGAGAAATCAGCCAACTGATAGATTGGCAAATTTCAAAGACTTTAAAGCGGTAGGACCGTCTGAATTCAAAGGGACCACGAATCTAATTGAAGCCCAAACTTGGGTAAAGGAGATGGAGAAAGCATTCGTTATCGACAGAGTAGCGGAAGAGCAAAAGATAACTTTTGCAACATATCTGATAAAGGGAGAAGCCAATTACTGGTGGGAGACAAATCAGGCGAGAGCCGGTACAACCGTAATAACTTGGATGAGATTCAAGGAGTTGTTCTTTGAGAACTACTTTTCGTCTAGTATGCAAGATCGGATGGAAGTTAAGTTCATAGAACTAAAGCAGGAGAATATGTCAGTTTCTGAGTATGCTGCCAAATTCAACGAATTAGCCAGATTTGCACCTCATCAGGTGGACACAGAAGCAAGAAAGGAGAAAAGATTTGAGAATGGATTGAAGCCGGATATATACAACAAAGTAGCCGTATTACAGATTAATACATTCGCGGCTTTGTTAGAAAAAGCGTTAATTGCTGAAGGAGGGAGTGAAGTTGCATCTCAATTTCATCAAGAGAAGAAGAAGAAGACCAATGACGGAGGAAGTAGTGGTGGAAGTAATTCGAACAAAAGGAAGTGGAGCAAGAATGCCCAGTCGGGTAATAAGATAGAAGGAAATAAGAAAGGGAGGGAGCCATGTGCAACTTGTGGGAAGAATCATGCGGGAGTTTGTTTGAAGAAGAAGGAAGTTTGCTATAACTGCGGTCAAGAGGGACACCTGTCACCCAATTGTCTCAGTCCGAAGAAGATTCAAGGTTGTTTTGCGTGCGGATCGATTGCCCATCTGGTTAGGAACTATCCTAAGAGGAATGGGGAGAAGGAAAGTGTCAACAAGGGATCTGGTAACGAATCCTTGACGATTCGAGGACCTGCACAGCCAGGAAGACCAACAGCCCGTACATTCAACATGACGACGCAAGATGTAGTGGCTACTCAGGAGGTGGCAACAGGTAACGATTTTAT
This sequence comes from Panax quinquefolius, assembly GCA_020205615.1. Classification (NCBI taxonomy): domain Eukaryota; kingdom Viridiplantae; phylum Streptophyta; class Magnoliopsida; order Apiales; family Araliaceae; genus Panax; species Panax quinquefolius. The sequence continues at coordinate 41,266,496 of CM035152.1, forward strand.
TTAGAAATTTTATTACGCAAGTATTATGAGTTAGATATTGCTGGGAATTGTTTTCTCTTATAGATCTAAGTCATAGGTTAGAATTTGAGAAACAAATGAATATTGTGTTGATAAGAGTAAATTGATGATACAACTTTAAAAGACCGTAGGGAGTAAGAAAGCGGTGATTCTGAGGAGGAAATCCTTTTAAGGAGGGGTGAATGTAATAACCCAAGATTTTGAATAATCTGAATTTTTCGAATAAATTTTATTTATTTATTTAATATTAATATTGACTGTTAATATTGTACTGTGTATCTATGATACGAGTCTCGAGAAGTGGTCAATTTGTGTATTGACTGATAAATAAGAGTAGAGTTGTGCATAACAGCTTTAGAAACCCTAACCCTAATTCTGAATAGGGATTCGATAGAAAATAAAATTAAAATTATTGTATTGATAAGTACGCGTTTGTACTATTCTGAACCCTAATTCCTCCTGTATTTTGAACACGAGTCTCCCTCATCTGATTTTGCATGAACTCGCAAAAGCTTCTAAACATCCCCTCGCTCATCATCCGCTTTCGATTGGTGTTGTTCACAGGAGGTACATTGCCCATTTTGTTGCACGCTCTCCTCGTTGGTAAGACAGCATCTCCACGGCCTCATTTACTCCACAATTAATATTCTCAACGACATTCTCAAATCTTGTCATGAAACAAGGGTTAATTAAGGAAATCAATATATCACATAATATCCCTATATATCGACTAACTAACAAATAAGCTTAGGTAAAACACACTAGCGGAAGGATTTACTCTGTCTCTCCTCCTAGTTCTATTCCCCGATCTCCGCCAGAGATCATATCCCTAAGCTCGATACCAACCGCGACGGCCCAAAATAGGTCCATTCCATCCAACCCATTCGAAAGTTGCCAAATACATGGTACAAAAATAACTACAACTTTATTATTACATTTGTCGTGCAAAATACGACAACATATATATCTTTGTGAGTTTAATTACAATTATTGTCTTCTGCAGACAATATACATACCCAAATAAATCCTCATCACAATTATTTATATACATTATTTTATAAAATGGTGAGGACTACTAAACAACTCTCTCTATAACCATCATTCCATACCACACCTAAGCATTTCGCCATTACATTCTCGCCTCCCGAGAGGAAAATTGGAACAAAAGGAAAAGGGTGAGCTCAACTAGCCCAGTAAAGAACATTATGACTAAGATAACATAGAGCAAATTATCGTTAGTCTTCAACAGGGAAAAATCTAATAGAATACAATAGACAACCAGTTTTAAATCAACAACTGCAGCGGAAACAACAATTCTTTAGAAGAGTTAAGTAGAGAATGCAAACTACTATCTTCTATATATGAATTTAAAAGTTCATCGTCGATATTTTATCCCTGTAACATCAATCAATATATATCTGGAATCAAATATTCATCTTTGCACTACAGGCCAAAGATATTCATCAGTTGATCATGTTCATCTAAACACCTGTACATCTTTGCACTACGGGCCAAAGATATTAATTAGTTGGTCATATTCATCTCAACACCTGTTCATCTTTGCACTACAGGCCAAAGATATTTAGTAATATCATCATTTAGGACTGAGGATGATGAAAAATATTTTAAAGGAAACGAATCCAGTGAAACAAAAGAACAAATATTAAGGATTCGTATTTTAAACAATCCAAGTTCAAAAATACTTCATAAGTAATCAGAGTGGAGTAAAATTCAAGAATGATCAAAACATGGATACAATCAAAGCTAGTATCCAACATAGATATTTTGGACAAAAAGAAGAAATTTCATTTTTCTATGAATAAGGCCAGTATGCGTGAATAGTGTCAGATGCGTGAATAAAGGCCGTACACGTGAATAGTAACTCAGACACCAAAAGATAGAAATTTCACAAAAAACATCATCACGCTTATGAATAGTACTTCATGAATAGTAACTCGTGAATAAGAACTCATGAATAGTAACTCATGAATAGTAACCCCGACATGAAAAAGTTCCAAATTTGATAAAAAGTTCCAACCAATATTTCAAAGATAATTATATTGAAGAAATAATATCATTTTCGAATAAAATAACATCCCTTACCTCGAAAGACAAGATTTCTAGTTGAAACACAGGATATAAAGCTATGACTTGAACTTGCTTTCAGTATAGCAATACTCAAAATATACTCAAAATACTCACAAGAATACGCCGATAATATAATATAGAGAGAAAATTTGCTCGTGTGATTTTCAATTCTAACCTAAGCACCCTATTTATAGGAAAATGCTTAGAACACCAAAGTAGAAAATTTATTAAATATTATAATATTTTTTCCAAAACTTCATACGCATGCTTTTACCATCTGAACTCAGCCCCTATCACATGTTAAATGAGGGAAACAAAATGAAAAACACGTTTTTGTAAATAAAAATAATTAAAACTTTCAAAAATCAATTATTTCGGAACTTCGGAACTTCAATAATTCATAATAAATAGTCCTTTTATCAGAAAATTCAAGTCTCGCGACTTTTTATAGGAAATTCAATTCTTTACAACTTTGCAGAAGAAAGTTTTTCCAAATTCCAAACAAAATTGACAAAGAAATCCATAAGCCAAGCGATTTTACGTTTATAATCAAATTTCAGTCAAGAAATGGGGTCCACCGACACACAAAACATGTGTTAATCATTTAATGCCACAAAAAATACTCTTCCTCCTCATATACTCATATATCACACATTCATTATAAAAATATCACCGTTAATATATTATTAAAATAATATATTTAAATGAATTATTTTATCAGAAAAAGATAAAATATTAATTTTCAACAATTGTCACATTAAAAATTTTCTCCATCTATATCCACATAAAATCAATATTTTCCTCATCATATAAATCAATAATTAATTATTCACAAATAATATTACAGAATCACAAGATCGGCAACGTGCCGCTCCTCAGAAAGAGGGGCTTTCAATAAGGATATCTCCTTCATGGCGCCGCAATTAGGTGACCAAACCTCTCCTTAGATGCGAACTTTCTAGACATTGCCAATAATGTTATCCAATAATATTATTCGATAATATGAATTATTATCTCGATAATGGAAAATACGTGTAATGACAATTTATTGAAACAACGGTAATATAAAATATCAACGCAAAGAATTATTGAAACAATAAAATAAAATAATGAATAGTAATTATCAGAATAATTATTGAGTAGTGCCTTCACGTAAGAATCAATAATTGGTGCAATACCATGTACTCTTGTTCAACAACGCGTATTAGTGTGTTTTAACCATCGGGTATTCCAACAAAGATAATACGGTAATAACTACGCCAAGTTATTTATAAACAACTTATATTTGTCATTTTCTTCATTCAATCGCTTTCCAGTTATGGGGCCCACAAAAGACTGCGCATCGCATGCATTTAATATTCCCCGATAAGCATTTAATATTCCACGACCAAACGAATATTCCCCGACAATAATGAATATTTTATAACCATTTGCTTATTAGAAATATTTGTGTATTTTACCCATAACTATCCACATTAATCAAATCAACATTTACTATTTCAAAATAATAAATAGAGGAAAATAAATTTCATTTATTAATAATTTGGGGTCTTACATCGAACGTAACAGTTGGTCAAAGTAATGACTGTGAATTTCTGGAATTTCCAGAAAAGGTTTGCATAAAATTTCTGACAGGGTTTGACCGAGCTTAATCTGGCCATTGTTGTGTTGTTCGACCGATCTGTTATTTTATTAATGTTCCTTGACATAAGGATTATAAATGTGAACTATTAAACCACATGAACGATAACCAGAACTTCTAGAAAATTGAGCTACAAGATGGCTACTCGAACTGCCTAGGTTTCTGGAAATCCCAGGTAATGTCTGACAGTGGGTTTAAGGGCTCAGATCTTACATCTGAGTTGTGTTATGACTTTGTTGATGGTTGATTCTTGTAGTGTTACATAAACACTACAAGATCATGGTTAAAGATATCCTAGAACATGTATGGATTAAGAATTAAAGCCGGTCAAAGTTGACGTCAGTGTTCTTGAGCTCAAGAACACCAACAGCGACGGTTTTTAATATTTTTAATTTCTGATTTTTTAGAAATTAATTAAAAATAGAAAATAAATTATAAAAATTACCAAAAATAGTTTTAAAAATTATTTTAAATTATGAAAAATAATTTTTGACTATTTGGGATATTTTTCATTAATATTTATAATTATTTAAATATTAATGGTATTTAATTTATTTAATTAGTATATTAAATAAATTAGAAAAATAATTTTAATATTATAAAAATTATTTTAAATAAGAATAAAGTTTTTAAAAATATTTTGAGTTATAAAATGTAACTTTTAATATTTTGGAGAATTTTCATTAATAATTTAATATTAATGATATTGGATTTATTTAATTATAATATTAAATAAATGAATTAAAAATGATTTTATATATTTAAAATCATTTAAAAATAAGAAAAATGATTTAAAAATATTTTAAGTTATAATTAATGACTTTTAATATTTTGGTAAATATTTCATTAATGTTTAAATATTAATGGTGATTATTTAAAATGATTTTAATTACTTTAAAAATCATTTAAATAGAATATTGGTGGTTTAAAAATATTTTAAGTTATTTTTAATAATTTAATATTTTTGAAAATATATCATTAATATTTTAATATTATTAAATATTAATGATGATGGAATTAAACAAAGATTTAAATAATTTAAAAATGATTCTAGTGTTTAAAAATTATTATAAATTATAATAATTATTTATAAATTATTAAAAGCTTCAGAAAATATTATTAATGATAATTGACTTATCTAAAATAAAATTGAAGCTTTGATACCAAGTTTAATTGACAATAATTGTATTAATTGTCGGATAGGGTGACCAGTACATCGAAAATAGACTGAAGTCCAACCAGACCGAACTAGTTAGACTTAATGAGTGTATATATAAGTTATAAACACTGATGTGGCTATGTGGTAATGTGTTTAAGAGAAGTTTTGACTGTGAATTGCAGTATTGTGTGTTGTGAATTATTGTGCTAATTGTGAGACCAATATTGTTGATTATAGGTCTTACGAACGCAGATAAGTATATTGTGTAGCAGTAATCAACGTGAAAGGCAAGTTTCCTTAACTCAACCTTGAGTTATATCTATTCGATATTTATGGTGGTTAATTATTGTTGATTAGACCACGTCTGTGAATTTATTGTTGATTATTCGCTGTTAGTGCATATTTATTAATTCAAATTGAATTAGTAATTCTGAAAATATACTTGAAGAATAATTGTTATTGGATATTGACATCCGTAGAAGCTATTAATGATTGTAAATGGTACAGATAGTTCCTGTCTATTGTAGAATTGTGTTGAGAAATGTTTTAGCCAATTATTCTGGCTGGACAAACAATTGTTAGAACTTGATAGGTTCGAAAAGAGAACTTAATTAATATTGACAAATCGATGCCAATTATTTCGGCTAGATCGAGAAAGAGATTATATATTGAAATTATAGTATTTCGTTGTTAAATCAAATTCTGATTCTAAGACTGAGAAGAACAACCTTTTATTATAAAAGGGGTAGAATTTTTGGTCGTATTTTCGTCCATTGCACACTTTCTAAATATTATGCATAATATAGGGTATAATGAAGCTGATCACTTTATATACTTACAGAGGGATATGATTTAATCTTTATGGTTATCTGATACACCTGGGTATATCAAAGTATATCTTTGATTGTTACTCGAGAAGAGAAGTTCAAGATCCTTTGTGATCACTCAGCATAACTCTGGAAAATATTTCCATCTTGTATTTGGGTATATCAAAGTAAATCTTTGATAGTTACTCGAGAAGATAATTTCAAGATCATTTGAGATCATTCAGATTAAACTTTGGAGAATTCTTCTAAATTATTATTCAATCGAATAACATAGAAACTTTGAAAGTGTTTTACCCTTTCATTATCAGATTATTGTGTTGCATAGAATGCGAGAAGACTTGTTATTTATTAAGCTTTGTTCAGCTATTTCAAAGTTCCCCAAACTTTGGTGTTATTCTTTCAAATTAGATAGTCTGTTCTTATTGATTCTTATAAATTTATTGTATGTCTTAACTTGCGGGGCAAACTTGTTGCTCACCCTTGCTAAATAAAATATTTCAGGTGGGAACAAAGTGGCAGGATGTGCTGTGAAGGACAAAGGCAAAGGCGTTGTGATAGCGTAGTTATTATGAACATTATTATTATGTTATGTTTGTAAATCTTTTTTGTATATCTAAAGGTTAAGTTTGTAATGTTAAGGTTAGACGATCTGGGATTAATGTATTAACAATCTCTGTTAATGACTTATGTATTACTATTTCTATATGAATGGGTAGTTAGATGTTATTATATTGTGGATCGTGAGCACCAAACTCGGGGGTCAGGTAACCCGGATTTGGGGGCGTCACACTTGTAAAACTGTTGACTATTATATTGTCAAACTTTATTTTAAATCTTGTGATGTAATTATTTAAATTTTCCTCATATGATGTTTGTATTTAAAGGTTAGATAATCTAGGAGATTTTTATTAGTTAACTTATGTGCTCGTGAGTGTCGAGTAGTAATGATTAGTAATTAAAACATAAAATTTTGGTTATCAGGATGGCTAATGTAGGAGAACCCAGTCAAGCTAGAGAGGAAGGACCCCAGATGCCTAGAGAGGAGGAGCCTCGAGATATTCATGTGGTTTGGTAACAACTACTGCCACAGGAATCACCTCCGTTAGTCACAGTAGTTGAGTAGAGATGGACGAGGAAGACCTTGTTGAGCTTACATTTAAATCGATCGCTGCCCGTATGTACGATGAAGTATACGACCGAAATATAGAACTTCGGGATAACATCGAGGAGGTAAGAGAGATAGTAGCTGAACAATTGGCCTCAATAGCGCAGAAGGACGATGAGATCCATGATCTAGAGGAACGTCTGAGCAATGTCTAAGGGAAACTGGTCCACATTGAAGGAGGAAACGAGCAACTGACAGAGGAGATCGCAGACCTGAAGAACAAGCTGAAGGAAGAATCTACTAAGAGGGCAAGAGCCGAAGACGCGTACGAAGAAGCTTCTAAACGAGCCAGAGTAGCAGAGAGAGATGTACAAGTGAAGAAGATCAAGATGGAAGATATGGATAGTGTTTTTAACACCGTGATCAATCGAGCTCAAGATCGGGTCATGGGTTATCGGATTCAGTTTGAGATGCTGCCATCGTACATATTAGATCACCGAATAATGATCCGTATTATGGAAGAAGAGCGTCGTACGGCTATGCAGTATGTTAGTAGGCCGTCATAAATGTAGTTGATATGTGATTAATGATATGATAAATAAAATGTAAATCCCAAGTGTTTTGTAACCTATGGGATATGATGATGATGTTATCCTGGAACTTTAGTAGTTTAGGAAAGTTAATATAAATAGCAGAGATGCTATTGTTCTTATGTTTTCTAAAAGATTATGAATGAATAAAAGTTATTATTTTATTTAAAATGTTATGTGTTATGTGATGAGTTTTTATGAGGTGCAAGTTAAGTAGAAAATACTTAAAGAAATTGAGTAATAGTCTAATGGGTGTATTTTAACAGAAAATGCCTCCAAAAAGACGTCAGACATGACAAAGAACCCCTGAGGGATCTACCAACAATAACAACGCTGAAGCTAACTCCATTCAATAGTTAGTGATGTTACTGATGGGTACATTATAGAATCAACCGCGGAATCAAGCCGTGACATTTAAGGATTTCAAGGCGGTTGGACCACCAGAATTTCGTGGGTCCATGAATCCAGTTGAGGCACAGACCTGGATCATGGAGATAGAGAAAGTGTTTGATGTAGCTAGATTATGTGAGAATCAGAAGACTTCTTTTACAACATTCATGTTGAAAGCAGAGGCTAGTTATTGGTGGCAAGCCAATAAAACTCGAGGGGGACAAGGGGTGATAACTTGGGATAGGTTTAAGGAGATATTCTTCGAGACCTATTTCCCAGAGAGTTCGAAGAATCAGATGGAGGTGCAGTTTTTGGAACTGAAGCAGGGATCAATGACGGTATCGAAGTATGCAGCAAAATGTAACGAATTGGCGAGGTTTGTGCCATATCAAGTCAACACAGATGAACGCAAAGCGCAAAGATTTGAATAGGGACTGAAATCCTAGTTGTACAGTAGGGTCTCCTTGTTCCAGCTGAAGACTTTCGCAGTGGTGCTTAAGAAGGCAATTCTCGCTGAGGGTGGAGGCGAGGCTGTGACAAAGTATAATCAAGAACAAAGAAAGAAGAAGAATGAGGGCGAAGGTAAGAATGGTAGTGGGAGTGGTGGAAATGGTAGCAATAACTTGAAGAGAAAATGGAATGGAAATGTGGGTGTTAGAAACCAACAGGGTAACCAGCAGAAGAAAAAGTTCAAAGCATATGCTACATGCAGAAAGTTTCACATGGGTGTATGTTTAAGGGGGAAGCGTGTATGCTTTAACTTTGGTCAGGAGGGTTACATTGCCCCAAATTGTAGTCAACCCAAGAAGAATATTTGCTACACGTGCGGGTTGAAGGATCATTTTGCTCGTGAGTGCCCTAAGAAAAAACCTGAAGAGACAACGAGAAACAAGGGAGGTAGCAGTGGAGGCACATTGACCATTGCGGGACCAACGACATCAAACAGACCCACAACCAGAACCTTCAACATGATTGTGCAGGATGCAGTGCAATCAAAAGATGTTGTGTCATGTATTATCCTAATCAATGATATTGATGCTTATGTATTATTTGATTCGGGTGCTACTTGCTCATTTATATCTGATAAATTTGCTAAGAGGTTAGGATTACCTAGTGAAGAATTAAATTTCCCTTTAAACATAGAAATTGTGAATAGGGAAGTGATTCCTGTTAGGTTCGTATACAAGAATTGTAGGGTGAACATTAAGGGAAATTTCATGATGGTAGATCTAATTCCAATAAAACTTGGAGAGTTTGATGTTATTTTGGGAATGGATTGGCTTTTCAACTATGGAGCGATAACTGATTGCCAAAAGAAATGTGTAAACCTTATGACTCCGTCAAAGGTAATTTTCTATGGTAGCAGGTCACCTAGACATGCGAGATGTCTAACGATTATGCGGGCCAAGAAGTTTTCGAGTCAAGGTTGTGTGGGTTATTTAGCTTACATAGTCGATACTCAGAGGAAGAGAGTAAAACTGGAAGAGATACAGTGGTTAGGGAATTTATAGATGTGTTTCCGGAGGATTTGCCAGGACTTCTGCCTGACCTAGAAATTGAATTCATGATCGACTTAGCGCCATTAACCGCTCCTATATCGAAGGCCCCGTACAGGATGGCTCTGGTAGAAATGAAGGAATTGTTGGTACAATTGCAAGAGCTGATAGACAAGAAGTACATTCAGCCGGGTGTGTCACCCTGGGGAGCACCGGTGTCATTCATGAAGAAGAAGGATGGGTCAATGCATCTTTGCATTGATTATAGGGAATTAAACAAAGTCACTCTTAAGAATAAATATCCATTACCAAGAATAGATGACTTGTTTGATTAATTGAAGGGTGCTAGATATTTCTCAAAAATAGATCTGAGAAGTGGGTATCACCAATTGAAAGTAAGAAAGGAGGATGTACCAAAGACGGTATTTAGAAATCGGTATGGACATTACGAGTTTCTGGTGATGTCTTTCGGATTGACCAATTCCCTTACTGCATTCATGGATTTGATGAACAGGGTGTTTAAACCATTTTTAGACAAGTTTGTAATGGTATTCATTGATGACATCCTGGTGTACTCCAAATCTCAAGAAGAACACGTGGAACATTTACGTTTGCCATTGATGACGCTAAGAAAGGAAAAGTTGTACGCGAAATTCTCTAAGTGTGAATTTTGGCTAGAACGTGTACAATTTCTTGGGCATGTGATTGACAAAGATGGGATTTTAATGGATCCATCAAAAGTTGAAGCCGTAACTAATTGGGAACAACCAAGAACACCTTCGGAGGTGAGGAGTTTCTTGGGACTGGCCGACTATTATAGACGATTTATTCAGGATTTTCTAAGATTGCCACTTTGTTAACAAGTTTGACAAGGAAAGCTATAAAATTTGTTTGGACAAAGAAGTGTGAAGAGAGTTTTCAGGAATTGAAAAAGAAGTTAAGTGTGGCACCTGTGTTGTCATTACCAGATAATATAGGAAACTTTGTGGTGTATAGTGATGCCTCACATAAAGGATTGGGTTGTGTTCTTATGCAGAACAATAAAGTTATTGCATATGCATCAAGACAATTGAAGGATTATGAAAAAGGATATCCGACTCATGATTTAGAGTTGGCTGTTGTGGTATTTGCTCTGAAGATAAGGAGACACTATCTCTATGGGGAAAAATGTGAGATCTACACAGACTATAAGAGTCAAAAGTATATTTTCACTCAGAAGAACCTGAACATGCGTCAAAGGAAATGGATGGAATTGATAAAAGATTACGATTGTGAGATCTTTTATCATCCAAGCAAAGCGAATGTGGTTGCAGATGCTTTAAGCAGGAAAGGTCGGGAAAAGTTAATGCTGATAACCACTCAGGAAGAGCTTATTTCAGCAATGATAAAGCTAGAGTTAGAAATAAAATTTCTAAAGGAATCTGATGAACGACTATTCCAAATAGGAGCTAGTCCAACTTTGGTGGACAAGGTAAGGAATGCTCAACTACAAGATGAAGAATATAGAAAGATCAAAGAGAAAGTGGTTAAGAGTGGTGAAGTGAATACAAGATCGATAGTGAAGGGCTACTAAGATTTGAGGGGAGAATCTGGGTTCCAGCAGTACTAGATATTAAAGAAGAAATCTTGACCGAAGCTCATAACTCAAGATATTCAATTCATCCGGGAAGTACGAAGATGTATCAAGATTTACGATGACACTTTTGGTGGCCAAACATGAAAAGAGATGTCGCAGAATGTGTTGCGAGATGCTTGACATGTCAAAGAGTAAAGGCAAAACACCAGAGGCCAAGCGGATTACTTCAACCGTTAGACATACCAGAATGGAAGTGGGAACATATCACAATGGATTTTATGGTAGGTCTTTCAACTAATCAGAAAGGATATGATGCGATTTGGGTAATAGTGGACAGACTGACAAAGTCAGCACACTTTTTGCTAATAAAGATTAGATTCAATCTTGATCAAATGGCAAATTTGTATGTGAAAGAAATTATTTTGAGACACGGAGTTCTAGTATCAATTGTGTTAGATAGAGATCCGTGATTCACGTTAAACTTCTGGAAGAGACTACATGAATGCATGGGAACACAATTAAGAATGAGTACGATATACCATCCGCAAACAGATGGCCAAAGCGAACGAATAATCCAGACGTTGGAAGATATGCTTAGAGCATACATCATAGATTTCAAAGGGAGCTGGGATGAACATTTATCGTTGGTGGAATTCGCCTACAACAACAGTTACCACGCAAGCATCGACATGCAGCCTTACGAAGCATTGTACGGCAGGAAGTGCAGAACTTCACTATGCTGGGATGAGGTCGGTGAACGCCAACTGTTAGGACCGGAACTGGTACAACAAACTGCTGAGGTTGTTAAACTCATCAGGACAAGAGTGGTAGCTTCTCAAGACAGCATGTAAGAAGTATCTTTGATCAACATGCATAAGATCGTGAATTCGACGTAGGAAATTTCGTGTTCTTAAAAGTTTTTCCTTGGAAGGGGAAAATTCATTTCGGTAAAAAGGGAAAGCTGAGCCCGAGGTTTATTGGACCTTTCAAGGTGCTGCGAAGAGTTGGAGAAGTGGCTTATGAGGTAGCTCTACCTCTAGAGTTGGAACACATTCATAATGTATTTCATGTTTCGGTGTTACGACCGTATAAACCCGATTGGAAGCATGTGATAGAGTACGAACCATTGCAGTTCGATAAAGACTTGTCTTATGAAGAGGTTCCTATCCAGATAGTTGACAGGAAAGAACAAGTGCTCATGAATAAAGTGATACCTTCTGTGAAGGTAATATGGAGGAACCACAATATCGAAGAGGCTACGCGGAAACTCGAAGCTGAAATGATGAAGAATTACCCTGAGTTATTTGTTTAATCTGTGTCTTCGATTCTGGGGACAGAATCTTTGTAAGGAGGGAAGAATGTGATGAATAATTTGTTTGAGTTGGGATTCTGGGGACAGAATCCTTGTAAGGAGGGAAAAATGTAACAATCCAGATTTTTAAATTATAATTTTAAATATTTATTAAATTATATAAATATTTAATTGGTGTGTTTATTGTTAAATAAATATTTGTTTAATTTGATTTGATTTGATTATTTATTTGTCAAATAAATAATTAATGAGTGAAGGAAATTTATTATTATGAGAAAATATTCTAATTTAATTCAATAATTAAATTATAAAGTTGATAGGAATTAAATGGATTATTATAAGGTTTTTAATTTAATTTGGTAATAAAAGGGTGACAAATAACTATGTTATGAATGGGTTATTAAAATAAATTAAAGGAGTTTAAATTATTTTTTCCAAACAAGGCTTAAGGATATTAAGTCCTTAAATTTTAAAGAGGTTTTGCCAAACAAAGCCTTATGGCTTTTGAATTTTAAATTTTAAATTTTATTATAATAAATAAAATATAAAATATATTTATAACCTATACGTTATATTTTTGTAACTGATATTATTTAGTAGGCGTATTATTACCTATCAATTTTATTTTACGTTGGCTAGCCTATCATTTTAGTTTACGCTTACTGTTGTTCGTAGCCTAGTCTAATACTGAGAGAAGAAAGAAGAGTTACAGAGAGTTTTGAGAGAGACTTGTCAGAGTTTGAGAGAGACTGGTGAGAGATTGCTGTGGTTAACAAGGATTACACAAGTAAGCAAAATAAGGTATTATTCATAACCTCCATATTATATATATGTCTATATGTACATATATATGTTTATATGGCATAGTTCCTAGAGTCTCTATGTTCTTGACTGTAGTATAAAATTCTTTACAAAAATTGTTTGTAATCCAAACTTCTTTATAATTGGTTAATAAATTTTTTGTATATGCAATTGTGATGACATAATTAGCATATATATATATGTGATTGTATGCTAAATTACGTTTAAAAGAAAGAAATTGGTTTTACAGTGAATATATGTATGAACATGGTTGGTAAGACTACCAAAATTGATATTTGATTTTTAATTAATGGATAAATTAATCTTGGATTGTATTAATTTGGTAAGAAACGAAGAGATTATAGTTAGAATGAATCAATTTGGTGTATAATTGGGATTACAGTGTTAGTTTTTGTCAAACAATATCAAAAATAGAGTTTTTGGTTTTAAACATAGCATTCAAGGATTTAATTGTTCTGAAGTTGTTGTTTAGTTACTTTGAAATCAGTATATATGATGGGTAATGTTTTCAAATCAGTAATCTATGTAAGTTATATATGTTAATTTATGTGCTAGCAGCGTTAAACAGTCAAAAATTTTGCTTTGTTATGTTTTTATTGTGGTCGGTTCTATAATTCGGCGCCTCAGCGCCAAAAATAGAGCCGTAGCTCCAACCTTCGCGCCGCAGCGCCAAACTCGACGCCACAACGCCAATCTTGTGTCGCAATGCCAGCCCAAGGCATGTGAGCCACGCCATAGCCATGGCCAACAATGCCATGTACAGTGCATAGCATGGCCTTAATCTTAGCTCAATCCGGTGGCGCCGCAACATCGCTAGCGAATGGCCCGTAAAAATTGTTTCTCTCTTACGTAGTCTATAATTGTTGATATGATGCAATATTATGACTATTAAAAATGTAATTTTTTAAATGTGGTATTATAGTGCTATGAATGAGTATAATATTAATAGTTAATGAATTTTCTTGTGTAATTTGATTACGTGGTTAAAATTCAAGCCATTCATGAAATAGACACCTAATTGTATGCAAAGTATATGTAGTAACTAATTATGTCATGATGACATGTGTATAGGGTATTGTGAATCAAACTGTTACGGTTTAACTTACATACAAGGCAAGTTTTCTAAACCTAAACTTCTTTGTGCAAGTTTTGTAACTTTATTTATATTGTGCAAGTTCCTAAATCTTACCTTTTGATATTGAGCCAATATTTCTAATATTTAACTTGTTGTTCAGCATGCAAGTCTTTAAATTCGGATACACTGATATTGAACAAGTTTTTTTGTTCAATTTTCTATTTGTTATGCATGCTCAATACTCAATTCTAAATAACCTTAGCTTAATATTGTTCAAGCAAGGTATGTTATGTTATTCAATGTTTATGCTCTTAGATTATTCCTAAAGCATGACCTTAGTATACAATGTTGATTCACTTATAATTTATTCTATAGCATAATGTTATTACATTTTTAGTCAACTAATCCTTAGTTGATGTTCATAAACTCTAAATTACCTTGAAACCTATCCAAACCAAACTTACTTTGGTGCGGACTCGTATTTTAAATGCTGAGATGAACAACCCTATTATAGGGGATAATTTACCCATAGTGTTGAAATGTTTGTGCACAACACATTGCACGAAGGGCTGATCCCCCTAAGTACGAAGAGTCCTTATAGTCTTATGACTGTTAATTTTAAGTTGAAATAATTCTTATAACTATGGACATAGTTCGTGGTCTTTTGACCCTTAGTTATATATTTTAAATTCTGTTCATGAATATTATTGATGAAGTACCTTACTCATTTTCTATTGAGCCAATTCATTTGGCAATTGATATGATGTTTATTCATTATCATTTTAAGTGAGCTTCGTTTGCTCACTCTTGCTTATATAAACATTACAGCTAAAGTTGAGAAGGTCGATGAACCTACGACCAGTAAAGGGAAAGGGAAGATAAACAAGTTTTGAAGACTTGTAAAGCTGTTGACTATTATATTGTCAGACTTTATTTTAAATCTTGTGATGTAATTATTTAAATTTTCCGTATATGATGTTTGTATTTAAAGGTTAGATAACCTGGGAGATTTTTATTGGACTTATTGATGTAACCCTTTAATGAGAAGGTTTATTATTAAACTTTATTATGTTTGGGTAGTTAGATATGAACATTTTTATCAAGTGAACCCCATATCTGGTGGAAATGAAGTACCCGAATTTGGGGGTGTTACATCTTAAATATCACTTTTAAATTTTACTCCACAATTGGTGATCATGTTGACAATTTGGATATTCTTGAACTCTGGATAAATTAAATTATAAATCTCTAATATTTATCATTGATCTCACTTGATTCATTCTTTATATCATTGTCATTATACTCATGCTTATATCGTGGTGAAAGTCATCTTTGGTCCGTAGTGCAAAGATGGACTGTTGGTTGGTATGATTATGACTAGGAATTGTGTATTGGTATAATCATGACCTTTAATGTTACAGATAAAAGTTTGTGGTGAAAGTCCTCTTTGGCTCAAAGTGCATAGATGGACAGGTGTTTGACATGATCATGACCACTGGTGATACAAACGATTATCTTTAGCCCGTAGTGCATAGATCATTTGTTTATTAGAAATAATTATTGATTTATGTTACAGGAATAAAAAATTTATGATGAACTTTTAAATCATAAAAGATAATAGACATCATGCTCTACTTGACTCTTTTAATGGATTGCTATTTCCGCTGCAGTTGTTGATCTAAAACTTGTCTATTGTATTCTATTAGATTTTTCCTGTTGATGACTAAGGATAATTTGTACATTATCTTAGTCATAATATTTTTTATTTGGCTAGTTGAGCTCACCCTTTTCTTTCATTGTTCTCTTCAGGAAATGAGAATATAACTTGGACTAGTCAGAAAATTGAGTGATGGTCCAAGATGGTTACTATAGTAGTCCTCACTACTCTAAAAAATAGTGTGACAATTAATGGGGACTTTATTTGAGTTTGGATATTGTCTACGAGAAAATATTTGTATTAAAACTCACAGCTTATGTTTTGTCGTATTTTACAAGACAGTTAATAGTTTTATATAGGAAGTTTGTATTTAGATTCTGTACCATGTATTTGGCAACTCAAAATGGGGTGTGTAAACCTATTTTGAGGGCGTCACACTTATTCCTTTCAATGTTACCCATTTAGCGAACTTTCGACCAACGACTCCCAAACCAGACGGTTTTAAGGAGCTGGGTGTACACACATCCCCTAGGGCTTACTTGTTCGAGTAATAAAGGCCACAAAATTTAACTAAGTCAGTTTTTATTCCTTATGTGTGTGTGTGTGTGTGTGTGTATTTTAATTTTCAATTTTTTTAATGTTATATAAAACCAAGATTCCCCCAAACTTATATATCAACCAATGTTCAGCTTTAATCAGTGATCAAATAAGTGTTCATGTCCTATCACATATAAAGTTTCTAATCGCAACTAATGGTCAACTGGTGTGCTTGTATGTGAAAGAAGACATGAATATTGCAATGAAGTTCTTATGATCATGTCTACTCAGTACATGCTACACAATTTTTTGTAAATAAAAATAAAAAAAGTCATCATTGACCACTATTTAAACTACCACAGCCTAGTGCTCAATCATAATGCAATATGTTATGCTCATGCTTCTACAAACATAAAATCCTATGTGAATGAATGATGCAAATATATATATATATATATATATATATATATATTATGTAAAAATGAATGAATGAATAAATCCTAAACTACTCATGCAACCTGACCATGCAAACACTTTATAGATAACACAATAGAATACATAACAATCCCCCCAAACTTAAAGCAATTAATGTCCTCATTACATTAAAATAAGAGAAATTTAGACCGAGGAATTTTCTGAGTTACGAGTCAAGATTTGCCATATTTGTCGTCGTTTCCCTTATCGTTTGAAGGGAAATATACAAGCAAGACGGGAGGAATGGACACTGCACTTGAATTGGACTCGACTAAACTGTGAACACAATAGAAGAAACTTTATGAAATCCTAATAAATTCAAATTTATTAAATACTAAAAACAAAAATTAAAATTTAAACTTGGGTTACCTCCTAATAAGCGCTTGTTTTAGAGTCGTCAGTCCGACTTCTTCAACTCTCTATCCAATTCCACTTCGAAAATTGAGGAACCCTCCATTCATCAATAAAAATTAACATTTGAGGGCTTCACTTCAAAAAGGGTCATCGTTTTAAGTTCACCTAGCTTATTACTTTTAGATAAAATCTATTTTATGAACTGTAAATAGTTAGGCGGTTGCTTCGTTGTGTCTGTGCACAGAATATTGAATTGAAGCTTCTTGAACACAACTGGATCTTCATCCATCTTCTTATGGACCCTTATGTGACGCCCCCAAAACATGTATACATTACCCATCTTGAGTAGCCAAATACATGGTACAAAATACAAATACAAACTTAATCATACAAACGTCGTGTAATATACGACAAAACATATGCTATGAGTTTTAATACAAATATTGTCATCTAGACAATATCCATACTCAATGGAGTCCTCATTACATTTATTATCACACTATTTAACAGAATAATTAGGACTACTAATGCTATCATCTGGACTGTCACTCCGTTCCCCGACTCATCCCAGCTATATTCTCATTTCCTGAAGAGAACAGTGAAAGAAAAGGTGAGCTAAACTAGCCCAGTAAGAAATATTATGACTAAGATAATGCAAAATAAATTATCATTAGCCTTCAACAATGTTAAACTGATAAAATACAATAGACATCAAGTTTAACTGCAGCGGAATAAGCAATCCATTAGAAGAGTCAAGTAGAGCATAATATCTACTATCTTCTATGATTTAAAATGTTTTCATCAATTTTTATTGTTGAGACTCAAATTTTTAATAAATAAACCACATCATCGAATCATCCTCAAGACTACGGCCAAGGATATTCATTAAATCATCATTGGTCATGACTATACCGAATAATCCACGGTCATAATCATATCAAAATTATCCATCAATGCACTACAGCCACCGAGGACTTTTACCACATCATTTATAACATTACAGTCATGATTATACCGAATGATCCTCGGTCATAATCATACCAAGTCCATCTATGCACGTAGAAGCCCAAGATGACTTTCATCACAATATAAGCATGAGGATGATGACAATGATATAAGCATTAATCAACGAAAACAAGGATAAATATTAAAGACTTTAAATTTATCCAAATATTATCAATCACTTAATAAACTCATAATCTAATATTATTAATATTGTAACAATATTTTAATCACTTCTTAAACTTATAAACAATTTATTTCAATTGTTTACACTTTACCAAATAATGCATTTAATCATTCAAAATGCTATACTCATAAGATTTCATCACCAATGATCAAATCCTCATCAAAAAATCAGATATACCCTATATAGGTTTCTCAAGCCATAAAATCCTATTTTCCAATTTTGTTACTTCACATAACATATTTAATTTATTTACTCATAACTAGTTCATTTTCATGAAAAATACCAAATCAGTCCCAAAAATATTTCTTTTCTGGGCAGAATATAGTCCCATATTGAACATATATTTTTCTCAGAATTTTTAAAAGTCATTTACTATTTTTTAAATGGCCAAAACTGCCGAATATTTAGACATTTATCATAAATTGTACTTTTGTCCAAAAATTCCGAAATTTACAGGGTATACTCCTGTTATATACATGTACTCCCAATAAAAATTTTACCAATTTTGGAGTTAACCACAAAGAGTTATAACGGTTTACTTTTAAAATAGTCTTTTCCCATAAAAGTCATAACTCTTAATCTATACATCCAAAAATCGCCATTTTTGGACACAATCTAGAAAACTTATCAAATTATCATTTCAAATTTTTCTAGATTTTTTGAGGGTCAAAAAAATTACAAAATTACCCCTGGAAGAAACCCCTTTTGAATGAAAATACTATTCATATGAATAAAAAGGATCATTCACCATGCATGCGGTAATCCACATAGACAGGTTATTCCAACAGAATAATAAAGAATGGAATAATAGCAGAATTCACCATGCATGTGATAGACCGCATGCATAAAAGTTATTCTCAATGAGAATATTAAAGAATGGAACTGTGTCACGCGTAAAACCGTGATGCGGGATATTCCAATGTAATAATAAAGAATGGAACTGTGTCATGCGAAACCGCATGATGAGATAGGATATTCCAATGTAATAATAAAGGATGGAACCAGTCATGCATAAACCTCACAAACAGTGATATTCCAATGTAATAATAAAGAATGGAATAACAAAGAATTTCACCACGTATGCATTACTTGATGCATGTAAAAGTTATTCCAACATAATAATAAAGAATGGAATAACAAAAGAATTTTAGCATGTATGCGGTTCAGATAGACAAAAGTTATTCCAACATAATAATAAAGAATGGAATAATGTAAGCTTTCTTCATGAATACGAAAAGAAATAATACCCTTACCTTAAGAAATCTGAATATGGAAAGAGACGTAGGCACTTCTCTTCTTCTTTTCTCCATAATTTCTCTCTATAATAATTGCTCTAAAGCTTTAGTGAATTGGTGAGAAATGAAGGAAGAATGAGCTTCTATTTATAGGAAAATATAGTTTCGATAATCGCACGCGTTTTTGGGGCTCGAAATATTCTGAAGCACAACACGCCTAACTTTTTTTTCATTTTTAATTTAGTCCTGCAAGTATTATCAAACTTGCCCCACCTCCCCTAATAGTAAATAATGTAAATCAATAGTTCAATCATGTGAATCAATAGTTATAATCATGTGAAAATACAAATTACAGTATAGTACCTCCATCTATACCTCCATTTTTAACTTAGTCATGCAAGTATTATCAATCTTGCACCAACTCCCTTAATAGTACATGAATGTGAATCAATAGTACACACATGTGAACAAATAGTTATAATCATATGAATTAATAGCAATTAATTCCTCATTTATCCGATTAATTACCCGATAACTTCCAGACATCAATTATTATTGAAATAAATGTCGATTTTCACTAACACTAATAATTTCAACACAATGGAACTATCAATTTCATCTTTAATCAACACGAACTTATTCATCATTAATATTATAACTCACAATATTTAACAACCCGGTCGTTCCTAGGAAAGAGGGGGCTTTTCGATAAGGATTTCTCCTTATTGGCGCGCAATTAGATGACCAAACCTCTCCTTGACAGAACTTCTAGACATTGTAAATATTGTAATTTAATAATATGAATAACTTTGTCGTCTCAATTATTGATTTAATAATATATCATAATATACAGATGATACTGTGACAATAATTGAATCAATAATACGAGATATGATGCAAGCAATATCTTGTAGCAATAATTGAATATAACTGAGTGACTTCTCACGTAAGCATCAATAATCAATACCGTGTGCTACTATGCAACCACGCGTATTACTATACTTTTACTACCGGGTAGTTCAACAGTTTAACGGTAAAACTTCTGCCGTTATTTTTATAAAAAGATAATTCTATCATTTTCTAACTACGACAATACTTCCGTTGTGGGGTCCACCAATGATTGTGCCGTCGTATGAATATTCCCTGTTAAAACAAATATTCCCCGACCAATCGAATATTATATAACCACTTTCTTACTTTGCAAAATTTGTAAATATTACCCACAACTATAACATTATATTATATCCACACCATAATATTCAAAAATATATTTCGAGAGAAATTAATCTTTATTCATAAAAGTTGGGGTCTTACAACCTCCCCTTCTTATGAAATTTCTTCCTCGAAATTAGGGTGCGTACCTGGTTTGTCGAAGAGGTGAGGATACCTTGATTTCATTTCAGATTCTAACTCCCAGGTCATTTTCTCAACATCATGGTTTCTCCTCAAAACTTTAACTTGAGGTATAACTTTAGAGCGTAGAATATGATCCTTCTTATCCAAGATTTTAACAGGTACCTCTTTATACGTTAAATCTTTCGTTATCTCGTCCGGTTCTAATTCAATAATGTGATTCGGGTCATTCACATATTTACGTAACATAGATATGTGAAAAATATTATAAACACGAGACAGACTTGGCGGTAAGGCGAGTTTATAGGCCACAGTTCCTACTCGATCGATGATAAAAATGGGCCAATGAATCGAGGATTGAGCTTTCCTCTCTTTCCAAATCTTGTAACTCCTTTCCATGGAGCAACACGTAACAACACATGATCTCTAATATCAAATTCCATGTCCTTTCAATGAAGATCAGCATAACTCTTTTGTCGATCTTGTGAGGTTTTTATACGTTGTCGGATCGTTTGAATCTTTTCCGTAGTCATATGTACCAAATCCGGTCTCAAGAACGTTGCTTCATCCACCTCATCCCAGCATACTGGAGAACGACACTTTTTTCCATACAACGCCTCAAATGGAGTCATGCCAATACTTGTTTGATAACTGTTGTTGTAGAAAAACTCCACTAATGGTAAGAACTTGTCCCAACTTCCCTTGAAGTCAAGGACAAAGAGTCTTAATAAATCTTCAAGAGTTTGAATAGTCCTTTTCGACTGCCCATCCGTTTGAGGATGATATGCCGAACTAAATTGTAAATCCATGCCCATAGCTTCACAGATAGATATTTAACAGTGCAGTAAATAAAAATGCATTCGTACACATTCATCAGAAATGTAAATGCAACATTCACACACAAGCATATAACAATTTTGAAAAGCTTGTAATAGCAGATTAAGCCCTCTTACTGGAGTCCCCAGCAGAGTCACCACCTGTCGACGTCGGGATTTTTTAATGTCCCTTTTCATTACTTGTTCTTTGGTGTTCTCATGTTAATGTGAGTTTTATTTGAAAAAACAAGTGAAAAAGGTCCAACATGTATAATGTCGACGATTTGACTTTAAGAGTCACTAGTTGGTGTATTTAATTTGGTTGCACTAACGTTAAATCAAAAGGTTTGCACATTGACCCAGTGATGTGACACTGCTAAACGGGTCTGTGAAACCGAGATTCATTTAGGTCCGGGAGCTTGATTATGAGGAGGGAAGGTGTTAGGCACCCCCCGACATCCGTGTTGCCACGGTGACCGCCACTTTTCAAAGAAACTATTATATGAATGTGTGTGTATGTGTGTGTGTGTGTGGATCAATGTGAAATTATTTGGAAGTAGTGTTGTACCTCGTCCGCACCTATATACATAGGGTTTGAATTTATAGAAAAATTTAGTTTTAAACAAGATATAGCAATGACGTTTTGTAAAAGAGGTTTTTCAAACCCTGTGCTCAATAGTAGTTGAGGCATTTGGTACTTCCATTTTACTATTAAATGTTTGGCTTGTTTGCTTTTATTTTCGAGATGTGAAGCATTCTCGAGAAAATAATATACAACAGTGCCGAACTCCTCATGGGCATGACAACCATCCAAGGAAATTTAGACACTGTAAAATAATGTATAAGCTGCTTACAGCTGAAAAATGTCCATCATGGGAACCGAATCTAGATTCAGTAAACTGAATCTGTGATCACATAATTCCTAGGCTCACATGATACTGCAGTTTGTATGGAAAGCAGCAAGCAGTTATATATATAAAAGCTGTATATAAAATATATATATATATATATATATATATATACAGACATGATCAACCACCACGAAGAAACTCCATGGGGGATCGGAAATATAAATATATAAAAGCGGTAAATATATATATATATATATATATATATGGACATGATCAACCACCACGAAACAACTCCATGGGGGATCAGAAATGTAAATAAAGCTGTAAAAGCGATCAACTGCCACGAAGTAAACTCTAGGCAGGACGAAATGTAAATAAAGCGGTAAAAGTGATCAACTGCCATGAAGTAAACTCCAGGAAGGACGAAATGTAAATAAAAACGTAAAAGCGATCAATCGCCAATTAAGTAAACTCGAGTGCGGGACGAAATGTAAATAAAGTTGTAAAAGGCCACGTAAGTAAACTCTGAAGTTCGACAGAAATGTAAATATATATATATATATATATATATATATATATATATATATATATATATATATATATATATATAAAAGCGAAAGAAACGCATATAGGATGTAAATCCGGGCTCATCGGATATGTCCGACAACAATTATATATATAAGTATATATATATATATATATATAAAAGTTTAGTAAATGCAGGATGTAAAATCCAGTGCTCATTAGATATATCTCGAAAACAATTATATATATATATATATATATATATATATATATATATATATATATATATATATATAAGCAATAAACGCCTGCATCAAGGGCCAAAGCTCAATCGAGGCATAACTCGATAATGTTAGTCTATATATGAAATATAAACATATATAAGTATATATATACAAACAGAAATGAAAACCACGGACCGAAGTCCGGGCAAACGCACACAACACGACTCTCAATGTATATAACAGTGTGTGCTAATATGAGAAGAAGGCTTTATATAATGTGAGAAGGCTTACAGTGGGCTGGCAATGTAGACTTCTATGACTTTAAATGGATAAACACTCAGCTCCCGTCGGATAAAAGATAGCTATATGTGAGCTAACAAGTGTTTAAAGATGAGGAAACACTCAAAATATGTGTATACAGAGTAAAATGGACAGGGCTTCCTCGCCTTTTCCTCTCCTTCTGTCCTTCAAATGGCTGACCCCAAGGCTCATATTTATAGACTGATGGCCGCAAGTACACCTGCGGCAGCCGCGTTTGTACCTGCAGCTGGTCGTGGTGCATCCGAGCCTCGTAGGTCCCGTCATCTCAAAGTACGTGCACTCATGCACTGTACTATCCGCATAAATTTGCAAAACTTCAATATTAGCATCCGAACGAGGTATATCTGACCTTCTTCGGACCGCTTGTGTCGAGAGTTACACAATGACATGGATTACAGGTTGTATGAAGTCAGGAAGAGGGGTCTATGCCCATGGTCTTCAAGCTTCAAATTCTATCCAAAGTACTGCCACCCGTAATAGTCACTCGGGATTGTTACTCCTCGATTCTTGTGGGACATTGTTGTATGTATGTATGTATGAAGTGTTGAGACGACGCGCAGGTGTTGAAGGGGCAAGATGATTTTTGACTCTTCGCCGGGGTTATCGTCGGTTTGAGTTGAAAGTAGACGTTGCTCAAGGTTACATCTAAGATTGGACAATTTATTGGTATGCTGCGATATCATCTTGTGAGAGAAAACGTTAAGGCAGTAAGACGATGTTTTGACTCCTCACCGGGGTTATCGCTGGTTTGAGCTGAAAGCAGACATTGATCAGGGTTACATCTAAGATTGGACTGCTGCAAGTGTTTGAATGCCACAAGGTCATCTGTGGGTATGCCTGTCTGCCCGTTGTTAGCTCCGGGTTTGAGGTATGAGTGCCTCGACAGGAGGTCTAAGCTTGAAGCTGATCGTATGTGTTTGAAACAAGCATTTCTGGAGTTATCGCCGGAACTGCAATGGCATCCCTTGGGGCTATCACCAAGGATGGAGTTGCTACTCCCAGTGTTGTTTCGGGAAATTTGGAACCGAATGTCATGCGGTTTTATCATTGAGACGTAGTATCCTCTCCGTGTTGTTGTTGTCGGTCTTTTGATCTGCATACCTCGGGGTTATTTCCGAGATTGGAAATGACATTCCCGGTTTGTGTTCTGGGTTAGAACTGATGTTCCCGATTTGTCTTCCAGGTTGGAACTGAACTTTCGGTAGTATCCGGAATGGATGTCATTTGCCTTCCGTGGTTATCTCTCGAAGATTTAATCGCCCTCCCGCAAATGTCGAATAGCGTCTGAGAGAAAATTTTGAGTGTCTACATATGCCCCTCTTTATCATATTCATGCAATGCAAGGCATGTATAGGATAAAGAATCCTAGACACTTGAAATGCAAGCAAGATAAATATGATGCTATATGCAGCAACATGATGCAAATGAATGATGCATAATTGTCAGGTAATCTTGTTGGGATGACAATTAGTGATGGCTTGGACATGCGATCCAAGTATCCAAGGATGTTGATGTTGGGGCTATCACCAAAGTCATGAATCTTAGACACTGGCTTATATTCCATAGAGGTACCTCTTGTGTGTAAGAGATCTGTGGGGATAAGGCTTTGTCTGTTTGAGGATGTGTATTGTAAGACCCCAAATTATTAATAAATGAAATTTATTTTCCTCTATTTATTATTTTGAAATAGTAAGGGTTGATTTGATTAATGTGGATAGTTATGGGTAAAATACGTAAATATTTCGTATAAGCAAATGGTTATAAAATATTCATTATTATTCGGGAATATTCGTTTGGTCGTGGAATATTAAATCGTTTGGGAATATTAAATGCGATGGCGCAATCTTTTGTGGGCCCCAATCTGGAAAAGCGATTGGATGAAGAAAAGAACAAATATAAGTTGTTTATAAACTAGCGTAGTTTTTACCGTTAATCATTGTTGGAATACCCGGTGGTTAAAACACACTATATACGCGTTGTTGAACAAAGAAGACACCAGTATTGTACTAATTATTAATTCTTACATAAGAAGGCACTACTCAATAATTGTTACAATAATTCTTTATTCAAAGATTTTATTTTATTGATTCAATAATTCTTTGTATTGATATTTTATATTACCGTTGTTTCAATAAATTGTCATTACACAAGTATTTTCCATTATCTCAGAGCAATAATTCATATTATATGAATAATATTATTGGATAACATTATTGGCAATGTCTAGAAAGTTACATCTAAGGAGAGGTTTGGTCACATAATCAGGCGCCAAGAAGGAGAGATCCTTATTGGAAAGCCCCTCTTTCATGGGAGCGACACGGTCACAAGATCTTTGTGATTCTGTAATATTATTTGTGAATAATGAATTATTGATTTATATGATGAGGAAAATATTGATTTTATGTGGATATAGATGGAGAAAATTTTAATGTGACAATTGTTGAAAATTAATATTTTATCTTTTTCGATAAAATAATTCATTTAAATATATTATTTTAATAATAAATTAACGGTGATATTTTTATAATGAATGTGAGATATATGAGTATATGAGGAGGAAGAGTATTTTTTTATGGCGTTAAATGTTTAACACATATTTTGTGTGTCAGTGGACACAATTATCGTAGAAATTTGATTATAGCACAGTAAAATCGCCCATTTATGGATTTCGATCAATTTTCATTTGGAATTTGGAAAAACTTTCTTACGTAAAGTTGTAGAGAATTGAATTTCCTATACAAAGTCACGAGATTTGAATTTTTCCGATAAAAGGGCTTTTTATTATGAATTATTGAAGTTCAAGTCTCAAAATAATTAATTTTTGAAGTTTTAATTATTTTTAATAAGAAAAATGTTTTTACATTTTTGGGACTCATTTAACATGTGTTAGGATGTATTGAGTTCATATTCATGGATGCGTAGGAATATGTGGTAAATAAATAATATTAATTTAATAAATTTTCTACTTTGGTTGTTTAAAGCATTTTCCTATAAATAGGGTGCTTAGGTTAGAATTGAAAATCACACCGTAAATCAAGTTTTCTCTCTATATTATCGAGGCGTATTCTTGTGAGTATTTTGAGTATACTTTGAGTATTGTTATACGGTCTGCAAGTTCAAGTCATAGCTTTATATCCGTGTTTCAACTGTAAGTCTTGTCTTTCGAGGTAAGAGATGTTATTTTATTGAAAATGATATTATTTCTTCAATATCATTATCTTTGAAATATTGGTTGAACTTTTTATCAAATTTGGAACTTTTTCATGTCTGGGTTGCTATTCATGAGTTACTATTCATGAGTTACTATTCACGAGTTACTATTCATGAGTTTCTTATTCACGAAGTTACTATTCACGAAAGTACTATTCATGAAGCGTGATGATGTTTTTTTGTGAAATTTTTATCTTTTGGTGTGAGTTACTATTCACGATACGACACTATTTACGATATCGACACTCTTCACTTAATATTTACACTATTCAATCAAAAATGAAATTTCTTCTTTTTGTCCAAAATATCTACTATGGATACTAGCTTTGATTGTATCCATGTTTTGATCATTCTTGAATTTTACTCCACTCGATTACTTATGAAGTATTTTTGAACTTGGATTGTTTAAAATACTTAATCCTTAATATTTGTTCTTTTGTTTCTTTGGATTCGCTTTTCTTTAAAATATTTTTCATCATCCTCAGTCCTAAATGATGATATTACTGAATATCTTTGGCCTGTAGTGCAAAGATGAACAGGTGTTGAGATGAATATGGCCGACTTATTAATATCTTTGGCCCGTAGTGCAAAGATGAACAGGTGTTTAGATGAACATGACAGATTGATGAATATCTTTGGCCTGTAGTGTAAAGATGAATATTTGATTCCAGATATATATTGATTGATGTTACAAGGATAGAATATCGACGATGAACTTTTAAATTCATATATAGAAGATATTAGTTTGCATTCTCTACTTAACTCTTCTATTGAATTATTATTTCCGCTGCGAAGATTGATTTAAAACTGGTTGTCTATTGTATTCTATTAGATTTTTCCTCGTTGGAGACTAACGATAATTTGTTGTATATTATCTTAGTCACAATATTCTTTATTGGGCTAGTTGAGCTCACCCTTTTCCTTGTTGTTCCATTTTTCTTCTCAGGAGGCGAAAATGTAGAAAATCTTAATCGGGGTATGGAATGAAGGTTCTAGAGAGAGTTCTTTAGTAGTCCTCACCATTTTTGTAAAATAATGTATAAATAATTATGTTGAGGATTTATTTGGGTATGTATATTGTCTAGAAGACAATAATTGTATTTAAACTCACAGTATATATGTTGTCGTATTTTGCACGACAAATGTATTAATAAAGTTGTAGTTATTTCTGTACCATGTATTTGGCGACTCATAATGGGTTGGATGGAATGGACCTATTTTGGGGGCGTCACAGTTGGTATCAGAGCTTTGGGATATGATCTGGCATGAGATCGGGAATAGAAGTTGGAGGAGAGAGAGTAAATCCTTCGCTAAAGTGTGTCCTATCTAAGCTTATTTGTTAGTTGGTTAGTATATAGGGATATTATGTGATATATTGATTTCCTTAATTAACCCTTGTTTTATGGAAGATTTGAGAATGTCTCACGAGAATATTAACAGTGGAGTAAATGAGACCGTGGAGATGCATGTACTTACCAACGAGGAGAACGTGCAATAGGCTGGCAATGTACCTCCTGTGAACAACACCACTGAGCAGATGATGAACGAGGGGATGTTTAGAAGCTTTTTGCGATTCATGTAAAATCGCATTTGAGGAGACTCGTGTTCAAAATATAGGAGGAAATGATAGCAATTCACGGGTGAATTCTGACCAAGCAGATTCAAAGAGTTGGGACCACTGAATTCGGGGAAAGCCGGATCCGATTAAGGCGCTAAAACGTGGGTCAAACAAATTACCAAGATATTCGATGTCTTGGGATGCGGAGGAACAAAAAGTTCCATTCGCTACTTTTATGTTCCGTAACTCAGGCAGACATTGGTGGGAATCGTGAAGCGTACTCCATCGGTACCGCACTCAAGATGTCGTAGGGAGACGTTTCAGAAATAGTTCAATGACAAGTACTTCTCTGAAAGTATTCGTCATATGAAGGAAGTGGAGTTTATTAGACTGAAGCAGAATAACATGACGGTGTCCCAAAGACGAGGCGAAGTTCGCGGAGTTATCCGTGCTTGCACCTCATTTGGTGGAGAATGAGGAACGATGACGCGGATGTTTCGAGATGTTTGAAACTTCAGATACGTCAATATCTCATTTCTCATAAATTTTCTCTCTATTCGGATGTTGTCAATGTGGCTCGGTTGTTAGAGCGAGATAACGAGTACGCTCAACCGAGGGACCATAACCAGGATCATATCAAGATAGCGATCATCGTAATAACGATAACCACGGAGAAAGAAGAATACTGGACAAAGGCAGAACCACTCTGGTGGTAATCGTGGCCATGAAAATAGAAGAAGTGAGTCGGGAGGAGATTTTAAAAGAGGAGATTCAACAACGACCATGTGAAGACGTCGCCGCAAGAGTAAGAATCGGTTCAAAAAGGAGGAGAAAGACCACCGGTCAGATATGTTACAAATGCGGAAAGAGGGACATATCACCAAATTGCCCACAACAGTTTAAGGTATGCTATAATTATGGAAAAGAAGGACATATCACCTGGAGATTATACGGTATCGAAACCCACCCAATGGGAATGGTGACTCAAAAGGATGTCCCGTAAAAGTCAAAGTCAAACGGTTCTCGGAAGAGCGTTTTGTCGTGGACCGGTCAAAATGCGAGAACCCGAACGGTTAGTTAGCAGGTTAGTTAATTATAAATTCTTGCGAAGTTTATACCTTACTAGATACCGATTCTACCCATTCTTTTATCTCTCTTGCTTGCGCTCAACGTTTGAACTTGACTACGGAGAAATTAGACTTTGACCTATTTATGGAGACTCCGTTAGGAGAAACTTTCATTACATCCGTTGTTTAGAAATCTTGCTTGATTCAGGTTGGCACTATCACATTACCTGTTAACCTTATTTCTATAGAGATATTTGCTTTTGATGTGATTTTAAGGTTAACTACTCATCATGCCGAAATTGATTACTTTCGTAAGGTTGTTAGTTTTCATATTCCTAAGCAACCTGTTATTCGAATTCAAGCAATCAAACCATTGTAGTCAAACATTTTCATATCAAGCCATGAAGTCATTCATTTATTACGGATGTCAAGTTTTCTTAGTCCATGTTATGGATTTGAATAAAGACACGTCAGATTTGAATAATATTCCTGTTGTTATTGATTTTTCCTGATGTATTTCCTGAAGAATTCCTTGGCTTACTCCTAAAGCCTGATATTAAATTTTGTATCGACTTTAAACCCGGTACAAAACTCATTTCTAAAATTCAACTATAGAATTTGGTACCTGAGCCTTTATCTGGTGACTTCCTTTGTGGAATGCACCGAAGCCATACTCTCCGTAGGGGACACCATATTCGTGCGATAGTAAACTGATAGGTGTCATTGTAACATTCTATCCAAGGTTGGGATATGAGTCACAGCTAAGAACAACCTAAGTCGGTAATCGAAATACGTAGCTTTCTAGGCTTAGTTGGTTATTATCGGAGATTCGTTGAAGGATATTCTCGAATCGCTATTCCATTAACGCAGCTGACTCGTAGAGATACAAAATTCGAATGGAGCAAGGAATGTGGGAAAAGCTTCGAAGAACTCAAGAGGAGACTCATTTCAGCACATGTTCTGACCATGCCATCCTGGAAAAGCGAACGTGGTTGCTGATGTGTTGAGTAGAAGATCGTATACAAGTACGAGTACGATATTGTCAAAGACTCATTTCGTATAATTTACAATAATAGAGATGGAGATGAAAACTCTAGGTACCCACGTGATGATATACGAGTATAATTGACTTTAATCGATAAAGTTAAAGCTATTCATGCTACACACCGGAGCTGATGAATTTGACGAAGGTGGTGCAAGAAGTTGTTATTTCAAAAGCGAGAATCGGTGAGGTGAGGAAAGCTCAAACCTTCGATTTATTAATCCATTTGAAATTCTCGATCGAATAGGAACTGTGGCCTATAGACTCGTTTTACCGCCAAGTATGTCACGTGTTCATAACGTTTTTCACGATCGATGTTACGTAAATATGTGGACGAACCAACCACGCTCATTGAAGTTAGAACCGAAACGAGATAGCCGAAGACTTAACGTACGAGGAGGAACCTGTCAAGATCTTGGATAGAAAAGAACATGTCCTATGTACCGAGGTTATACCACAAGTTAAAGTTTTGTGGAGAAACCATGCTATTGAGGAAATGACCTGGGAGTTGGAAACGGAAATGAAAGAGAGGTATTCTCATCTTTTCAAAACACCAGTATCGCACGCCAATTTCGAGGACTAAATTTCATAAGGAGGGAGGTCAGAAGACCCCAAATTATTAATAAATGAAATTTATTTTCCTCTATTTATTATTTTGAAATAGTAAGGGTTGATTTGATTAATGTGGATAGTTATGGGTAAATACATAAATATTTGAATAAGCAAATGGTTATAAAATATTCATTATTGTTTGGGAATATTTGTTTTGTCATTGGAATATTCGCATCTTGTCTGGGGAATATTCGCATTTACGGTGCGATCTTTGTGGGCCCCATAACGGAAAAGCGATTGGATGAAGAAAATGACAAATATAAGTTGTTTATAAATAACAGGCGTAGTTTTTACCGTTATCTTTGTTGGAATATCCAATTGGTTAAAACACACTAATACGCGTTGTTGAACAAGAAGATATGGTATTGCACCAATTATTGATTCTTACGTAAGAAGGCACTACTCAATAATTGTTATGTGAATTACTATTCAAGATTTTATTTTATTGATTCAATAATTGCTGCATTGATATTTTATATTACTGTTGTTTCAATAAATTGTCATTACACAGTATTTTCCATTATCGGAGCAATAATTCATATTATCTGAATAATATTATTGGATAACATTATTGGCAATGTCTAGAAAGTTCTGTCTAAGGAGAGGTTTGGTCACCTAATTGCGCGCCAGTAAGGAGAGATCCTTATTGGAAAGCCCTCTTTCTCTCGGGAACTACCGGGTCACAAGATCTTGTGATTCTGTAATATTATTTGTGAATAATTAATTATTAATTTATATGATGAGGAAAATATTGATTTTATGTGGATATAGATGGAGAAAATTTTTAATGTGACAATTGTTGAAAATTAATATTTTATCTTTTTCTGATAAAATAATTTATTTAAATATATTATTTTAATAATATATTAACGGTGATATTTTTATAATGAATGTGAGATATATGAGTATATGAGGAGGAAGAGTATTTTTGTGGCATTAAATGTTTAACACATATTTTGTGTGTTGGTGGACACAATTATAATATCAAATTTGATTATAACTCAGTAAAATCACCTATTTATGGATTTGATGGCCAATTTCGCATTTGGAATTTGGAAAAACTTTCTTCTGCAAAGTTGTAGAGAATTGAATTTCCTATATAAAGTCGTGAGATTCGAATTTTCTGATAAAAGGGCTATTTATTATGAATTATTGAAGTTCCGAAGCTCCGAAATAATTAATTTTTGAAGTTTTAATTATTTTTAATAGGAAAAACGTTTTTTACATTTTTGGGACTCATTTAACATGTGTTAGGATGGCTGAGTTTAGATTCATGGATGCGTAGGAAGATGTGGAAAATAAATAATAATAATTTAATAAATTTTCTACTTTGGTGTTCTAAGCATTTTCCTATAAATAGGGTGCTTAGGTTAGAATTGAAAATCTCACCAGAAACTGAAGTTTTCTCTCCCTATATTATCGAGCGTATTCTTGTGAGTATTTTGAGTATACTTTGAGTATTGCTATACGGTGCAAGTTCAAGTCATAGCCTATATCCAGTGTTTCAACTAGAACTACTGTCTTTCGAGGTAAGGGATGTTATTTTATTCGAAAATGATATTATTTCTTCAATATCATTATGCTGAAATATTGGTTGGAACTTTTTATCAAATTTGGAACTTTTTCATGTCGGGGTTACTATTCATGAGTTACTATTCACGAGTTACTATTCACAAGTTACTATTCACGAGTTACTATTCACGAGTACTATTCATGAAGCATGATGATGTTTTTTTGTGAAATTTTTATCTTTTGGTGTTGGAGTTACTATTCACATATACGGCACTATTCACGTATACGGCACTATTCACCGAAAAATGAAATTTCTTCTTTTTGTCCAAAATATCTACTATGGATACTAGCTTTGATTGTATCCATGTTTTGATCATTCTTGAATTTTACTCCACTCTGGTTACTTATGAAGTATTTTTGAACTTGGATTGTTTAAAATACTTAATCCTTAATATTTGTTCTTTTGTTTCAATCGGATTCGCTTTTCTTTAAAATATTTTTCATCATCCTCGTTCTAAATGATGATATTACCGAATATCTTTGGCTCAGTAGCAAAAGATGAACAAGTGTTGAGATGAATATGATTGATCGATTAATATCTTTGGCCTAGTAGTGCAAAAGATGAACAAGTGTTTAGATGAACATGAATTAAATGATGAATATCTTTGGCCCGTAGTGTAAAAGATGGATATTTGATTCCGGATATATATTGATTGATGTTATAGGGATAGAATATCAACGATGAACTTTTAAATTCATATATAGAAGATAGTAGTTTGCATTCTCTACTTAACTCTTCTAATGAATTATTATTTCATTGCGAAGATTGATTTAAAACCGGTTGTCTATTGTATTCTATTAGATTTTTTCCCTCGTTGGAGACTAACGATAATTTATTGTATATTATCTTAGTCATAATATTCTTTATCGGGCTAGTTGAGCTCACCCTTTTCCTTGTTGTTCCATTTTTCTTCTCGGAGGCGAGAATGTATGAGTACTAGTGGGGTATGGAATGAAGGTTCTAGAGAGAGTTGT
This sequence comes from Panax quinquefolius, assembly GCA_020205615.1. Taxonomy (NCBI): domain Eukaryota; kingdom Viridiplantae; phylum Streptophyta; class Magnoliopsida; order Apiales; family Araliaceae; genus Panax; species Panax quinquefolius. The sequence continues at coordinate 41,300,167 of CM035152.1, forward strand.
TTAGTAGTCCTCACCATTTTTGTAAAATAATGTATAAATAATTGTGATGAGGATTTATTTGGGTATGTATATTGTCTAGAAGACAATAATTGTATTTAAACTCACAGTATATATGTTGTCGTATTTTGCACGACAAATGTATTAATAAAGTTGTAGTTATTTCTATACCATGTATTTGGCGACTCAGAATGGGTTGGATGGAATGGACCTATTTTGGGGGCGTCACATGTATAACATATTTCCTCATTTTGTCAACCGTTTGTCATCGTCAATGTTGCCCGACCTTCGTTGATGTGTATATCACCGGATAAATCCCTGCTGGGTTCATTTTCAAGGTTGCTTGACCTTCATTGATGTATGTGTCAATGGTAGCATTATGTTGTAACCCACGCTGGGGATACATAGATGAGTTCCTTCGATGGGTTTACTTGCCATCGGCTGACATGACGTCAAGGTTGCTTGACCTTCATTGATGTGTGTATCAATGGTTGCATTGTGTTGTAACCCCCACTGGGGATACGTAGATGCTTGAAAGATGTGCGTTGTGACCCCCGCCGAGGATATTTCATCAGTTGATAACTTCGGCATTGTAACCCCTGCCCGGGAGGTTTGATATCTCATGGTTTTGCGTTGTAACCCCCGCCGGGGAGGTTTAGGGTTGTGACCCTGCAAATGACGGCATCAGACCTTTGTGGGGTATTGCCGATCATGATCTGTGAAAGCTGAGCTCATTGGTATAGTATACCCTGCATTCAGGTGAATACCATTGAGACGACGGGAGTTTAACTCTGACAGACAAGAAACCAGGATTTTAGGCTATTTCGCTCAATCGTGTAGCATTTTTATTCCTGACTTGGCCTTTTCATCTTGTGAGACCTCCTTTGCAACTCTAACTGGAGCGAGCCGGAGGTGTGGGACCCATTTAAAAGTCTTTGCTGGTACACCGCAGGAGCTGCAGTGAGCTCATACCAACCGTGCTTCTATGTATATAGCAATGGTTGCTTTCATAAGTCATTTTCAAGTTGCGCAGCGAAGGAAATTTGAGAGCTCTTCGTCAGATCTGCTGAGTACGAGCAACTTTCTGCATATTCTGCCACCGTACAAGCGTTCTTCACTGTCCTGGTAACGTATGCATGTTATTTTTTTCCAGTTTCTATCCGTTGGAAAATGACTTATCACATGAAATGCATTTAGACACATAGTAGTGAATATGCATGCTGATATGACTTGATAAAAAATATTCAATATAGTAAATATTAGTATTAAACCATGCTGAACATAATGATGTGAAAAATGTAACTTTTGAAACAGTCAAATTGGCACCTTTTACTGTCATTTCTTATCCTATTTGAGGACAAATGAGTAAAGGCATAAAAGTAAAATAATCCTTACGGATTTTTTCACTATGATGTGATAATGCATGTAGGATGTATATGACTGTGTATAGGTGTGCTACTGAATGGCCACCTAGTCATGCCTATGTGCATGTGGATAGTCCCATTTACAAAGGGGGTTAAGGCAAAATTTTCCCAAAATGTAGGTATTGGGTAGTCATGCATTTTTAACTCTACTGTAGATGTATGTTAAAACAATGCATTTTGAAAAGCTCCAGGTAAGAAATTACCACACCCTTTCTGAGGTGATTTGGAGACTTGTTGTCTAGATATTATGGATCCGGATCAACCGAGTAGTTCCCGCAGGACCACTTCTGGTGTACGGAGGAGAGCTTTTGAAGAGCCTCAACGTCGTTCTGTTAGACAACCTCATTGTTTAGTGGAGGCGATAATACGTCCTATTCGGGTTGAAGTGCCGAATATTGAGGACGAGGAGGAGGATGTACCGATCGAGGTTCCTGCTCCTGCTGTACGTGTTCCCCGTAGGGAATTGCCAGGTATTCAAGTGGCGAACCCAGATCTTCTGGGTGACTTGAGTAGGCATCCTTCAGTATACCTACACGTAAACGAGGTATGAAGTTAGACCTTTAATCTTCCTTATTTCCTATTGATGAGGAGTCAAGGATTCTGATGTTGATCTGCATTTGATGTAGGTTCCCGGCTTCACACAACCTCGAGGGAACTGGTTTAGCATCCACTCTATGTATCAGGCTTTACATGATGACTAAAGAGCGATCGTCCATGTCTGGGGATTTGGGATGTTCTTCTCCATTCTACCCCATCGCTGTCCCTGGGGTTACCTCATGGCATTGTCTGAGCGGTGGTTTCACCAGACTCAGTCACTCCATTTGTTAGACTGTGAGGTGATGATGATGCCGATGGATTGGCGGTTTATCACAGGTATGGAGTTTGGAGGGGAGCCGGTGCCTTGCACAACGGATATCACCCCTACTGCCGTCAGATCCTTGTTGGGAGTTCCGGTGGAGGCGCTCAAGGGCAGGACTGTTCGTACGGGTCCTTTGAGCGTAGATGCTATGAGCGGGCTGTTGAGTGATCCCATACCCGATAATGTGAGAGTCAGGGATCGCATTCTTCGGCGATTGTTCTTGATGATCATTAGGGGCTGCTTCATAGGAGATAACTCTCTGAGGTCCTTTGCTTTGATCGGCGCGCCACTCAACACGTGGGACCGTGATATAGAGAGTATGATTGGGGTTCCTACACCTTTTCCTATTTCCTCAAGGGAATGCGCATGCGATCGCAGGGCTTGACCGAGGCGTGGTTAGGATTCTACCCATTTCTGCTGGTGAGTGTTTCTCTTGTCTTTTCCCATGTATAGGTTAAGAGTGTTGACTGACAGCAGATGTTTGCCTTTGTGTTGGCAGTTTTGGGCCTCTGAGAGGCTTCTATATTTGCGTCCTGTGAGCGTGTTAGGTTTAGACACCTATCCACGAGGACGGAGATGCCATCATTCCATACTGGCAGAGGTCCCTGTTGCTGAGGGTTTCACTCATAGTCGCCTACAGCTGGAGTTGTTGACTGCCGATGTCATCACATGGATTCCCTACTCTGGAGAGCATTTGGGAGTTAGATTTGAGGATGGGTATCCGACTGGAGTAGAGTACATCATTTCCACCCGCAGGATTCCTCTCTTCAGAGATGGAGGATGGGAGCTCTATTTAGGAGAGCGTCTTTATTAGGAGCACAGGAGAGATCCAGATGCCGATCTTGCCTCCCCGCCAGCGTTATCGGGCCTATTTCGCAGTCACCTGTCATTGACATCCCATTGATGGGGATTGACGGTTTTACATTGTCAGAGGGCCCCTAGTCTCAGGAGATGTTCCAACATTGGTGGATCCCTCGTACTATTGGAGCTCAGACCCGTGCCACATAGTTTATGGGGGATATGGTTCAAGGATCCGTGATGATGATGGATTGGCTAGCCTGTGTCAGAGATCTGACTCATGTGACATGATCGATGATTGACGACAGTTGGACCGGACACATCTTTTCATTCGACATTTGGGGCAGAGAGATCCTTGAGAGGCGATACTTTTGATCCTTCCGGCTGGCAAGGCCGACCCTCAGTGACCCATATGGCTTCACGGCAGATCCTCCTCGATCGCTCGACATCCCTGTAGATAGAGATCCGGTGACTCGGGAGGAGTTACATCGTGGACGATGTCGATGAGGTGAACATCGACACCATCATTTTTTTTCGATGTATTTCTTGTTATCTCTTTTGATAGGCCTCTGTTAGCTGCTGGGTAGCTTTGTCCCATTCTCACTATATCTTTTGATAGGCCTTTGTTGGATGTTGGGTATCTTTGCCCCATTTCCCTGTATTTTAGCTGTACAGAGATGTATTAGATGATGATATACTTAGGAATGTATGTACAGTTTTCCATTCCCTATATCATATTTCCATCTATTGTATCATGCATGTTATTATGTTATGCATATGTATGTATGTCCAGAGATATTCAAAGATTGACCTGGATGGTCTTATGACACTACCGCATAAATGTCTTCTTGACGATTAGCGCGATTGATCATACCCCACCATTTTGGTGGTATCCGTATCGTTCATGGTATAATAGTATATCACCATCAGACATGGTGATCGTAGATGATTTGCTGTAGCATACTATGACCATGTTGATGTTTCAGGTTCCCACAGGATTTGAAGAGGGTATGCTAGAGCACTGGGTATCGGAGAGGCAGGTTTTCCGATTTGGGACCCAGGAGCTGACTCCTACTTTGGAGGAGTATGCACGATTAACGATCTTTGTCGCTAGTATGCACTTTTCGCGCGTATATGGCTATTGGAGACATGAGTAGACAGTTCATGACCCTCACCGGATTGAGACGTAGAGTGGTACAGGACGAGATTACATCCAGCCACGTGAAATCCCAGCGTTTCTTATTTGATAGGTTTGGCTCTGAGGATAGCTATGCACGACATTCCGGGGATTTCACCACACCGGAGGATCATTGGTGTTCACCCAGAGTAGATGTACTGCTTTTGTACGTATTGTCATATGTCTTCATGCCGCGGTATATGGATGAATTTGGATATCGGCGTCATTATGGCGAAGAAGAGCTCTTAGGGAGGGTCATACCATTGTCATCAGATGATCATTCTGCAGAGACTCGAGGTCACTACATATCTTTGCACTTATCCCAAGCAGGAGTGTTTACTGAGTAGCTTCGATCACGTTGTATGTGTGATTTATGTCACACTTGAGACCGATTGGCATATTTAGATGGCAGGGATTTTGTTTCACCCATGATATAGCCATGTCGTACTCCTTTTCACTGCAGAGTGTCTGAATCTTTGCGTCATCATGGTCGACTTTTTGGCGAGGATTAGAGACCCGTTTGCTATATTGCTGTGTTCAGGGCTTAGCTCACCCTATAGCTTCATTACTCATGCTCTAGGCATGGATTTTCATTCGTATGAGGGGCAGTGAGTTAGCGCTTCGCTTCACACCGTTTATCAGCGGAGGACAGATCCAGGTTATATGCTCTTTGGGATCGGCGAGGTTGGTGAGTTTTCATCGTCACCATCCAGTTGTTCTGCAGAGTATTCCACATGGATGGAGACAGAGACTGCATCGACTGCGGTAGTATCCACAGTGCAGGAGACTGATTCTGAAGATGAGGAGCCTATAGAGGAGGCTATTATTCCCATCAATGATTTAACTGCTGGGCTGCCAGCATTTGTGATTGATTCTCCCACCCCGAAAAGTGCCACTGTTACTCAGTATCCGGCATAGTATTTGGAGCAGAGCTTACATCTGATGACCTATGAGAGAGATCAGGCTAAGGCCGTGATGTTGACAGCTCTTGATGAGAGAGACGCCGCTCTATTAGAGAGGGATGAGGCTATATCAGCCAGGGATGCATTGATTGCAGAGCGGGATGCCACCTTATCTGCTAGGGATGTGGCCATTGGAGATAGTACTTCCGTTAGATCCCCGGATGATTTGTCGATCTTCTTGGCGACATGAGTGCTTACATTGATGAGCATTATGCCACCATGCAGCTTAGCCTCGATCGCTAGCTCGTGTAGATACCCTTGGCAAGGGAGCTTCAGGCGCTACCTCCATCTTCGAGAGGGACTTGTTGGTTGATTTCACAATCAAAGCAAACGTGCAAGTATATAAGGTCAACAAGTAATAGAGTGATAAGATAGAGTGTCAATCCCACAGAGAATTCTAATTAATAAATTCTAACTACTAGCACTATATCAATTCAATTTTATTTAAACAACCAATAACTGTGATTTTTTGAATTAAGAAAATTAAATTAAGCAATTAAAAGAAATTAATCTAAAAGAAAGCAAGTACGCCAAACTAAGATTTGATTGAATTCAGATAAATAAGGATTAAGACTCCAATATCCCCAATTATGAACTATAAATCAATTATCCAATTATCCCAATTATTATGTCTACTGAATTGTTAATAAGAATTCACAAATGCCAAAAGTCCTTTTCCAAGTGATCAATTGCCTTCTATTTAACCCAGATTAATTTTGCTATATTCCTATGCAAAACAATTGAATTAAACTAGTTACAATCCCGATTCCTTATGTGTTACATGCGGTGAACATATATTTCCATTCTATTCACAAACCTAATTATTCACTTTGCAAATAACTAAGTCACATGTCACCATGCCCAGTTCTAACCCTAGAATTCCTCTTTCAATTCCTTCTAGAGTAACAAGGTAATTATTGGCCAAATAATTAATCAATCAGCACAAAACAAGATGAACAATTCACTTCAACATAAATAATTGGAATAAATCAAATAATTAATTCATAATCATAAAAGGTTCAATAGGAATCTTAATTAAAGAAATTAGTTCATAACGGAAATTAAAACCAACAATACTTGAAAATCATCCTTAAAGAATTACACAAATTAAATGAATAAAGAAGAAGAAGAACTCTAAGTGAAAATCTTCAGAATCTCCTCTTGCTCCTTGATTAGCCTTCAATTGTGTAGAATTCGTCCACTCTTTCAATTAAAATAACCTTTATATACTCCTCTTATCCACACTCTAGCAATCCAAATCCAATTTGGCTTCAAACAACTTCCAATTGAGCAGTCAAACGAAAAGTCAACGCTGCAAGTTTCGGTCAACTAACTTTCGGTTACCAAGGTACCTTCAAATACCGGATTAGTATTGGATAGAGCGCCCATTGGCTAGGAGAAAGAAAGTGGCCATTATGCCCTTTTCAACTCAAATTCCCCAAGTGTTCTTACAACTCCCCAAACCCGCAAATCAAAACATAAACACAAAGAAAATGCTACTAAAGGACTCGAGAATACACAAATCTAAGCCCAAGTATATCTGATTCATGGGTATATTACCCAATCATCAAATACCCCCAAACATAAATCGTTGCGTGTCCTCAAGCAACAAAACACAAACAACACGAAAAACTAAACATCATGCAAATGCAAACTATCTAAATGATCTTAACTCCAACAATCCAATAGCTCACGTATAGCTACAGGCCTTAGAAAAATCACAAAAACATGCTTATACATCATGTTAAAGCAGATCAATAATATCCTAACAATCAATGAATCTAAATCTGTTATTACTGATATTGTGAGTGTGTGTTCAACAACCATGCTAACCAATAAACAGCAAAATATGAAAGATAATAAATTTCTTAATAGGCATCATACAACTTAAACTTAAGAACTCATCAAATAAACTCGATTCAACTGAAATTAAACAATCACCAAAATCCAGGGGTCAAAATGGAATATATGCTTTTTTTTTTTATTTTTTTTTTTTCCCGTTATACGGGGATTTTTTTTTTCATAACTATGCATTTATCATATTCCCTTAGTCTTTTCAATGCTACCTTAACGAGCTTTCGACCAACGACTCCCAAGCCATTAAGACCTTAGGGCGCTAGGTGTAGAGACAATCCGCTTGGGCTTACTTACTCAAGTAACAAAGGCCACAAAACTATACAAGCACGCCACGGTGTTTATTCCTTTTTTTCTGGATTTTTTTTTCATAGCTTATATACTCCAAATATTTCCCCCCCAAACTTGAGTTTATATCTAAATTCAGTCTTCACTAGCTATTTAAATTGTTCCTTCATTTCACTAGCATCCAGCCTTTATAACTCTATTATCTATCCATTTAAACTATTATAGCCAACATGGTCATTTTTCAAAATGTGCTATCCTTATAACATCAGTGTCAAACAGATGAAGATTTAAATCATATCAAGAAAATCATATCACTAGCTTAACAATCCTTACTAGCCTTATTCATGCAATTTTAATTTCATCATTGGCCCCAAACATACGTACTATCAAAGGCTAGAATTAACATGCAATCCTAAAATGCAACACTTAATCACAATAATAAAGATCTAAATTAAAACCATTAACAATCTAATAATGCAAAATAACAATTAACTACCCCCAAACTTAACAAGAGCAATGTCCTCATGCGAAAAATACACCAAAAATAAAACAGAGGACTTCCCTGCCAAGCTTAAGCCTCTGGTGGAGCATCATCATCTTCGCTCATCTCTAGATCAGAAGGGGGAAACACCGACATAATTGGAGCAAAGTAGGGAACTGACTTAGATTAACGCCCGGGAACAGCTGGGCTTTCATGGCATTCTGGGCTGCAAACTGGTCGACCAAATACTTATAAATCACATCTTGACGTTCAGACAGACGGACATTTTGGGCTTTGAGATTGTAAAACCATCCGTCTATTTCACGCTGGACTGCTTCTGGAACCACACCACGGTGAGCTGCGGAGGAAGGGCCATAAGTAGGTGGAGCTTGAGGTGGTGGAGCTTGAGAAGCTTCAACTTGGGGAATTATGAAACCCAATCCCCTAGGGTGGTTTGCCCCACCGCCCACACACTTTATACCGCTATCAACTTATGGTCCAAAATCGCATAGGCGTTTGAATTATCTCATCGGATTTCCATTTTACCCCAAACTTAGCACACAAAATGCAGATAAGAGATGGATGGGGTAAACCTCCTGTGGTCCCTCCTCGTGACGCTCAAAGAATGGACTGCTGGATAAGGTGGCCGACATCAATTTTGAAGCCTTTGATTATGGAATATAATAGCACCGCTCGCTCCCTAGTGACATGACTCACATGTGTGCATAGCATGATTTTGGTGTAGATAAAAGCATACAACGCCTTTCCATATAAGCTGAGGTTAGAGAGTGGAAAGGTCATGCTGCTGCGTTCATGCACTGTCCATGTGGTGCCCGGCTGACAAAGTTCGCTAATTATCTTCTCATAATCCGCCCATCACTCACAAGCCTTTGATTACTCATCGCTCGGCCCCTCCAATGGTAGTTGATAGCACCGCGTTAATGTCTTCTTCGCCAATTTCAACAGCTTTTGCCCCTCACAAATACCCCATAATGGTAGTGCTCGGGCACATTGGCGTAGAAATCCTTAACAATCGTAATCACTGGCTCTAGGGTCTGGCCGCTGATGAGTGTGAACCAATTCCTCTCCGCTATCATGACCGCTATATGTCCCCGCTTTTTTGAATGATCGGCCTTAAACCGCGTTTCGGGACTAATGAGTGGGTAGCCATGCATAGATAGCGTTCTTAAGAGCTACAGTGACCGACAAAACGCCCGGTACCGTCAAATTTTGGAGGTAGAGTCGAAGCGGTCCCTGAACCTTCGCCACGTTGACGCTTGGAGGCCATGTAGCAAATTCTGCACGTAAAGACATACACATGTATTAGTATTGGACATAATTCTAGTTAGGATACCCGCATTCACGATAATACCCCCAAACTTCAAAATATATGTGTACATTGAGTAGATTATTGGGGGTGTGACATGACACAAAATAGCATGGAAATGCACAATTGTACTAATTAGATTCATGTATTCTTCAACTTCTACAATTGGCAAAAGAAACACACGATTTGCCCAAAAGATGTGTCATGCAAAGCAATATGATCCCATGTATGCATTTATATGTTTTACCCCCCACAATAATGAGATAAATGTTTGACATTGGACCTATGCTGTTTAATGTGTGTGGCTGTGGTGATGTATGCCACTTTAACCATGAGCATTGAGTTAGGCAATTTATCGAACACATTATGGGCATCTGATCATTTTCTTGGAATCACACATGGTTTTCTTTCAATTACAAACCCATAGCCTACACAAATCAGCTAGGCATGGTAACTCAATCAAAATTAGTGTCCCATCAACTTGATTCATATGCATGCCATATGCGCTATTCAAGATCATAAGCATGAAAATTTGCACTAGAGATGAAGAGAAGGTGAATCAAATTAAAAATTATTTTACCATTCTTGCAAGTAAAAAGATGTTGATTCACTCAAACGTGAATGTAATTCTGTACATACCTGTGTACTATCGATAGTAGAGGGACAGTTCTTCAAAAAATGAAGTTCCGAATGGAGATGTGAACTAGCATTAGACAGTAAAGATATATATAAAAGTTTCAAAGGCATTTACCATCTGAACGTATGTGGGTGTAGTAGTAGAGACGTGAAGAAGAGGAAAGGAAAAGACGTGAACCGTTTAGTTGTTTAAAACAAAGTGGACTCTTATTCGAGCTTCAGCGTTGGGGTGCTGGGATTGAACTTGTGAGGAGCGCCGGGGCGCTGTGCAACATGGGTGCGTGTAAAGCCTTAGTGCCGGGGCACTGAGTTGCATAAGGAATATAGCGCCGGGGCGCTAAGCTACAGGGGATGACACTAACCCCAAGCGCCGGGGCGCTGAGACCATAGTACTTTATAGCGCCGGGGCTCTGAGCAACATGGATTGATTCTTCGTCATGAGGCCTGGCGCTGCCGATATGGGCATATAGCCCGCCGGGAGCCGTATGTCCTTCTTCTTGTTTGGCCTTTGAGTAACGAGCCTTGTTTCAAGTCTTTACGCAATCGCATAGATATTATATATAGAGACTATCAGGCAAAACTTACACTAACAAATAATAAACTAATGGAATGAAATACTCAACACATATCTTATATGAAGAAAAAATGAAACATATTAAACTAAAAATTATGGGGTTGCCTCCCTAAAGTGCTTGGTTTTGAGTCATCAGCCCTACTTTGCTATTGTGCTCAGTTGGCCATTGGATCAGATAGGTACATGACCGTGGATTGACGTTCGATAGGTCCACTCCAGTAATGTTTTAATCGTTGACCGTTGACCTTAAATTTGCGTTTTGAATTCGGTTCCTCGACTTTGATATTACTGTGTGGTGTAACAAATACAACTTTGAAAGGCCCTGACCAACGTGATTTCAGTTTCCCAGGAAATAAACGCAATCATGAGTTGAAAAGCAGGACTTGTTGGCCCGGTTCAAATGTCCGATCAAGAATTTTTTTATCATGCCAGGCTTTGACTTTCTCCTTGTATAGTTTTACGTTCTCATAAGCATTGAACCAAAATTCTTCCATCTCGTTTAATTGCGCATAACCTTCTCACCCGCTGCTTGTAGATCAAAGTTCAGTTTTCGAATGGCCTAGTGTGCACTGTGTTCTAGCTCGACCAGGAGGTGACACGCCTTTCCATATACCATTCTGTAAGGTGACATGCCGATCGGATTCTTGTACGCTGTTCGATATGCCCATAGAGCATTATCAAGACACAATGACCAGTCTTTTCGTGATGGATTGACCACCTTTTCTAGAATTCGCTTGACTTCTCTATTCGAGACTTCTGCTTGACCATTGGTTTGGGGATGATACGCGGCTGCTATTTTATGACGCACCCCATATTTTGTGAGCAATTTTGTGAATTGTTTATTGCTTAAATGAGTCCCTTCGTCACTTATTATCGCTCTCGGCCCCAAATCGTGTGAAGATGTTTTTCTTTAAGAATCGGAGAACAACGTTGGCATTATTTATGGGTAAAGCTACGGCTTCTACCCATTTAGAAACGTAATCAGCTGCCAACAAAATGTACTGATTATTGAAAGATGACGGGAAAGGTCCCATAAAATCGATTCCCCATACGTCGAACAGTTCTACCTCCAAAATTGAGTTCAGTGGCATTTCATTGTGCTTGGAGATATTACCTACGCATTGGCACCGATCACACTTCAGCACATAGAGATACGTATCCTTGAATAGTGAAGGCTAGAAAAATCCTGATTATAACACTTTCGTCGTTATTCGCTCGATCACCTAATAATGGCCTCCATAATCGATGAGTGGCAATGACCAAAGATGTTGTCCATCTCTTCACGTGGCACACAACGCCTAATCATTTGATCCCGCAGCCTTAAATGAAATGGTTTGTCCCAATAATATTATTTCACGTCATGGAGGACTTTTTACGTTGTTGTGAGTTCAAACCCGGGGTAACACCTTAGCAACCACGTAATTCACATAATCAAAGATACCAAGGCAATATTGGGGTTACTCAAGAAGTTGTTCATCCAGAAATTTCTCATTGATCATGACGTTGTCTTTTATTTCGCACTCCACGCATTTTCCAACCGAGAAAGATGATCCGCCACCGATTTTCTGTAACTTTTCTATCCCGGATCTCCAAATCAAATTTTGCAGCAACAATACCCATCGTATTAACTCTGGTTTAGCGCCCTTCTTTTCAATCGATATTTGATGGCGTAATGATCCGTAGACAATTACCTTGGTCCCAATCGAGATATGCTCAATTTGTCAAGGCAAACACAACCGCAAGTAATTCTTTTTCGGTGGTGTGTAGTTCAATTGGGCATCCGCCAACATCTTGCCGGAATAGTAGATTGTGTGAAAAATCTTATCGTGACGTTGTCCCAATATCGCTCCAACTACGTAGTCAGCGGCATCGCACATCAATTCGAATGGTAAAGACCAATCAGCGCCACAATAATTGGAGCAGAGACCAACTTTCTTTAATACCTCAAATGCCTCAATACATGATCGATCCATCTTAAAAGGCACATCTTTCTCCAACAGGAACATAAGGGTTTTGAAATCTTGGAAAAATCTTTAATGAAGCGCCCATAGAAACCCGAGATGTCCCAAGAAGCTCTTGATTCCCTTCATGTATGATGGAGGGGTAATTTTCAATTGTCTCAATCTTCGCTTTATCCACCTCTAACCCCGCCGCAGTAAACCTTATGTCCCAAAATAATCCCTTCTTTCACCATAAAGTGACATTTTCCCGCTTAAGAACCAAATTAGTCTCCACGCATCGCTTCAACACTAAAATCGATTTTTCAAACATAAATCAAAACTATCACCGAAACACGTAAAAATCGTCCATAAATACCTCCAAATTTTGCTAGACCATATCGGAGAAGATCGCCATCACGCACCGCTGAAAGGTTGTCACAGCATTACATAAACCAAAGGACATACGCCGAATGCAAACGCATCGTATGGGCATGTGAATGTAGTCTTTCTTGATCCTCCCGGTGCTATGGCAATTTGATTATACCTTAATATCCATCCGTAAGACAAGAGAACTCGATGTCCCGTTAGCCTATCCAACATTTGATCAATGAATGGCAAGGGAAGTGATCCTCATGAAAGTGGCTTTATTCGGGCTTTGCAGTAGTCCATGCATACTCTCCATCCTCATAATCGTTCGAGTAGGGATGAGCTCATTAGCTTCATTCTTCACCACCGCCATACCCCTTTCTTTGGTACACATTATCGCATGTGACTCACCCATGAACTATCCGAGATTGGGTAAATAATGCCAAGATCCAACCACTTTATAATCTCCTTTTTCACCACATCCTTCATAATGGGTTTTAGCCTTCTTTGCATCTCAATGGTTGGTTTTCCCCCTCTTCCATTAAAATCTTGTGCATATAATAAGATGGACTAATTTCTAATATCCGCTATAGACCACCCAATTGTTGTTTTGAACTCTCGCAAGACCCGTAACAGCTTTCTCCTTTTTGCATGTCGCTTAACTCCGTCAAACAATAAATCGGTAGGGTAGCATCTTTTCCCAGATAAGCATACTGCAGATGAGATGGTAGTGGCTTTAATTCCAACACCGGTGGCTCTTCTATCGAGGGTTTGAACTTTTTACCTTCCATTTTGGGCCTCTCAAGGGTGTCGAATAATTAATTGCTTTTCCGGAAGACTGATGATGTATCTAGCCATTTGACGTATTCAATGTCCTCTTCAATGCCGCAATCGTCTGTCCCAAGCAAAATGGATTCAAGCGGGTCCTCTGAATAATTTCCACTGAACTTGTGATTAACCAATTCCTCCATGATATCAACCCGCAAACATTCACCTTTTTCTTTCGGGTAAGACATTGACTTAAAAACATTAAAGGTGACCTGTTGATCTTCAACTCTCATCGTCAATTCACATTTTTGAACGTCAATCAAAGTTCTACCCGTTGCTAAAAATGGTCGCCCAAGAATTATTGGAATTTCGCTGTCCACTTCACAATCCAAAATAAAGAAGTCCGCAGGGAAGATGAATTTATCCACTTTAACTAAAACATCCTCAACAATACCTCGTGGATATGTAACCGATCTATCCGCTAACTACAAACTGATATTTGTCGATAGTGGAGCCTGAAGTCCAAACTGGCTGTAGACGGATAATGGCATCAAATTTATACTAGCCCCCAAATCACACAATGCTCGACTTGAAAACTGATTTCCAATTTCACATGGTATATTAAAGCTACCTGGATCCTTGAGCTTCGGTGGTAACTTATTCTGAATAATCGTGCTGCATTCTTCGGTCAATGCCACTGTTTCGAACTCACCCAATTTCCTCTTCCTCGACAAAACCTCCTTCATAAACTTGGCGTAACTCGACATTTGTTCCAAGGCTTCGGCAAAGGGGATGTTGATATGCAGTTTTTTGAAAATATCTAAGAATCGTGAAAACTTCTTATCTAACTTGGATTTCTGAAACCTCTGCGGATACGGTATGGGAGGCATTGTGATGGTTGGTTCCGATTCTTTTTGCTCAACGGTCTCATCTTGACATTTTCCGATGTCCACAACTTCCTCAATTTCAATTGTTGCGTTGTCCCTCTTTTCCCTATCCGTAACTGTATCTTGCAATTCCTTTCCACTTCAGAGAGTTATGGCCTTACAATGCTCATCTCCGCCGGATTTTTTTCTCTGTCACTCGGAAGTGTTCCAAGTGGTCGGTTATTCAAAGTACATGTGCTATCTCGTCTCCACTTGATTTTCCAGATTCTCGATCGACGACTTTCGCTTTCAGATATTCAAATCTATTTGATTAAATTTTTCTCATTTGCCTCGCTTCATTTTTTTTTGACGCTTTAACAAATCTATCCAAGGCTTCTTCCCAACTTGCTTTTTTCGCTCTAGTTGTTGTGGTCCGATTTTGAAACCGGATGTGTTTTGTTGTCTGCGCTGAGCTTGAGCTTGAGCTTGATTATTACTCCATGAAAACCTTGATGATTTCTCCAACCCGATTATATGCTTTTGATTCGGGTAAGGTTGGGTAGATCGATTATAGCTCCCTCATTTAACCGAAATGATTCAAAATTTATGGCACATCGATCAGTAGCATGACCCCAAAGACATAATTCACAAACCATCGCTACCTTGTGTGTGGATTGTGGACGCCATATTTCCATTTGCTTAGCCATCATACCACTTCAGTCCGTTAATGTCGTTATCGCATCTACGCCATACTTTCCCGGTGTTTTGGAGGATTAGACCTAGTCATGGGCCACCGATAGTTGTTGGTGGCCATTGTCTCTAACAAATTGATATGCCTCATCAAAACTCTTAGACATGATCGCCCCCCCGTCACAGATCAATACTCGCCCTCGTGGATGACGCGCGTAAACCATCACAAAATATCCCTAACTGCATCCACTACAGAATTCTGTGATGAGGGTACTTACGGAGCATATCCTTAAACCTTTCCCACGCCTCATATAACGATTCTGAATCAAATTGTGCGAAAGTGTGAATATCATTCCGTAGTTTTGCCGACTTCACTGGTGGGAAAAACTTAGCTAGAAATTTTTGAGCTAAGTCGTCCCATGTGGTGATTGAGCCAGGAGGTAAATTGTGTAGCCAACTTTGCGCTTTATCTTTCAGGGTAAACGGGAACATCCTCAACCTTGTAGCATCTTCCGATATATTGTTGAATTTGAAGGTGTCACAAACTTCCAAGAAACTTAAGATATGCTCATTCGGATCATCTATCGAACTACCCCCAAACTGACATGTATTCTGAAGCATCTGAATTGTTCCCGGTTAAATCTCAAAACTGTTTGCATTGATCGCCGGCCTCCTAATACTGATCAGATATCCGTGACATTCTAAGCATGGCATAATCCCTAAATGATTTCGGTCGTTTCTCGCCATGTTCATTGGAATTTTTGTTCGCCAGCTTCTTCTTCCACAGTGACATCGCACTAGTCGATCGCAAATTTTTGGAACTTCCTTTCAATATCGTCAGTATAAGGAAAAAGTTCCTTTTTCGCCTCTTGATCTAGTGTGTATACACTCACAAAGAATTCTCGCAAATACAAGAAGAAAAATAAGTAACGTTTAAATTAAGACCGAATTGATTATAACTAATATGGAATTAATACTAATAAAGAATTCCCCAGAAATGGCTACTAAAAACTTGTTGGTTGATTTCATAATCAAAGCAAAACGCAAGTATACACTGGTCAACAAGTAATAGAGTGATAAGATAGAGTGTCGATCCCACGAGAATTCTAATTAATAAATTCCAACTACTAGCACTATATCAATTCAAATTTATTTTAAACAACCAATAACTGTGATTTTTCGAATTAAGAAAATTAAATTAAGCAATTAAAAGAAATTAATCTAAAAGAAAGCAAATACGCCAATCTAAGATTTGATTGAATTCAGATAAATAAGGATTAAGACTCCAATATCCCCAATTATGAACTATAAATCAATTATCCAATTATCCCAATTATTATGTTCAATCGAATTGTTAATGTGAATTCACAAGTGCCAAAAGTCCTTTTCAAGTGATCAATTACCTTCTATTTAACCCATTAATTTTACTATATTCCTATGCAAAACAATTGAATTAAACTCGTTACAATCCCAATTCCTTATGTGTTACATGCGGCGAACAGATATTTCCATTCTGTTCACAAACCTAATTATTCACTTTGCAAATAACTAAGTCACATGTCACCATGTCTAGTTCTAACCCTAGAATTCCTCTTTCAATTCCTTCTAGAGTAACAAGGTAATTATTGGCCAGATAATTAATCAATCAGCACAAAACAAGATGAACAATTCACTTCAACATAAATAATTGGAATAAATCAAATAATTAATTCATAATCATAAAAGGTTCAAATGGAATCTTAATTAAAGAAATTAGTTCATAACGAAAATTAAAACCAACAATACTTGAAAAATCATCCTTAAAGAATTACACAAATTAAAAGAATAAAGAAGAAGAAGAACTCCAAGTGAAAATCTTAAAATCTCCTCTTCGCTTCCTTGATCAACCTTCAATTGTGTAGAATTCGATCCCTCTTTCAATTAAAATAACCTTTATACACTCCTCTTATCCACACTCTAGCAATCCAAATCCAATTTGGCTTCAAAAAACCTCCAATTGAGCAGTCAAACGAAAAGTCAACGCGCAAGCCCCGGTCAACCAATCTTTCACCCAGCGCTTTGGCTACCGGGATTAGTACTGGATAGAGCGCCCCGGTGCTAGGGAGCAGAAAGTGTCCATTATGCCCTTTTTCAACTCAAAATTCCCCAAGTGTTCTTACAACTCCCAAACCTGGAAATCAAAACATAAACATAGTAAAAATGCTACTAAAGGACTCGAGAATACACAAATCTAAGCTCAAGTATATCCGATTCATGGGTATATTACCCAATCATTCCTTGATAAATGGACATTGAGATGTCGCAAGATCTCTCAGAACGGATCATTGATTTCTGTAAATCCCTACAATTTTTGGTGTCTTGGGACTGGTATCTATATGGAAAAGTGGAGAGGAGGGTAGTTTCTTCCTCTCTAAGATTGACCGGACCACAGATGGTCTCCAATACTTCTATTTGTGAGAAGTCTAGTTAATTCCATCTCTTATGGGGTTGGTATTGCTCTTTGAGGCACGATCGCAACTTAGATGGTCACCGAATCTTTTATTTGTGAGAAGAGGTTGGGTAATTCCATCCCTTTGATCTGAAACCGATGAAATGTGGTGAATTGAAGGTTGATCACAGTACCGTGTGACAAGAATTTTTGTTCTGGCAGGGGTTAGACTGAACCATAAATGGCTGCCTACGTACTCTTATTGAAGAGGAGATCATGTCTGCGTAGTTCGAACCTGGTGTAAGAGGTTCAACAATGAATGTGAAAGGTAGATGGGTGTAGAAATGTTTTTGTTGTTTTTGTATAGAAAGGGTTGAAATGTTTTTGTTGTTTTTCTTTATTGCGACCGGGCCATATAGAATATGGTTACCTACGTACCCCCGGGTATCAGGGAGATCAGGTTGATGTAGTTTGCCCCTCAGGACAAATTGCAGTTGAAGAAAAAGCGTGAATCCCATGTGCAGGCTATACTACGGGGAGAAGAAAGTTTGATCCCATAATGGGGATAAACTGTAATTGTGGAAAAAGTTTGATCCGGTCCTCAGGATAAATTACAAGCGTAGAAAAGTTTAATCCCGTCTTCAGGATAAACTGCAGACGTAGAAAAGTTTAATCCCGTCTTCAGGATAAACTGCAAGTGTGAAAAGTTTAATCCCGTCTTCAGGATAAACTGCAAGTGTGAAAGGTTCAATCCCGTCTTCAGGATAACCGAAATTGTGAAAGGTTAAATCCCGTCTTCAGGATAATTGAAATTGTATGGAAGGTTTAAAATGAAGTGATACCAGGCTGCTGGTTTGAAGTGTATGTTTCCCTGAGGGGCAGAAGAGTATGCAAAAAGGAGAGGGTTCAAAACCGGAATGACTGGTGATTTGATGATCAAAACCAGGATGTTTGTTTGATGGTAACTTCAGACATAGTACCATTTCACGGTGTCCGAGTTAATAAGCTATGGAAATTCATCACCATCCATTTCTTGGAATCTGAGAGCACCTCCTGTCAATACCTCCTTGACAACAAATGGGCCTTCACAGTTAGGAGCGAATTTTCCCTTAGATTGATCTTGGTTGTCAATGATCTTCTTCAAAACAAAGTCATGTTATTTGAACTGCCGTAGTCGGACTTTTCTATTGTAGGATAAATGCGATCCTTTGTCGATATAATCGACCATGGAAGGCAGTAGCGGATCGCTTTAAATATTGTAGACAATTGGTGATACCATCTTGTACCCATTGGTCTTCATCCAACCGAGCATCCATCAATACCGAAGGATTCCATTTCCACCTCTATGGGGAGCACCGCTTCCATCCCATGACTAATGAGTAGGGGTTGCCCCGGTGGAAGCAACGCATGGAAGTTCTCAGAGGCTAATAAAGTCGAGGAAAGAGGTCAGGCCATCTTTTGTGATTGGCGGACATTTTCTGCATGATCTTTTTGATGTTTTTATTAGCCGCTTCAATAGCATCATTCATCTTTGGACGGTAGATGACGGAATTGAGGTGCTTAATGTGGAATTTTTTGCATAACTCCTCCATCATTTTGTTGTTGAGGTTCTTAGCATTGTCTGACATAATGACCTCTGGTTGTCCATATCGATAAACAACATTATTTCTGATGACAGCAATGATGACTTCTTTAGTAACCCTGGGCAAGGAGGCTGCTTCTACCCTTTTGGTGAAGTAGTCGATCATGGTGAATATAAATAGATGTCCATTACTGGCTTTGGGTTCGATGGGTCCGATAATGTCCATTCCCCACATTGAGAAGGGCTATGGCGAACTCATATTGTGGAGTTCCCTTGGAGGGGCGTGGATAGCATTCCCATGAATCTGGCATTGATATCACCTCTTGACGTGATCATCACAGTCAGCTTTGAGTGTAAGCCAATAATGCCCCGTTCTGAGGATCTTCTTGACAAGTAGGGGTCCGCTCATATGAGGGCCACATACTCCACCATGGATCTCATCCATGAGTCTCTGAGCTTAGTCTTTATCTAGACATATAAGGAGACCTAATCCAGCATCTCTTTTATAGAGTGCATCTCCGCTCAGGTAGAATTTCATAGCAAGTCGATGAATCCGCCTCTTCTCAGTTAGGCTCGCCTCAGCGGGTGTAGATCCATCTCGCAGATACTCCTTGATGTGCTGATACCAAGGATTGTGGATGGGAGGTAGTTCATCCGATACTTCTCCAACGTAATTCCCATAGACTAGGGCTTTTTGCAGAGTAAACGTGATGCTTGGCATGTTTTCCTTGTCAGATATGTAAACCAAGGAGGCCAACGTTGCTAATGCATCTGCGAAATCATTCCTATTCCAAGGAATGTGTAGAGAGGAGATTTCTTCGAACTCTAAAGCCATCTTTAAAACTTGCCGATGGTAAGGCAGCAAATGTAATTCTTTTATTTGATAGATTCCTGTGGATTGTCTGATTACCAATTCGGAATCTCCAAAGACAGTTAACCGCCTGATGCCCATTGAATGGGCAATTTTTAGCCCCGTAATGATACCCTTCATACTTTGTGTTGTTGGTGCCGATAAACTGTAATTTTGTGGCGATGGATATCTGCTCCCTGCATCGGATATTAGAACTGCTCCAGCTCCAGAGCCTTCTATGTTAACAGCTCCATCAAAATGCATTCTCCACGTACGGGATGTATCGTACTGATGTTGTAGCTGAATGGTCATTATCCCTTTATCGGGAAAGTATGTTTACAAGGGTTTGTAGTCCCCTACAGGTGCGACGGCCAGTCGATCCGTAATTCCTTGACCTCTGACAGACTTTTGCATTACGTAGACGATGTCAAATTGTTGTAGGATCAACTGCCATCTGGACAGTCGACAATTCAGTATGGGCTTACTGAACACATACTTGAGAGGATCCATTCGGGATATGAGATGGGTTGTGTGACCATGGAGGTAATGCTGTAACCTCATGGAAGCCCATGATAAAGCACAACAAGTCTTCTCAATCAGAGTGTACTTGTGTTCAATGATGCTGAATCTTTTGTTGAGGTAATAGATAGCTCGTTCTTGACCTCTATTATCTTTTTACCCCGGCATACAGCCCATGGCATTGTCATTTATGGATAGGTACATAAACAGGGGAACATCATCCCTGGGAGGTACCAAAATAGGAGCGTTAATCAGTTGCTCTTTGATTGTGAAGAAGGCTTTCTGACACTCATCATTCCATTTCATGGAGGAGTTCTTCCTTAAAAACTTGAAGATTGGCTCACAGGTTGCTGTGAGTTGAGAAATTAATCTGCTAATAAAGTTGATCTTTCCCAAAAATCCCCGTATTTCCTTCTCTGTCTGAGGAATGGGCATTTCCTTGATGGCCTGGATTTTGGTAGATCCGATTCAATACCTTTGTGGTCGATTAGGAAACCTAGCAACTTGCCTGACTTTACACCAAAGGCGCACTCGGCAGGATTCAACTTCAAGTTGTACTTACGCAACCTGTTGAAAAGTTTTCTGAGATGGTCTAAGTGGTCCTCCTCCTTTTGGGATTTGACATTGATGTCATCCATATAGATCTCTATCTCTTTGTGCATTAAATCATGGAAAAGAGCCATCATACCTCGCTGATAGGTTGCCCCAACATTGATGAGGCCGAATGACAATCGTCTGTAGCAAAAAGTTCCCCAAGGCATGATGAAAGTAGTTTTCTCACGATCTTCCTCAACGACCATCATTTGATGGTACCCCACAAAGCAATCAACAAAGGAGTACATGCCGTATTGAGAAGTATTGTCAATAAAAATGTTAATAAAGGGCACATGAAAGCTATCTTTAAGGCAAGCTTTGTTCAAATCCTGATAATCCATGCAAACTCGTACCTTTCCCCCTGGTTTAGGCACGGGAACAATGTTGGATATCCACTCCGGATATGTAGACACTATGATAATTCCAGCTTGAAATTGTTTCATAATTTCTTCTTTAACCTTTAAACTCCACTCAGGTTTCAATCGCCTGAGCTTTTGCCTAACTGGCTTGAATCCTTCTTTAATGGGAAGGCAATGAAGAACAATGTCAGTGGACAAACCCACCATGTCTTCATGAGACCATGCAAACACATCCTGAAATTGGGTTAATAGTGCAACCATGTCATTCCGCTGATTTGTGGTAAGGTCTGAACCAATTTGGATTAGCTTAGGGTTGTCTAAGGTTCCAATATTGAAAGAAGTGGTTTGATCAAGATTGGGTTTGGGTTTGTTTGTGATCCATTCCTTAATCTCTTGAGGTGTCTCAATGTCCTCTTGGATGTCCATCAAGTCTGAGTCCAACTTTGCATTAAAGTTACAGCCCTTGTGGAGAGAAGGCACCTCATCAGCAAGTACAGGCACATCTAAATTCAGAGTCCTGAAACAAAAGATGCTTTCACTTAATATATTCAACTGTTCGATCATACAAAAGTGCTAGCATGTACTTGATAAAATAACTGCTAGTACTGTAAAGGAAAGTAAGCAATTAAAGTTATCTACAGGGCAGAGGGATTTTCTGCCCATTTTACCCTCGTCGACCAATGCATGGAGTACTGCTCCAATTGTCGAGGGCAAAGTCCTGATGGACTGCAGTGATGGAAGGGTCATCATTGTCCTCCTTCTCCTGAATGATAACCATGACATCTGGGCAATCATCGTCTGGGGTGTATCTGTTTGTATGTTCATCATAAACAATGACGCGTATGCCTGCCATCATCAAGGCAAAGTCATGTTTACGTTTCAGGATCAGGAATCAGCACCTCTTTTGCTTTGATTGGCACTGGTTTTGGAAACAACATAGCCACAACATGGGCTGGAACCTTTACTGGAGATTGCATCAACTCATGAGGTAAAGGTATAGAAAATCGCAGTGCGGCGGAAGCTTGAGGAACCTGCTTGTGCTTATGAGCATTCCTGTGTCTGGAACTGGCAGAATATCCTAGCCCGACTGTTCCAATTTGACTGGACATTTGGATAGGGTGCTTAATACCCTGCTTATCTTTACCAAGCCCTTGTCCAGGTTGATGACCCAATAACATCATTTCTTAAGTGGCCGACATAACCTCGGCAGAAATCTTGGGTACGGGAAGTGGCACTCCAATAGAATGGTATTGCGTGTTACTCACTTCCAGAGTATGGAAACTGGCCGGTTCAACTTCTAAATTGAAGTTGATGATTGGTAGATTTCCTTGTTCAGGACATTCCGGCTCAGCGTTGATAGTGACTAGACTGTTGTTGATAATGTATTTGAGTTGTTGATGTAAGGTGGAGGGAACAGCTCCAGCCATGTGTATCCATGGTCTCCCTAGTAGCAGGTTGTATCCTGAGTCTATCTTGAGGACATGGAAGGATACATTGAATGTATTTGGACCTATCTCAATTGGCAATTCAATATTTCCAACAAAATTTCGTCGGGATCCATCAAAAGCTTTGATAACCATATGGCTGCTTTGGATCCGATTGAGATTGATATTCATCTTCACCAAGGTGGCATAAGGACAGATATTTAGAGATGAGCCTCCATCTATCAAAAATCCAGCTAGTATGTACTCGAAAGACAAAACTGCAATATGCAGAGGCTTGCAATGACCGGTCCCTTCGAGAGGTATGTCATTATTAGTGAAGGATATCACATTGTTGTTGAAAATGTGATCAACCAAATGTTGAAATTTTTCCACATCCACTGATTTTGGCAAATAGGCTTCTTCCAAAACCTTCAGTAAGATCTTCCGATGATCCTCAGAAGAGAAAACCAAGTCTAGTATTGAAATCTGGTGTGGAGCTTCTCGCAAGCTTAAAACCACTTTAGCTTCATTGTGGCCCATAGTGCGGAGGAATTTTTTAATCTTCTCCATGTGAAACTTCCTCTTAGCTTCGTAGATAAGTTTCATAACCCGTTGACGAAGATACAATGGATTACCCTTCGACACTGTAGCAGTGGTATGAGATGTGGATCCTTCAGCTTCTCCATAATTCCATGGAACGTTGTGTAAGCTGACAACGGGATATTGTGGTCTGAAAGGTAATGAAATTGGCTCTGGTGCGGCCACTTTCAAAGGATTGTCAGCTCCTTTGAGTTGAATTGGTTGTATGGGAAATACTTTAACAGTCTCATCATTCACTTCGGATATAACTGCTATTGATCCCTTCCATTTGGTAGGACATGCATTCCCACCCTTAAGTTGCACAGTGTAATCATCTGCTATTTGCAGGACACCGCTATCAATAAGATTCTGAATGAGATGGTGGAGTGCCCAGCATTCTTATGTGCTGTGACCGCGAGAGTGTGAATGATATTGACACACTTCATCAGAATTGAACCGTCCTGAACGGGGATTGATTGGAGGCAGAAGGAAGGTAATTCTTCCTTCGTTGATCAACATCTGCAGTATCTCCTCCATAGATTGGCCCAAATAGGTGAATTCCCTCTGATTGGCTAAATCCCAATGGGCTTTAGCATTTGCTCTCTTCGCAACCTTATCCTCCATAGCTTCACTTTCTGAAGGTGGTGAGGAAGCATTCATAACAAAAGGAAGGAGATAGGCATGCTCCTGCCTGATTAATTGGCGTGTGACTTGATGATGGTGGTGTTAGGTTTGTAATATTCATGAACGCAATCAAATTGCATAAAAAGTGCGGAAACGTGAAAAATCAGAGTTTAAAAAAAAAAATTTACAAACCATATACCCGGATCACCCTTTATGCATAATTATTAATTAAACGAAAAGATAAAGAATAAAATCATACCCTTGAAGATCGAGCTTCCTCAGGTACAAGTTCACCTCCAAATCCTTTCGCGTTCAACTTGAATCTACCGGGGTTTTGTTCCTTCCTTTGATCAACATTAGCCACCCATATGTTTGGCCTCTAGAGGTGATCCACCAAGGAGAAAATAAAGATTCAAGAAGAAGGGATATTGGCTCAACCCTAGTTTTCTATTTCTATAGAAATGGCGTACTCTCCAACAAATTGGAATTATTACGTACTAGTAAAAGTCAACAACCCCATCACCCATAATAAGACTCCTCTTATTTATAGGTGTGGGCAACCCACCTTAACAATTAAGGAATTGAGTTTTATTTAATTAATTAAATTCTTTTAATTAATTAAGCTCCCTAATCTTATTAGGGATAATTAATTAAACTCCTTTAACTAATTTTCCTCCTAATCCTATTAGGAATAAATGAGAGTACTTATATTAAATTAATTCCTAAACTCTTTTAGAAATTAAAATAATAATAATTGTAATAATATTAATAAGACTCCTCTTATTAATTTATATTTAATATTTCTAAAATATTAAATAATAATATTAAGCTATTTAATTTATTCTATCACCATAGATTAAATTAAATATACTTAATATATTATTATGATTATGCCATTAACTTCTTAAATAATTATTCTTCCTTTTATGGTGTGACCCTTTAGGTTCTCCATATTAAACCGGTTGTGAATAAATCAATTAGAACAATTTAATCTTATTTAAATAAATAAATTAAACAATTAATTTATTTAAATAAATAATATTTATTCTACAATAGGGATAAGCCTCTCCTAGCGATCAACGACTTTCCAGATAATATAGATTTCAACATTAATCATTAAAGAACCTTTGAGTAAATAGTTACCGCATAATTTAATCCTTCCACCATACAATGTCCCAATTAAATATAAGACATGGAATTATCTTGTCAAGTCTTATTTTATTTAATTATATGTATTTCGATCCTTAAATGCACAACTCTAAATAATGCAAATTAGAAACTCCTTTCTAATTTCATTTCGCCGCCAAGGACTCTTGGGTTGTCATTTATCGAATCACATAGGACATTTCTATTCTTTTATTAGAAGTGGTAGATTCTTTATTGATCATACATTATCTCCATGTACAACTTATTATACCCAAGCATACCCTTTTGATATACCCTAAGGGTCTTAAGGAATAAGTCAAAGTATAATTCATCATACACAAGATACTATGATGATCTCAAGTCCAAGGATTACTTGTCTTTACTATCTCTGAGAATTCCTATTCGACAGCAAATAAAACTCCATTAGGTATTCCTTAGCGAGCCACGTTCAGTGAACTTATTCTCTAATAAGTACCTACATACTTGCTTTAGTGTCTCCACACAAATGATCATGAGATCAATCATCCTCATCCAATGAGCAAGCAACGTATGTACCAATCTATCCGGATTCACTAATCCCCAATTTAGTAATCCAATGATTGGGAACTATTTTAGTTTTAAGCTTTCTAAGAATTTAGATCTCATTAGAATGATCATCATCATTATTCTAAAAGCATTGCTTAAAACTATGGGTTTATCACATATTATAAAACAAAGATCATGTAGATAATTAAAAGCCTTTAATAAATTAATACTTTTTATTAATAAATGAATAAGATTGTTACAAAGTATATGCTTTATCATCAAACATGATTGGCTTGTGTGCATACTACTTTCAATCTCCCACTTGCACTAAAGCCAATCGTCATGGTATCTTATACTCTTCTTCTCTAAGTGACGATTATCCCAACATTGGATAAGCTTTAGTTAATGGATATGTAATGTTGTTCTTGAGAGTCCACTATCTCTATAGTGATTTCTCATCTTTCAATGATTCTAATAATCAAATAAAAGTGCCACAACACATGTTTAGATCCAAGATGAGACTTAGGAACTATTCCTAGTTCTGTAATGAACTTTTAATCCAAACAATCAACTTGCAGCTTCATTTATAGCTATATATTTTGTCTTTATCGCTAAACCAACAACTCTTTCTTTGTTTGGAACCTTTCCAATTCAACGCACCCTTATTCAAGATAACGCTTTTACCTTAAAGTGGATTTTTACGTCATCTTGGTCTCATCTCGAAAAACTTGAGT
The DNA here is from genome assembly GCA_020205615.1 of Panax quinquefolius. Classification (NCBI taxonomy): domain Eukaryota; kingdom Viridiplantae; phylum Streptophyta; class Magnoliopsida; order Apiales; family Araliaceae; genus Panax; species Panax quinquefolius. Next base: position 41,326,538 of record CM035152.1, read on the forward strand.
CTGTTAAGCCCTCTAGTTTTAATTTAGACCCACCATGAATATGATCACATCCTTAGTAGGTTAAGAACTTTAAGATGTTTTTCACCGACTCACGTTGAATTTCTCGAATATGGTGATCAACATCGGTCTCGTATATTTCATTGCATACATGATAGTTACTCATGTGATCTCTCTTTGGAGTCTGTGGAGACTATTAAGAGATACACTCCATAACTCATCGACATGAGACATCTCTTGGAGTTTGCCATGCTAAACGACTTTAGCATCAAATGAATATATCGTTCCTTGGGTTAAGTCGAGCATCCTCTTGTATCTATCTATATAGATTTTATCCCCAATTAAGATACTCTTCCCAAATCATTCATGGAGGAATGTTTAGACTACTTTATCTTTCTTGATTGTAGCATTAGTATGTCATTCCTTATCCGTAGTATATCAACATATAATACTAGGAATGTCACGACGCCTCCCATCGTCCCTTTTGTACACACTAGAACTCTTACCTCATCAGTATGTAACTCCGGATCATCATCTTCTATGATGCGTACCTCATCATCATCATCCATGATGAATCCATACCTCCTGGGTATCTTCAAGATTATTCCAGATTTACTGATTTGATTGTGGTACAATAGGTCTCTCTACAAAGTTCCTCTTATTTGACTTATAGTGTTTTGTGGTTCTTGAACTCTTCAAGATCTATTATTCTCCCACTAGCCCCTTCAATGATAAACACCTTTATCTTAGAAGGCGCATGTTTCATAATAAACACCTTTTGCTAAGTAGGATTATAGAACATATACCCTAAACTTACTTTAGGATGTCCCACAAATCGACACTTGTCAAATCTTGTCCCAAGCTTATCCTTTTGAAACCTTTTCACATAAGTTGGAACCCCTTATCTTAACATACTTAAGATTAGGAATCCTCCCTGTCCATAACTTTTATGGAGTCTTGAAATGGATTTTGAGGTTACCATTTTTCGTGAGATATGCGACCATTTCTAGGACATTATCCCGAAGGATCTTTGGAATGTCGGTAAAATCATTATGGACCGCACCATGTCCAACAAGGTACGATTTTTCATTCAGATACATCAATCAATTATTATGTATCGAGAGGCGTCCATTATGAGAAAACCATTTGAGATGATCTAGAAACTTATTTCACAAGTATTTATTCCTTGATCTAATCAAAGAATCTTAATACATTGTCAATTTGTTTCACTTCTGAATTCTTTGAACCTTTCAAATAATTCATACTTGTATTTCAGCAAATACACACATTCAACTCTTTGAATGATCATCTCCTTTTCTTATACTAATTTGTTCAATATGCAAAATTATTTTCATGTAAGTCAGTATATAAAATCCATTAAGTAATATTCCATTCTATATAAAAAACATTATCATTATAAATAGAACAACAATTGTTCTTAATTATAATACCAAAGATTTCATTGTCCAACAATAAAATGGAAATAATATTTTTAACAAGAATTGGAATACAATAACAACTTATCGACTTAATAGATTTTTCCGTGAAAGCGATGCTAAACTATAAGTTTCTATAGCTAATGCGGCAACCTTTGCTTCATTTCCGCACATAGGATTACTTATATTTGTTTAACTTTCTACTTACGCTTGGTCCCTTCATAAATCTATATTTATGATAACCAAAGTCGGTATCCAATACCCAAGTAGAACCTTGACTTAAAGAAAATTTATTTTAAATCATAAACAAAAATGTATTGTAAAGAGAAACTTCACTAAGCTTCTTTGGTTAGCCTCTGCAAGATGCTTCTCGCAGATTTCTTTCCGGTGTCCAGACTTATTGCGGTGGAAGCAAACTCCTTTGCTATCCGTGATCGGTTTGCTCTTATTATCCTTTGTTTACGCCTTTCTATTTACCTTCTTTGAATCGTTCTTCTTTCGGAAGATCCTTTGGCCCCTACCAAGAAGACATGGTCTTTCTTGGTTGAAAGTGACTCTCATCATTTTTAACATGTTAAAGCAAATCAAAAAAGTCGATATCTAGCTTGTTTATATGAAAAATTCACAACAATTGGGAAAGGAGTCCGGAGTGAGTGCAAGATCAAATCTTGGCTCAACTCTCCATCCATGACAAAACCGGTTGTCCTAATTGATCAATCAAATTGATCATGTTAAGAACTTTATATACATCTTTGTAGTGTCACTTCATCATTCTAGATCGGAAGAGCTCCTTAGATATCTCGATATCTATCGCCCCTACTTTCCTCACCATCAACTACTTGATGTGCGGGGAATATAGTAGGAGCATCAATGGTTTCATCTTTCGTATTTGAAGCTCGTTACTCATGGATGCGAGCATGATGCATTCGAGCTAATCGTGCATCATCTTGCCACTTTCTAAAAGTAGCAATCTCTTCCTCCTCGAGGCATTGTGCAACCATTGCAGGATAGGCGTATTAAGGACATAAGATAGTTTGTTCATTCACTATGAGAACTATTCTCAAATTCCTTAACCAATCCGTTTAATTGGCCCCGATTAATTTAGCATCTAATATGCTTCATGATGATAGTAATTTTAGACATTGTAAAATTCGTAAATGAATTTGTAATTAACAACATTTTAACATACATTCTTTTATTAATTACCAAAATAATTTAGGTCTTGTTTTAAATTGGTATCTCCACTATTTTCTTCAAACTATATTACCCTCACTTATATAGTTCGCAAAATCTAATTAAAGATTTGCTAGTGAGAATAAGGATCCCATTTCAAATGTATATAGCCTTGTGGTGACACAACAAACTATATATAAATAAATAGGTAGACAACTTTTGTCAATTACATCAACTATGCAACTCCTTGTATTTTGCCTCTTAGATTATTTTGATCAAGTGGTGGCACATCAAGAATCAAAATTATCCAAGTTAAGTCCAACCTAGCACTCCATATATTCAAAAAAGAAAAATATCATCCTTGTGGTGACACAACAAAACAATATTGTTCAATTTTCTTTATAAGCATCAAATGTGATAAATTAACATCTTAAATACTTAATACTTGCCTTGTGGTGACACAACAAACTCATATTAAATATTTAATACTCTATTAATTTTATCATGCTAGAAGGCGACGTTCGATATTCCAAATATCTTTGAACGCTTAGGACTTAATATAAAAATTGAGGGGTTTGTTATTAATTTGTCTCATCTTGTTTTAGCATTATTTACATATATATATAAAATACGGCGTTATATTAATGAACATGCGAAGCATGTTTGCATAATATATAATATATATAGAATAAGCATGCACATATAGAATACTATATTCTACCCGGATTGATTATGGACTTTTATTCTAGTTTGGTTCACTAGAGCCACCAAGTGAACCAAAAGGTCAAACCCTTAGGGTGCAAGAAATAATATTTAAATATAACTATTACATTTAAACCGGGCTCCATTACAAACGGGTCTTCAAGCGCCTTGCCCTTGATCTCCAATTCTTCAAAATAATTCTAAAATTCCTATTACATAACTATTTTAAAATAAATAGAAACCTTGATCAGCAGTCAAGGGGAAGTACATAGGAGAGAGATAGAATTTACATTAAGAAAAATTAGAGAAGACGAGGTACATAGAGACCCCATTTAATAAAACCCATACATTCATGCATCCAACTAAAATAAAATCCAATCACATCGTCAATAGTCCATAATCAATCCCATTTATTATCATACACATCATCATATGCATCAATAAATAACATTCATCTTATGAATAATAAACATTTAATATATATATTGATATCATTTAATGGGCAAATTTAGTTAGTATAAAATCTATTTTTGAATCAAAATAAACTCCTTTATTTTAATCCAAATTCAAATCAAAATAAAACTATTTTATTTTAATTTATCCAATTTTGAATAAAATAAACTATTTTATTTTAATCAAAATATTTAATCAAAATAAACTCCTTTATATTAATTAATTATGGAATCCAATTCCACGTAATAAAAAATCTCTAATTAAAATAAACTCTTTTATTTTAATTAATTATGGAATCCAATTCCATGTAAAAAAATATTAAAGGAAACACGGATTATATTTCCTTTCACAAATAAACTCTTTTATTTTGAATAATATGAAATCATATTTCATATCTAAATAAACTCCTTTATTTAAGGAAACATGGATTCTCTTTCCTATTCACAAATAAACTCCTTTTATTTTGAATAATATGAAATCTTATTTCATATTTAAATAAACTCCTTTATTTAAGGAAACATGGATTCTCTTTCCTATTCACAAATAAACTCTTTTATTTTGAATAATATGAAATCCTATTTCATATCTAAATAAACTCCTTTATTTAAGGAAACAATAGAATCCAATTTCAACTCCAATTAGTTATCATGGAATCAAATTCCAACTCTAATTAGTTAACATGAAATTTAATTTTAAAATTAAAATAAACTCTTTTATTTTAATATTAAAATAAAGTTTTTATTTTAAGATTAAAATAAACTTTTATTTTAATAATAAAATAATTAAGAATATATATATTATATATATATAATACGGTTAGTATATATAAAATATATATATATATATATAATATGATTACAAGAAACATGATTCCTTTATTTATCTGATCCTGCCTTTTAACCAATTCGTGACTCTCTTTTTATTTTAATAATTCGCATGACATGGTCCCTTTTTAACATGGAAAATCCTTACGTGGCCAAAAAAAAAAAAAAAATTAACCGTGAATCATGATATAAGCCAGACGCAGCAATTCGCGAATTCGTGATTTTTTTTTTTAAATAAATTTTATACAATAAAATTATGCCCAATTAAATTGTTCTAAACACATATCAATATACATATCAAATTTAAAACAATTAATAATTCACATAAAGGTTTGGCTCTGATGCCACTGTTAGGTTTGTAATATTCATGAACGCAATCAAATTGCATAAAAAGTGCGGAAACGTGAAAAATCAGAGTTTAAAAAAAAAAATTTACAAACCATATACCCGGATAACCCTTTATGCATAATTATTAATTAAACGAAAAGATAAAGAATAAAATCATACCCTTGAAGATCGAGCTTCCTCAGTACAAGTTCACCTCAAATCCTTTTCGCTCAACTTGAATCTCACCGGTTTTGTTCCTTCCTTTGATCAACATTAGCCACCCATATGTTTGGCCTCTAGAGGTGATCCACCAAGGAGAAAATAAAGATTCAAGAAGAAGGGATATTGGCTCAACCCTAGTTTTCTATCTCTATAGAAATGGCGTACTCTCCAACAAATTGGAATTATTACGTACTAGTAAAAGTCAACAACCCCATCACCCATAATAAGACTCCTCTTATTTATAGGTGTGGGCAACCCACCTTAACAATTAAGGAATTGGGTTTTATTTAATTAATTAAATTCTTTTAATTAATTAAGCTCCCTAATCTTATTAGGGATAATTAATTAAACTCCTTTAACTAATTTTCCCTCCTAATCCTATTAGGAATAAATGAGAGTACTTATATTAAATTAATTCCTAAACTCTTTTAGAAATTAAAATAATAATAATTGTAATAATATTAATAAGACTCCTCTTATTAATTTATATTTAATATTTCTAAAATATTAAATAATAATATTAAGCTATTTAATTTATTCTATCACCATAGATTAAATTAAATATACTTAACATATTATTACGATTATGCCATTAACTTCTTAAATAATTATTCTTCCTTTTATGGTGTGACCCTTTAGGTTCTCCATATTAAACCGGTTGTGAATAAATCAATTAGAACAATTCTAATCTTATTTAAATAAATAAATTAAACAATTAATTTATTTAAATAAATAATATTTATTCTACAATAGGGATAAGCCTCCCCCTAGCGATCAACGACTTTCCGGATAATATAGATTTCAACATTAATCATTAAAGAACCTTTGAGTAAATAGTTACCTGTATAATTTAATCCTTCCACCATACAATGTCCCAATTAAATATAAGACATGGAATTACTGTCAAGTCTTATTTTATTTAATTATATGTATTTCGATCCTTAAATGCACAACTCTAAATAATGCAAATTAGAAACTCCTTTCTAATTTCATTCTGCCTTGGCCAAGGACTACTGGGTTGTCATTTATCGAATCACATAGGACATTTCTATTCTTTTATTAGAAGTGGTAGATTCTTTATTGATCATACATTATCTCCATGTACAACTTATTATACCCAAGCATACCCTTTGATATACCCTAAGGGTCTTAAGGAATAAGTCAAAGTATAATTCATCATACACAAGATACTATGATGATCTCAAGTCCAAGGATTACTTGTACTACTATCACTACAGGAATTCCTATTGACAGCAAATAAAACTCCATTAGGTATTCCTTAGCGAGCCAACGCTCAAATGAACTTATTCTCTAATAAGCACCTACATACTTGCTTTAGTGTCTCCACACAAATGATCATGAGATCAATCATCCTCATCCAATGAGCAAGCAACGTATGTACCAATCTATCCGGATTCACTAATTCCCAATTTAGTAATCCAATGATTGGGAACTATTTTAGTTTTAAGCTTTCTAAGAATTTAGATCTCATTAGAATGATCATCATCATTATTCTAAAAGCATTGCTTAAAACTATGGGTTTATCACATATTATAAAACAGCATCATGTAGATAATTAAAAGCCTTTAATAAATTAATACTTTTTATTAATAAATGAATAAGATTGTTACAAAGTATATGCTTTATCATCAAACATGATTGGCTTGTGTGCATACTACTTTTAGGTGGGTTACCAGTTCTGCCAGTTGCTCAATTTGTTTGCAAAGAGCTTTCATCTTTCGTTCCATTGTAAATTGAAACTTTGCATAATCCCATATGTCAACACCGTCTTTGAGGGTTTGGGATGATTCACCATTAGAATTGGAACCCTGTCCAGTGCTCCAACTGATCATGTTAACCTCTTCTTCTTTGTGTTGAGGAAGAGGGTTGTCTTGCACGTGAGGTTGAACTGGTTTGGTGACCATGATCTCACTGTTGTCTATTAAATCTTGTGTTTCAAGGCCCAACAATCTTGAGTATCATGTCCAGGTGCTCTGGCATGATAAACACACTTTCGAGTAGCATTAAAACCCCTCCCATTAGGGTTGGCTGGTGGAAGAAGATGTGTAATTTTCTTCTGAGCAGTCAGAAGAGCAAGAATATTCTCGAGCGAGTCCCCTAAGGGTGTGAACATTCGAGGTCACTTTACTTCTCCACTTGTAGGCAATGGAGGGTTTGAAGATTGTGCTGGAAAAGGGGAGTAGTTTCTCCTCTGTATAGGCATGCTTTGATTGCCTTTTTGTCCTTGTAGTATCAAGAAAACATCCTCCTCTTTCTTTTTATGGACCCTCTGGGGTTTGTTTCCATAAGATCCGGACTGGATGTGCTCAGCAACAACTTTAAGAGTGGCCAGGTCTTGAATTTTACCGGACTTTAATCCCATCTCAGCCATCTCTCCGTGCTTTATCATTTCAGAGAATGGTTTGCCAATACCAGCTAGAACTCTTTCATAGAAAGAAGCTTCCTGTACATCTATGAAAGTCATGACCATTTCTGATTCTGTCATGGAAGGAATAACTTGAGCAAAAGAAGGCGCCTCCTTTTTGAGCGTATCTCTAAATGACTTATTAGGATCGCTTTCTTAACCTTGGTGATTTGATACCGATCAGAGCCATCCGAGATTGAAAATCGTATTGAGTAAGGAAGGCGTGAGCCGCCTTCCTCTTTGGCTATGAATCTTTGAGTTGTCTAATCTGGTATACCATGAACGGGCTTCTCTAGTCAGACTTTTCTGAAACAGCTGCATTCTGAGCTTTTCATTTTTCGAATAAGATCCGAGTTCTCCAATGAACACCTTTAAATGTGTATAAGGATCCCTTAATCCGTCATATTTCTCAAAATCAGGGGTCTTGAATTTCTCTGGATAATGAACATCAGGAAATATGCAAAGGTCTGCTTATGAAACACTGCCATGTGTTCCAATCCCTTTGAGAACACGAATAGTTTCCTCCATTTGAAGGACCTTCTTCCTAATATCACCGGCGTCTAGATCTCCTTTGAGATGGGTGTTTTCATGGTCTTTGTTGGTCGTATCCAACTGAGATTCTGGAATTGGTTTTTCCAGACCTTGAACTCCTCTTTGTGTAGAGGATTCTGCATGTGGAGGGATTTTCGTACCCTAAGTGGACTGGTGCAATTCTTTCAGTAGAACAACCAAGTCTGTAATTTGTTTACTCAATCCGTCAAATTCTTCACGGGAAACAACATTAGACTGGTCAGAAGAAGACATGAGTGGCTGTAGGCCTGTGGCCTTTTTGGATTTTGAGAGGATAACAGGCCCAATTGCTTCCCTACAAAAGACTTACGTAGTTTAATCTTAGGGTAATGTAAATGTTATCATAACATGGGGGATCAAAAATGTAAATAAAGTCAGGGGATCAAAACGAAGTAAACTCAGCGGTGATTTAAATGTAAATAAAGTTTTAAAAGTGATCAATCGCCACTTAAGTAAACTCAGGCAGAGACGAAATGTAAATAATATATATATATATATATATATATATATATGTATATAAAAGCAGTAAACACACCGGATGTAAATCCAGGCTCATCGGATATTTTCGACAACAATTATATATATATATATATATATATATATATATATATATAAGCGAGTAAATGCTCCGGATGTAAAATCTAGGCTCATCAGATATGTCTGACAACAATTATATATATAAGTATATATATAAAAACAATAAATGCTCCAGATCGAAGTCTAGGCTCAATCGAGGCATAACTCGATAATGTTAGTCCATATATGAAATATATACATATATAAGTACATATATACAAACATAAATGAAAACCACGGACCGAAGTCCGGGCAAACGCACACAACATGACTCTCAATGTGTATAACAGTGTGTGCTAATATGAGAAGAAGGCTTTATATAATGTGAGAAGGCTTACAGTGGGCTGCCAATGTAGACTTCTATGACTTTAAATGGATAAACACTCAGCTCCCGCCAGATAAAAGATAGCTATATGTAAGCTAACAAGTGTTTAAAGATGAGGAAACACTCAAAAGATGTGTATACAGAGTAAAATGGATAGGGCTTCCTCGCCTTTTCCTCTCCTTCTCTCCTTCAAATGGCTGACCCCAAGGCTCATATTTATAGACTGATGGTCGCAGGTACACCTGTGGTAGCCGCGGTTGTACCTGCGGCTGGTCGTGGTGAATTCGAGCCTCACGGGTCCCGTCGTCTCGAAGTACGTGCACTCATGCACTGTAATGACTGCTCAAATTTGCAGAACTTCAATCCGAGCATCCGAACGAGGTATATTTGACCTTCTTAGGACCGCTTGTGTCGAGAGTTACGCAATGACATGGATTAGAGGTTGTACGAAGTCAGGAAGAGGGGTCTATGCCCATGGTCTTCAAGCTTCAAATTTTATCCAAAGTACTGCCACGCATAATAGTCACTCGGGATTGTTACTCCTCGGTTCTTGTGGGACATTGTTGTATGTATGTATGTATGTATGTATGAAGTGTTGAGACGACGCGCATGTGTTGACGGGGAAAGATGATGTTTGACTCTTCGCCGGGGTTATCGCTAGTTTGAGTTGAAAGTAGACGTTGCTCAGGGTTACATCTGAGATTGGACTACTTGTTTGTATGCTGCGATATCATCTTGTGAGAGAAAACGTTGAGGCGATAAGACGACGTTTTTACTCCTCACCGGGGTTATCGCCGGTTTGAGCAGAAAGCAGACGTTGCTCAGGGTTACATCTGAGATTGGACTGCTGCAAGTGTTTGAATGCCGCAAGGTCATCTGTGGGTGTGCCTGTCTATCCGTTGTTAGCTCCGGGTCTGAGGTATGAGTGCCTCGGCAGGAGGTCTGAGCTTGAAGCTGATCGCATGTGTTTGAAACAAGCATTTCCGGAGTTATCGTCGGAACTGCAATGGCATCCCTTGGGGTTGTCACCAAGGATGGAGTTGCTACTCCCAGTGTTGTTTCTAGGACTGGAACTGAATGTCGCGGTGTTATCGTCGAGACAGAACTGTCCTCTCCGGTGTTGTTGTCGGTCTTTTGATCTGCATACCTCGGGGTTATCTCCGAGATTGGAAATGACATTCTCGGTTTGTGTTCCGGGTTGGAACTGATGTTCCCGGTTTGTGTTTGGGTTGAACCGAACTTAGGTAGTATCCGAATGGATGTCGGTGCCTTCCGGGGTTCTCTCGAAGACGAATCGCCTCCCCGCAATGTCGATGAAGCGTGCGCAAGAAAATTACGAGTGTCTACATACATCACCCATCTTGAGTCACCAAATACATGGTACAAAATACAAATACAAACTTAATTATACAAACATCGTGTAATATACGACAAAACATATGCTATGAGTTTTAATACAAATATTGTCATCTAGACAATATCCACACTCAATGGATTCCTCATTACATTTATTATCACACTATTTAACAGAATAGTGAGGACTACTAATGCTATCATCTGGACCGTCACTCCGTTCCCCGATTCGTCCCAGCTATATTCTCATTTCCTGAAGAGAACAGTGAAAGAAAGGGTGAGCTCAACTAGCCTAGTAAGAAATATTATGACTAAGATAATGTAAAATATATTATCATTAGCCTTCAACAATGTTAAAGTGATAAAATACAATAGACATCAAGTTTAACTGCAATGGAATAAGCAATCCATTAGAAGAGTCAAGTAGTGCATAATATCTACTATCTTCTATGATTTAAAATGTTTTCATCAATTTTTATCGCTGAGACTCAGCTTAATAAATAAACCACATCATCAAATCATCTCTGCACTACGGGCCAAGGATATTCATTAAATCATCAATGGTCATGACTATACCGAATAATCCCTGGTCATAATCATACCAAAAATTGTCCATCAGTGCACTACAGGCCATTGAGGACTTTTACCACATCATTTATAACATTACATGTCATGATTATACCAAATGATCCCTGGTCATAATCATACCAAGTCCATCTATGCACGTAAGCCCAAGATGACTTTCATCACAATATAAGCATGAGGATAATGACAATGATATAAGCATTAATCAAACGAAAACAAGGATAAATATTAAAGACTTTAAATTTATCCAAATATTATCAATCACTTAATAAACTCATAATCTAATATTATTAATATTATAACAATATTTTAATCACTTCTTAAACTTATAAATAATTGAAATAAATTATTTACACTTTACCAAATAATGCATTTAATCATTCAAAAATGTCATACTCATAAGATTTCATCACCAATGATCAAATCCCTCATCAAAAAGCTGCATATACCCTATATAGGATTCCCAAGCCATAAAATCATATTTTCTAATTTTGTTACTTCACATAACATATTTAATTCATTTACTCATAACTAGTTCATTTTCATGAAAAATACCAAATCGATCCCAAAATATTTCTTTTCCGAGATTTTAGAATATAGTCCCATATTGAACAAATATTTTTCTCGGAATTTTTAAAATTCATTTACTATTTTTTAAATGGCCAAAACTGCCGAATATTTAGACATTTATCATAAATTATACTTTTGTCCAAAAATTCTGAAATTTACAGGGTATACTCCTATTATATACATGTACTCCAAATTCCCAATAAAAATTTCATCAATTTTGGAGTTAACCACAAAGAGTTATAAGGGTTTACTTTTAAAATAATTTTTTTCCATAAAATTCATAACTTTTAATCTATACATCCAAAAATCAACATTTTTGGACACAATCTAGAAAACTCATCAAATTATCATTTCAAATTTTTCTAGAATTTTGAGGGTCAAAAAAATTAAGAAACTGCCCCTAGCAGAAACCCCTTTTGAATGAAAATACTATTCATATGAATACAAAGGATCATTCACCATGCATACGGTAATCCACATAGACAGGTTATTCCAATAGAATAATAAAGAATAGAATAACAGAAGAATTCACCATGCATGTGATAGACCGCACATGATGAGTTATTATTCAATGTAATAATAAGGAATGGAACTGTGTCACGCCAGAAACCGCATACGAGATAGGATATTCCAACAGAATAATAAAGAATGGAACCAGGTCACGCGTAAATCGCACAGATAGGATATTCCAACAGAATAATAAAGAATGGAACCAGGTCTTGCACAAACCGCACAGACAGGATATTCCAACAGAATAATAAAGAATGGAATAACAAAGAATTTCACCATATATGCGGTACTTCGCATAGACATGTTATTCCAACATAATTATAAAGAATAAAATAACAGAAGAATTTCAACATGTATGCGGTACTTCGCATAGACAGGTTATTCTAACATAATAATAAAGAATGGAATAACAAAAGCTCTCTTCATGAATACGAAAGAAATAATACCCCTTACCTTAGAAGAAACTGGATATTGGAATAGAGAGGTAGCAGACTTCTCTTCTTCTTTCTCTTCATAATTTCTCTCTATAATAATTACTCTAAAGCTTTAGTGAATTAGCGAGAAATGAAGGAAGAATGAGCTTCTATTTATAGAAAAATATAGTTTCGATAATTGCACATTTTGGGGCTCAAAATATTACAGTACAATACCTCCAACTTTTCTTTCATTTTTAATTTAGTCCTGCAAGTATTATCAAACTTTAACCACCTCCCCTAATAGTAAATAATGTGAATAAATAGTTCAATCATGTGAATCAATAATTATAATCATGTGAAAATATGAATTACAGTATAGTACCTCTATCTATACCTCTATTTTTAACTTAGTCATGCAAGTATTATCAATGTTGCACCAACTCCCCTAATAGTACAAGAATGTGATTCAATAGTACACACATGTGAACAAATAATTATATAAGCATGTGAATTAGTAGCAATTAATTGCTCATTTATCCGATTAATTACCCGATTTATCAATATAACCCCAAGACATCAATTATCATCGGAATAGATGTCAATTTCCACTAACACTAATAATCCCAACACAATGGAACTATCAAATTCATCTTTAATCAACATGAACTTATTCATCATTAATATTATAACTCACAATATTTAACAACCAGGTCGTTCCCAGGAAAAAGGGGCTTTTTGATAAGGATTTCTCCTTATTGGCGCGTAATTAGATGACCAAACCTCTCCTTGATAGAACTTCTAGACATTATAAATATTGCAATTTAATAATATGAATAACTTTGTCATCTCAATTATTGATTTAATAATATATCATATTATGCAGATGATACCGTGACAATAATCAAATCAATAATATGAGAGATATGATGCAGTAATTATTGTAGCAATAATTGAGTATAACTGAGTGACTTCTCACGTAAGCATCAATAATCAATACCATGTGCTACTATGCAACTACGCCAGACATCGTATTTCTTTACTACTAGGGTAGTTCAACGGTTTAACAGTAAAACTTCCATAGATTATTTTTAAAAAGATAATTATGTCATTTTCTAACTAAGACAATATTTCCGTTGTGGGGTCCACCAATGATTGTGCCGTTGTACGAATATTCCCTGTTAAAATGAATATTCCCTGACCAATCGAATATTATATAACCACTTGCTTACTTTGCAAAATTTGTAAATATTATCCACAACTATAACATTCTATCAAATCCACACCATAATATTCAAAAATATATTTCAAGAAAATTATTCTTTATTCATAAAAATTGGGGTATTACACTTATCTCATTCCACTATGATTGCAAAGTTATACTGGCTCCCATTTCACATAGAATTCTGCCTACAGAATGACTACCAATTGAGCATAGGATTTCAATGTTACCCAGATCCTTGAGTTTTGGTGGAAGAGGCTCATGGGGTACTATCGAAATCAGATTAACAACATTGGAACTCAAGGCTAGATCTTCTCCAACCTCTTTTTCTGATCCGCACTTGTCTCCCCCTTCTTAGCATCCATGACTATTGGCTCGGGTACTCCATCAGTTTCAGGAACCATGTTACATGGCAATTCACCTTAAGAGATATTGTTAATGACATTTACCAACTACCTAATCTGATTCTCTATATTTCTAAGAGTCACTTCTTGATTATATTTTCAGGTCTCATTCTCTTTTATGTACTTAATCTGAAGCTCCTCCAGTTCTAGTTTCTTTTCCTGTTGTTGGGGTGGTTGCTGTCGTGACGCTTTAGGTAGGGCTTGATTATCTCGCCATGAGAAATTTTGGTGATACCTCCAATCCTGATGATAATTATTTGGATAGGCATAATTGTTGGGTTAGTCACCGAAATTGGCACCATACTGTATTGACTCGAAACTGATGACACAGTGATGACTCGGATGGTTTCCAGCACAATAATCACAAATCACCGAAAGTGTCTCCATCTGTGTTGCCAACTCAGCAAATTCATATATCTCTATCGCGTTTGGTTGAGTCATTCTGATATAAGGCCATTGATAATTATAGTTAGCCATATTGTACCTCGTAAAGAAAAAAAACAAAAAAATTAAAAATGTTTAAATTAACTAAATTAATAAAAACTAGTAACGAAATAATTATTAGAACCGTTCCCTGGAAACGACACTAGAAACTTCTTGTCCGATTTATATAATGACAAATACGCGCAAGTACACACGGTCAATCAAGTAATAAAGAAGTAAGAAAGAATGTTGAACCCAAAGGGAACAGTTATTAACAATTATTCTAATTATCATGCTTTTACAAACTTAATCCACTTAAACAATCACTCCAATTGAATTGTGAAATTATTTTGATTAAAAGAAAATAAAAACCAATTAACTAACAATTATTAATCACCAGATGATAAAGACATAAGACTATAATTTCTCTAATTGTTTTGCAATAATCCTTTTACCTTATTCCCACTTGATTAATCCAATGAATTGATAAATTGGATTGCCTATCAATTTATTAATGTAAGACCCCAAAATTTTTTTAAATAAAAAGGAATTTCCTTTATTTATTATTTTGAAATAGTAAGGGTGGATTTGATTAATGTAGTTAGTTATGGGTAAAATGCGCAAATATTTCAAAATAAGCAAGTGGTTATAAAATATTCATTGTTGTGGGGAATATTCGTTTGGTCGTGGAATATTAAATCGCGGGGGGAATATTAAACGACGAAGTATGACCCATGTGTGGGCCCCATGTGAAAGCGATTGGATGAGGGAAAGCGACAAAGTTTGGGTGGTTATAAATAACGGCGTAGTTATTACTGAATTAAGACTCGTTGGAATACCCGGTGGTTAAAATCTGATGTCTGGCGTGGTTGCCTGAAGAAGCGGTATTTATTGCAGTATTGTTGAATTATTGATTCGCACGTAAGATGGCACTACTCAATAATTTTCACACGGTGAGTTCTTTATTCAATATTTTATTTTATTGATTCAATAATTCTTTGCGTTGATATTTTATATTATTGTTGTTCAATAATTGTCATCGCATGATATTTCCCATTATCGGATCAATAATTCATATTATTTGAATAATATTATTAGATAACATTATTGGCAATGTCTAGAAAGTTACATCTAAGGAGAGGTTTGGTCACCTAACCTAATGCTGCGCCAAGATGAGAGAGATCCTTATTGAAAGCCCCTCTTTCACAGGAACGACTGGTTGTCATAAATGTGATTACGTAATATTATTTGTGAATAATTAATTATTGATTCATATGATAAGGAAATATTTATTTTATATGAATATAAATGATGGATTTATTTATGTGGTTATTAATGAAGGAATTAATGTTGAGGTGTTTTATCGGTATTTTATCGGATTGGAGGTATTAAAAATCAAATCGGGGTTTTGAGATATATTCATGGGGTTATAATTTTTAATCGATAGTTGGATTGTGGTAATTTTTGGGTATGTTATACATACATAAGTTGAGTATATGTCCACAAATTTTGAACCGTTAAAAATGCACGAATGATTTGTTGTGAATTTTAAGAGGTGTCGGATTAGGAAATTAGGTTTATAATTGATTTTGGTGGAAAATTCTAGAATTGAGTGGGCCCCACTTGTGGTTGGTGAAGAAATGTGCTGAATTTTATTTCAAATGTGGTGGGTGGCAATAGTAGCGAGTAAAGCCATCGGTAGCAGTCAAGTGCGCTCTACAGGCTAACATTTTCCTATAAATAGAGGGCTAAGTTAGAATTGAAAATCACACCGAAACAAAGTTTTCTCTCTCTCTCTATATTATTGAGCGTATTTTGTGAGTATTTAGATACTTTGAGAGTTCTTTTATTAGTTACAAGTTTCATTCAAAGATCACTTGAGCCTTTCCTTAGAAATCTCGATTCTTTGAGGTAAGGGATGTTATTTTCTTCTCAAATGATATTAATTCTTCAATATCATTATCTTTGAAATATTGGTTGGTACTTTTTATCAAATTTGGACTTTTTTTCATGTGGGGTTACTATTCATGAGTTCTTATTCACGAGTTACTATTCATGAGTTACTATTCACGAGTTCTTATTCACGAGTACTATTAAATGAAGCGTGAAAATGTTTTTTTGTGGAATTTTATCTTTGGTTTGATTCTTATTCACGTTATATTATTCACGATATCTGGCACTATTCACGAATCACGGACTATTCATAGAAAAATGAAATTTTTTTTTTCGCGTCTAAAATATCTATTCGGATACTAGCTTTGATTGTATCCATGTTTTGATCATTCTTGAATTTTACACCACTATGATTATTTTTGAGGTATTGTTGGACATGGATAAAACAAAGTACGAATCCTTAATCCTTAATCCTTGTCATTTTGTTTCCTTTGGATTCGTTCTTTAAAAATATTTTTCATCATCCTCGGTCTTAAATGATGATATTATTGAATATCTTTGGCCCGTAGTGCAAAGATGAATGATTTGAAGAATATCTTTGGCTGTAGTGCAAAGATGAAGCGGTGTTTAAATGAACATGACCGAATGATGAAGATGTAGTGCAAAGATGAGCAGTGTTTAAATGAACATGACCGATCGATGAATATCTTTGGCCTTTAGTGCAAAGATGAAATGTGTTGAGATGAACACGAAGATGATGAATATCTTTGGCACAGAGTGCAAAGATGAACAGTGTTTAAATGAACATGATCGATGATGAATATCTTTGGCCTTTAGTGCAAAGATGAGCAGTGTTGAGATGAACATGATGGATCGATGAATATCTTTGGCCTGTAGTGCAAAGATGAATATTTGATTTGAGATGAATATTGATTGATGTTACTGGGATAAAATATTGATGATGGATTTGTTAAATTCATAGATTATAGTAGATTTCATTCTCTACGTAACTCTTCTATGAATTATTATTTCACCTGAATATTGATCCGAAACTTGTTGTCTATTGTATTCTATCGATTTTTTCCTGTTGGAGACTAACGATAATTTGTTGTATATTATCTTAGTCATAACATTCTTTACTGGGCTAGTTGAGCTCACCCTTTTCCTTGTTGTTCCATTTTTTCTTCTCAGGAGGCGAGAATGTAGCGAGTACTAGTCGGGGTATGGAATGAAGGTTCTAGAGAGAGTTGTTTAGTAGTCCTCACCATTATTGTAAAATAATGTATCAATAAATGTGATGAGGATTTATTTGAGTATAAATATTGTCTAGAAGATAATATTTGTATTTAAACTCACAGTTTTATTGTTGTGATAATAAAGTTGTAGTTGTTTCTGTACCATGTATTTGGCGACTCAAGAATGGGTTGGATGGAATGGACCTATTTTGGGGGCGTCAAGTTGGTATCAGAGCTTAGGGATATGATCTCTGGCGGAGATCGGGGAATAGAACTAGGAGGGAGAGACGAGTAAATCCTTTGCTAGTGTGTCCTACCTAAGCTTATTTGTTAGTTGGTCAGTATATAGGGATATTATGTGATTGATTTCCTTAATTAACCCTTGTTTTATGACAGTAATTGAGAATGTCGACTGAGAATATTAATAGTGGTGTAAATGAGACCCGTGGAGATGCACTGTACTTAATAACGAGGAGAGCGTGCAACAGTGGCAATGTACCTCCCGTGAATAACACCACCGAAAGCGGATGATGAGCGAGGGAATGTTTAGAAGTTTTTTGCGGTTCATGCAAAATCGACGAGGAGACTTCGTGTTCAAAATCTGAGGAGGAAATGATAGCAATTCACGGGTTGTCACGCAACCAAGCAGTTCAAAGAGTTGGGACCACGAATTCAAGGAAAGCAGATCCGATCATGGCGGAAACATGGGTCAAGCAAATTACCAAGATATTCGATGTCTTGGGATGCACGGAGGAACAGAAGGTTCCATTCGCCACCTTTATGTTAAAGTGGCGGGCGATTCTTGGTGGGAATCGTGAAGCGTACCCATCCATTGCTTTTCAAAGATATCTTGGGAGCGTTTGAAACTATTTAATGACAAGTACTTCCACGAAAGTATTCGTCATATGAAGGAAGTGGAGTTTATTAGATGGGAGCGAGAATAACATGGCGGTATCCCGATGAGGCGAAGTTCGCGGAGTTATCCGGTTTGCACCTCATTTGGTGGAGAATGAGGAACGATGACGCGGATGTTTCGAGAGGTTTGAAACCCGGCATCGTCGATATCTCATTCTCATAAATTTTCTCTCTATTCGGATGTTGTAAATGAGGCTCGATTGTTAGAAGCGAGATAACGAGTACGTTCAACCGAGGGACCATAACCGAGGATCATACCAAAGATAGCGATCATCGAATAACGATAACCGGTGGAGAAAGAAGAATACGGACAAAGGCGGTAACCACTCCGGTGGTAATCGTGGCCATGAAAATAGAAGAAGCGAGTTGGGAGGAGATTTTAAAAAGAGGAGATTCAACAACGACCATGTGAAGACTTCGGCGCCCGTGAGTATTGGTTCCAAAGGAGGAGAAAGACCATCGGTCGTATATGTTACAAATCGGAAAGAGGGACATATCGCCCCAAACCGCCCACAACAGTTTAAGGTATGCTATAATTGTGGAAAAGAAGGACATATCGCTCGAGATTATGCGATATCAAAACCTAGTGCGGTGAGGCGGTGACTCAAAAGGATGTCCCGAGAAAAGTCAAAGTCAGCGATTTCGGAAGAGCGTTTGTCGTGACCAGAGGTCAATATACGAGGAACCGAGCGAAGTTAGCACGGGTTAGTTAATTATAAATTCTTGCGAAGTTTATACCTTACTAGATCCCGGTTCTACCCATTCTTTTATCTCTCTTGTTTGCGCTCAACGTTTGAACTTGACTACGGAGAAATTAGACTTTGACTTATTTATGGAGACTCCATTAGGAGAAACTTTCATTACATCCGTTGTTTAGAAATCTTGCTTGATTCAGGTTGGCACTATCACATTACCTGTTAACCTTATTTCTATAGAGATATTTGCTTTTGATGTGATTTTAAGGTTAACTACTCATCATGCCAAATTGATTGCTTTTGTAAGGTTGTTAGTTTTCATATTCCTAAGCAACCTGTTATTCGAATTCAAGCAATCAAACCATTGTAATCAAACATTTTCATATCAAGCCATGAAGTCATTCGTTTATTACGGATGTCAAGTTTTCTTAGTCCATGTTATGGATTTGAATAAAGACACGTCAGATTTGAATAATATTCTTGTTGTTATTGATTTTTCCTGACGTATTTTCTGAAGAATTTCTTGGCTTACTTCCAAAGCCTGATATTAAATTTTGTATCGACTTTGAACCCGGTACAAAACTCATTTCTAAAATCTCATATCGAATGGCTCCTATTGAACTTCAGGAGTTAAAAATTCAACTATAGAATTTGGTACCTGAGCCTTTATCTTGTGACTTCCTTTGTGGAATTCACCTAAGCCAGACTCTCTGTAGGGGACGTCATATTCGTGCGATAGTAAACTGATAGGTGTCATTGTGACGTCTTTATCCAAGGTTGGGATATGAGTCGCGATTGAGAACAACCTAAGTCGAATCGAAATCGTAGTTTTCTAGGCTTAGTTGGTTATTATCGGAGATACGTTGAAGGATATTCTCGAATCGCTATTCCATTAACGTAGCTAACTCGTAGAGATACAAAATTCGAATGGAGCAAGGAATGTGGGAAGAGCTTCGAAGAACTCAAGAGGAGACTCATTTCAAAGATATGTTACGACCATGCCATCCTCGGAAAAGCGAGCGTGGTAGGCGGCGTGTTGAGTAGAAGATCGTATACAAGTACTGAGTACAATATTGTCAAAGACTCAATTCAGTATAATATACAAATAATAGAGATGGAGATGAAAACTCTAGGTACCCACGTGATGATATCTGAGTACGTGATGATATACGAGTATAATCGACTTTAATCGATAAAGTTAAAGTTTATTCAAGCTACACCACCGAGTGATGAATTTGAAGAAGGAGGTGCAAGAAGTTGTTATTTTAAAAGCGAGAATCGGTGAGGTGAGGAAAGCTCAAACCTTCGATTTATTAATCCATTTGAAATTCTCGATCGAATAGGGCGTGGCCTATAGACTCGTTTTACCACCAAGTATATGGCGTGTTCATAACGTTTTTCACGTATCGATGTTACATAAATATGTGGACGACCGAAACACGTCATTGAGTTAGAACCGGACGAGATAGCCAGAAGACTTAACGTCACGAGGAGGTACTGTCAAGATTTTGTAGAGGAAAGAACATGACCTATGTACAGAGGTTATACCATAAGTTAAAGTTTTGTGGAGAAACCATCTTTATTGAGGAAATGACACGGGAGTTGGAAGCGAAAATGAAAGTGAGGTATCTTTACCATTTGAAACACACAGTATCGACGTCAATTTCGAGGACGAAATTTCATAAGGAGGGAGGTTGTAAGACCCCAAAATTTTTTAAATAAAAAGGAATTTCCTTTATTTATTATTTTGAAATAGTAAGGGTGGATTTGATTAATGTGGTTAGTTATGGGTAAAATCATAAATATTTCAAAATAAGCAAGTGGTTATAAAATATTCATTGTTGTGGGGAATATTCGTTTGGTCGTGGAATATTAAATCTTTGTCGGGGAATATTAAATATGACGGTGTGACCATGTGTGGGCCCCATGTGAAAGCGATTGGATGAGGAAAATGACAAAGTTTGGGTGGTTATAAATACTTGGCGTAGTTATTACAATTAATTTGTTGGAATACCCGGTGGTTAAAATACGATGTCTGGCGTGGTTGCGAGTAGCTGCGGTATTGCAGATATTGTTGAATTATTGATTAAATTACGTAAGATGGCACTACTCAATAATTTTCACAGTGAATTCTTATTCAATATTTTATTTTATTGATTCAATAATTCTTTGCGTTGATATTTTATATTATTGTTGTTCAATAATTGTCACTGCACAGTATTTCCCATTATCAGATCAATAATTCATATTATTTGAATAATATTATTAGATAACATTATTGGCAATGTCTAGAAAGTACTGTCTAAGGAGAGGTTTGGTCACCTAATTGCGCGCCAGTAAGGAGAGATCCTTATTGGAAAGCCCCTCTTTCCTGGGAACGGCCTGGTTGTCATAAATGTGATTCTGTAATATTATTTGTGAATAATTAATTATTGATTCATATGATAAGGAAATATTTATTTTATATGAATATAAATGATGGATTTATTTATGTGGTTATTAATGAAGGAATTAATGTTGAGGTGTTTTATCAGTATTTTATCGGATTGGAGGTATTAAAAATCAAATCGGGGTTTTGAGATATATCATGGGGTTATAATTTTTAATCAAATAGATTGGATTGTGGTAATTTTGGGTATGTTATACATACATAAGTTGAGTATATGTCCACAAATTTTGAACCGTTAAAATGCACGAATGATTTGTTGTGAATTTTAAGAGGTGTCGGATTAGGAAATTAGGTTTATAATTGATTTTGGTGGAAAATTCTAGAATTGAGTGGGCCCCACTTGTGGTTGGTGAAAAAATGTGCTGAATTTTATTTCAAATGTGGTGGGTGGCAATAGTAGCGAGGTAAAGCCATCGGTGCTTGGTCAAGTCTGCTTGGTTGGGCTAACATTTTCCTATAAATAGAGGGCTAAGTTAGAATTGAAAATCACACGAAACAAAGTCTCTCTCTCTCTATATTATTGAGCGTATTTTGTGAGTATTTAGATACTTTGAGAGTTCTTTGTCAAGATAAGTTTCATTCAACATCACTTGAGACCTTTCCTTAAAATCTTCGATTCTTTGAGGTAAGGGATGTTATTTTCTTCTCAAATGATATTAATTCTTCAATATCATTATCTTTGAAATATTGGTTGGTACTTTTTATCAAATTTGGAACTTTTTCATGTATGGGGTTACTATTCATGAGTTACTATTCACGAGTTACTATTCATGAGTTACTATTCACGAGTTACTATTCACGTAGTACTATTCATGAAGCGTGAAAATGGTTTTTGTGGAATTTCTATCTTTTGGTGTTTGAGTTACTATTCACGTATCAAGACTATTCACGATATCTCGACACTATTCACGAATCTGGACTATTCAAGAAAAATGAAAATTTTTCTTTTCGTCTAAAATATCTATTTCGGATACTAGCTTTGATTGTATCCATGTTTTGATCATTCTTGAATTTTACACCACTATGATTATTTTTGAGGTATTGTTGGACATGGATAAAACAAAGTACGAATCCTTAATCCTTAATCCTTGTCATTTTGTTTCTTTGGATTCGTTCTTTAAAATATTTTTCATCATCCTCGGTCTTAAATGATGATATTATTGAATATCTTTGGCCCAGTAGTGCAAAGATGAATGATTTCTGAAGAATATCTTTGTTTTCAGTGCAAAAGATGAGCGGTGTTTAAATGAACATGACCGATCGATGAATATCTTTAAGTGCAAAGATGAGCAGTGTTTAAATGAACATGACCGATCGATGAATATCTTTGGCCTTTAGTGCAAAGATGAGCAGTGTTGAGATGAACATGACCGATCGATGAATATCTTTGGCACAGAAAGTGCAAAGATGAGCAGTGTTTAAATGAACATGATCGATCGATGAATATCTTTGGCCTTTAGTGCAAAGATGAGCAGTGTTGAGATGAACATGACCGATTGATGAATATCTTTGGCTGTAGTGCAAAGATGAATATTTGATTTGAGATGAATATTGATTGATGTTACTGAGGATAAAATATTGATGATGGGTTGTTAAATTCATAGATTATAGTAGATTTCATTCTCTACGTAACTCTTCTATGAATTATTATTTCGCTGCGAATATTGATCCGAAACTTGTTGTCTATTGTATTCTATCGATTTTTTCCTGTTGGAGACTAACGATAATTTGTTGTATATTATCTTAGTCATAACATTTCTTCTTTGGGCTAGTTGAGCTCACCCTTTTCCTTGTTGTTCCATTTTTTCTTCTCGGAGGCGAGAATGTAGCGAGTACTAGTCGAGGTATGGAATGAAGGTTCTAGAGAGAGTTGTTTAGTAGTCCTCACCATTATTGTAAAATAATGTATCAATAAATGTGATGAGGATTTATTTGTATAAATATAGAAGATAATATTTGTATTTAAATGCTTTATTGTTGTGATAATTATTTGAGTATGGCGACTCGAATGGGTTGGATGGAATGGACCTATTTTGGGGAATGATTAACAAAAGACCTATATTTGTATTTAAACACTTAAAATAGATTTTATACTCTAAGAAAGTTGTGATAATACAAGTACTTTCATCTCATACATTGTTATGTTATCTTTAATAAGAATCAACAAATTCATATGTTATTATATTGCATTTAATATAAGATTTCCTCTTTCAATTCCATCAAAGATATCAAATTAATTGGGCACAAAATATAATAATCAACTTAATAGGATCAACAAGTGAAAATAATGGTAATTGAATTATTTAATTGCAAAAGGTTTCATTGTATCCCTAATTGGGAAATTAGTTCATCATCATAATAAAGTCAAGAAGATTAAAATTAAATAACATCTCAAGTACAGATAATGAAATTAAGAGAAGAAGAAAAACCTTGTCGAGGAATCTCCGGTCTCTAAGCTTAAATCTCCGCCTTGTGTGCTCTCCAATGAAAATCTCCACGCTCTAATTAAAGTGTCTCTCAATGAATTGTAGTCAAAAGTCTTAACCTATTACATAAGGGAAGTCAAAGTCCTCTTCTGAATCAACTTCAAGCAAAAAAGAAACAAAATCCGCCAAATTCTTCAGACCGGCGTGCCCCGCGCCAGTTACCTTCAATGATCGGCGCACCCCGTGCCACATAGCCAGTAACTCCGTGTCAGTTTAGCGTGCCCCGAGCCAATGTTAGTATAAAAGTAGCATGGCCTACGTTTCTCTGCCAGTTTGTCCAAGTTGCTCATTTTTCTCCCTTTTTCATCTTTTAAGCTCATCCATGCTCCTTTCATGCAAAGTAACACATAACATAAAAAATACAAAGAACAATTATCAAAAACACACAATAATTCAAGTAAAATAATACCCAATTCATAGGTTTTAATCCCACTCATCAAGAATCATCCACCATTAAGACTTGGTCTTTCTTGGATGGGACATGATCTTCAGCAGTTTTCAAAATGTTAAGTAATTCAGGCAAGCTGATATCCAACTTATTCATGTTAAAATTCATAATTTATTATGGGAAGGTGTCTGGGAGTGACTACAAGATCAAATCTTGACTTAACTCCCCATCCATAATGAACCCCAGCTGTCCAAGACGTTTAATAAAATTGATCATCTTTAGGACATGAGACTCAACAGTAGTGCCCTCAGTCATCCGAGATTGGAAAAGCTCCTTAGATATCTCATATCTAGTAGTTCTACTTTGCTCACCACACAAATATTTGAGGTGCAGTAGTATAGTAGGAGCATTCATAGTTTCATACTGACGCTGAAACTCGTTACTCATGGATGCAAGCATGATGCATTGAGCCACATATGCATCATCTTTCTATTTCTTAAAAGTATCAATATCTTCCTCAGAGACTATTTCTGCAAAATTTGCAAGTAAAGGCAAATTTAGGACATAAGAAATATTTTCAGCAGTGAGAACAATTCTCAAATTCCTTAACCAGTCCATGTAATTCGGTCCGGTCATTTTGTTAGCATCAAGTATGCTACGCAATGAAATTAGTGAGTTTGACATTTTCAAATTTCTGCATGTGAAAAAAATAACAATTTAGCATACATTCATTTAATTAATTAATTAATTACCAAAATAAATTATGTCTTGTTTTAAATTGGTATCTCTCACTATTTTCTTCAAATTATATTACTCTCACTTTTATAGTTCTCCAAGATCTAATTAAAGATTTGCTAGTGAGATAAATGATCCTATTTCAAATATATATAACATTGTTGTGACACAACAAACTATATATAAATAAATAGATAGACAACTCTTGTCAATTACATCATCATGTAACTTCTTTTCTTCTACCTCTTAAATTATTTTGATCAAGTGGTAACACATCTGAATCAAAATTATCCAAGTTAAGTCTCACATAGCATGTTCATATTATCTAAAAGAAAAATATTGTCCTTGTGGTGACACAAAAAAATGGCATTATTCAATTATTTTATAAGCATCAAATATGATAAAAATAACAACTCAACAAATTAATATAAGCCTTGTGGTGACACAACAAACTTATAGTAATTTGTCGATACTATATTATTTTTATCATGCTAGAAGACGACGTTCAATATTCCAAATATCTTTGAATGCTTCAGACTTAATATAAGTTCTTTGAGGGATTTGTTATTAATTGTCTCATCTTATTTAGCGCGCATGAACATATATATGTAAAATACGCGTCATATTAATTAACATGCAAAACATGTTTGCATAATATATAATATATGTATAGTACAAGCATGCACATATAGAATACTATATTCTACCAGGATTTATTATGGACTTTATTCTAGTTTGGTTCACTAGAGCCACCAAGTGAACTAAAAGGTCAAACCTAGGGTTGCAACAATTAAATTTAAATATAACTATTACATTTAAATTATGGGCTCCATTACAAATAGGTCTTCAACCGCTCGTTGCTCCTTGGTCTCCAATTCTTCAAAATAATTCTAACTATTCCTATTACAAAACTATTTACAATAAATAAAAACATTAATCACTAGTCAAGGGGAAGTACATAGGAGAGAGATAGAATTTACATTAAGAAAAACTAAAAAAGACGAAGTACGCAGACCCCATTTAATAAAACACATACATTCATGCATCCAACTAAAATAAAATCCAATCACATTGGTCAATATTCCATAATCAATCTCATTTATTATCATACATATCACCATATATATCAATAAATAACATTCATCTTATGAAAATAAATCCATTCCATATATGCATCGATATCAATTTAATGGAAAAAAGTTTGCTAATATTTAGTTTTTAAAACAAAATAAACTCTTTTATTTAAATCAAAAACCAAATCCAAATTAAACTCTTTAATTTTTAGCAATCTGAAATCCTATTTCAGATAAAATAAACATCTTTATTTTAAAATTTTATTAATTAAATAAACCATATAATTTAATTAAAGAAAGAAAAAGTTTTATCTTCTTGGGTTGAGGCGTCGCCGCTCCCATAATGAACTGGGTAGCGGCGCGGCCGTGCTGTAAGGCCAGGAACTGATTCTAGGTTAGGGCTAGGGCGCGACCACATTCCAGAATGAACTGGAGATGGCACGACCGCGCCACAACGTAAAACTAAAAAACTTTTCCAGTTGCCTAGAATTCCATCGTATCGCATATCAACTCATATATGGAATTATAAAATCGATAATTAGTAAAAAGTTAGGTTCTAATACCACTATAAGGTTTGTATATAGCGCAATTACGTAATCAAATCACATAAATATAGCGAAAGCGCGATAAAACTGGAATTTAAATTTTCATACAAACCATTACCATAATTTTGATTTGTGCTTAATTATCAATCTAAAAAAAGAAGAAGGAGAAACAGATTCACACCCTTGTAAAACAAAGCTTCCTCAGGTACGAGTTGAACTCTTAATCCTTCGTAGTCTCCTTGAATATGCGGGATTGGATTCCTTCCTTTGATCAACGTTAGCCACCCAAGCGTTTGGGCTCTAAAGGTGATCCACCAAGGAAGAACAAAAACTCAAGAAGAATGGTGTTTGGCTAAATCCTAGTTTTTTCTATCTCTGATAGAAAGGTGTACTCTCCCAACTCTTGGAATAAAGTGCGTATCTGGGGTCACCCACTCTCCATAAAAAGACTTCCTTATTTATAGATGTAAGGAACCTTCCTAAATTTTTTAAGAACAGGGTTTTTATTTAATTAATTAAACTCATTTAATTAATTAGGCTTCCTAATCTCATTAGAATAATTAATTAAACTCTTTTAATTAATTAGCCTCCTAATATTATTAAAAATATATGAGAGTACTTATATTAATTAATTCTCAAACCCTTTAGGAATTAACTTAATAATAATAATAAGACTCCTCTTATTAATTTATATTTAATATTTTCAAAATATTAAATTATAAATATTAAACTATTTAATTTATTCTATCATCATAAATTAAATTATATAAACTTAACTTATTATTAAGATTATGCCATTTACTCCTTAAATAAATATTCTTCCTTTTATGGCGTGACCCTTTAGGTTCTCCATATTAAAGGTTGTGAATAAATCAATTAAAATAATTCTAATCTTATTTAAATAAATAAATTAAACTATTAATTAATTTAAATAAATAATATTTATTCTACAATAAGGATAAGCCTCCTTAGCGATCAACAACTTTTCAGATAATATAGATTTCAACATTAATCATAAAAGAACCTTTGAGTAAATAGTTACCGTAAAATTTAATTCTTCCACCATATAATGTCTTAATTAAATATAAGACATTGAATTACTGTCAAGTCTTATTTTATTTAATTATATGTATTTCGATTCACAAATGCACATCTCTAAATAATGCAAATTAGAAACTCTTTTCTAATTTTATTCCACTTTGGCCAATGATTCTTGGGTTATCATTTATCGAATCACATAGGACATTTCTCTTCTTTTACTAGAAGCGGTAGTGATGAATGGGTAATATACCCATGAATTGGATACATTCGGGCTTAATTTATTGTTGTTCTTAAGTCTTTTAGAATATTTTTTAAGTGTTTGTGTCTATTCATGCATGTTTTATGTTGTGTTGTAGGAATTGGGACAAAAGTTACTTGGATCGACGTTTGGGGTTGCTAGATTCGCGTTTTCAGCTTGCTATTTACATAGAACCCACTTCAGAGCCAATTTCAGTATTTTTTTGGACCTTATTTTGAAAAATGCAAAGAGTGAAAGTTGTAGATCTACGTCTCCTCTTTCCGAAACATCTTGAAACATTGAAATTTGAGTTCAGACGAAGAAGTTATGGTCATTTTCCAATAGGACGTCAGGGCAAAAAATTTCAAAAAAGAAGCCAGCCCATTTCAAGCCTATTCCCAGTGCCGGGGAGCTAGGAGGTAGTGGTACAGCACCGTGAATAGCGCTGGGGCACTGGGGAAGGGCTTGGTCAAGCTTGGACGCATGTTGGGGTGAATTTTGACACTTTTTTTACTCCAAATTGGATTGTGTTTCCTCCTAAGCTAAAAATTGGATATGTAACCTATAAATACATGATGGGAGGCATAGAATAAGGGAGATTAGATAGATTATATTAGATAAAACACTCCAATAGATTATGACATAAACCATAGTTTATATTGGATTATTGGACAGTGAAGTATAACAGAAGATTAATCAAGCATTAGCAGGAGATTGTGGAGAAGAATTTGAATTGAAGATTGAAGTTTGGGAGATTTTCTTTGAGGGTTTCTTCTTCTTCTTATTTTTAATTATTTAATTTCAAGATGATTTTCATGAGATTGTTGGTTTTATTTTTCGTTATGAACTAACTCTTTTATTAATACTACAAATTGAACCTTTTATGTCTATGAATTAATTATTTAATTTAGTCCAATTATTTATGCCAAGGTGAATTGTTTATCATGTCTTGTGCGTATTAATTAATTATTTGGCCAGTAATTACCGTGTTACTCTAGAAGGATTCAGAAGATGAAATTTAGGGTTAGAACTGGACATGATAACATGTATGCTTGATTATTTGTATGAGATGAATAATTAGGGTCGTGAATTGAATAGGAATATCTGTTCACTGCATGTAACAAATTGGTAATTGGAACTTAATGGGTTTAATTTAATTATTTTACATAGGAATATCGTAAGATTGATTGAATTGAATAAAAGTTAACTGATCACTTGGGAAAGGGCTTTTAACACTTAGAATTCCTATTAACAATTCATTAGGCATAATAATTGGATTAGTTGGATAATTGGTTTGTAGTACATAAATTGGAGATATTGTTGTCTTAACCTTTATTTATCCGAATTCATTTGCCGAGTCTTAATCTTTATTTATTTGAATTAATTTTAGAGTAATTTAGTTTTCTAAATTAGAAAAATCACACTTTGCAATTGTTTAAATAAAATTGATTTGGTTAAGAGTTAGTACTTGGTAATTTTTATTAAATAATTCCTCGCGGGAACGATACTTTTCTTATCACTTTATTACTTGTTGACCGTGTATACTTGCACGTATTCATTGATTGCGAAATCAATCAACAAGTTTTTGGCACCGTTGCCGGGGAATTAGTTTAATAATTTTGCCAATATTAATTTTTATCAAATTAGTTTTAATTTAAACGTTTTTTTCTTTAATTCTCTTTTAATTTTTTTTCTTTCTTTTCAGTACCATGGCGGAATTTAATTATCAATGGTCGATATTTAGAGAACGATTTCGACCAAGGGGGGGTAGATTGATGTACTCACGACACTTTCTGCATTGTCAGCACAGATTGAGACACTTTCAAGGAGGTTAGACGCTTTTGCAGCACAACGTCATCAAAGTGTGGCGGTGACTTGTGATTATTGTGCTGAAAATCATATGAGTCATCAATGCGCCATCAGTTTCGAGCCGGTATAGTATGGTGGTGATTACCCCAACTATGAGATCCAGAATTTTATAAAATAAAAGCATTCAATTTTTCTATTTAGTAAATAGTTAAATTGATAAAAGTTTAAAGTTAAGGGTGATATATATAAAATTTTCAAAATACGAAAGTGGTTATAAAATACTCATTTTTGTCGGGGAATATTCGTTTGGTCGTGGAATATTCGTACGAAGGTGCAACCATTTGTGGGCCCCATAACAGAGTAACTGTTGGATGAAGAAAACGACTAGTTTGAGTTTTATAAATAACGGCGTAAATGTTACCGTTAACACTGTTGGATTACTTGGTGGTTAAAATACGAGAATCTGGCGTGGGCACAAAGATAGCTACCAGACAGACAAGATTTTTGAATTATTGATTCTTACGTATGAAGGTACTACTCAATAATTATTACAGTAA
Organism: Panax quinquefolius; assembly: GCA_020205615.1. NCBI lineage: Eukaryota > Viridiplantae > Streptophyta > Magnoliopsida > Apiales > Araliaceae > Panax > Panax quinquefolius. The sequence goes on from CM035152.1 coordinate 41,357,107, forward strand.
TTACTGTTTAATATTTTATTTCATTGGTTCAATAATTGCTGCGTTGATATTTTATATTGTTGTTGTTTCAATAATTGTCACGGCACAGTATTTCCCATTATCATATCAATAATTCATATTATTTGAATAATATTATTAGATAACATTATTGGCAATGTCTAGAAAGTTCTGTCAAGGTGAGTTTTGGTTACCTAATTGCGTGCCAGTAAGGAGAAATCCTTATCGGAAAGCCCCCTCTTTTCTGAGAACGACCTGGTTGTCATTATTGTGATTCTGTAATTTTATTTGTGAATAATTATTTATTAATTTATATGATAAGAAAATATATATATATTTTTATATGGATATAAATGAAAGAATTAATGCTGAGGTGTTTTATTAGTATTTTGTCAAAAAAAATAACAAAATATGGGATTTTTAGAAAAATTAGTTCATTACTTGATTTTGTAAAATCCATAACTCTTTATGTATAATGAGTTAGGAGATGAGCCATATATCAAAAGAAAGCCCTGGAAGTAAGTTAATCGTAGAAATTAGAATCACCCAAAAATGTCTTGTGGATTTTTCGTGGTGACTGTTTGAATGAAACTGGTCCAAAGGACTCATAATCTGAAAAATCAGTGTTCTTGAGATATATTGCGTGAGTTATAATTTTTAATCCGACCGTTGGATCATTGTTATTTTTGGATATGTTATACATATATAAGTTGAGTATATGTCCACAAATTTTGAACCATTTAAAATTAACATATGATTTGTTATGAATTTTAAGAGGTGACTGATTCAGAAATTGTTGAAGTTTCTAAATTTATAAATGATTTTGGTGGAAATTTCTAGAAGGTGGGACCCACTTATCCTTTTGTCTCTTGAATTTGCAGGATTTTAAAGTTTGATTTCAAGTATGGCGTGCTTGAGAAATTGTAATAGAAAATTAATATTTTATTAATTTAGTCTTCTTTGGCGTTCTAGCATTTTCCTATAAATAGGTGCTTAGGTTAGAATTGAAAATCACACCAAAAACATAAGTTGTCTCTCTCTATATTATCGAGCGTATTTTTGTGAGTATTTAGATACTTTGAGAATTGATATTCAATGCAAGTTTCCTTCGACTTTACATCCGATATTCCAGTCAGAAATACTGCTCTTTTGAGGTAAGGGATTGTAAAGGTTATTATGTTTTTCAGTTTCGTAATTTTTTCGACCTTCAAAAATTCTGGAAAAATTTCAAATGATAATTTGATGAGTTTTCTAGATTGTGTCCAAAAATGGCAATTTTTGGATGTATAGATTAGGAGTTATGAATTTTATGGGAAAAAACTATTTTAAAATTAAACCCTTATAACTCCTTGTGGTGAACTCTAAAATTGGTGAAATTTTTATTGGGATGTGTATATAACAGAAGTATACTCTGTAAATTTTAGAATTTTTGGACAAACGTACAGTTTATGATAAATATCTAAATATTCGGCAGTTTTGGCCATATGAAAAATAGTAAATAAATTTTAAAAATTCCGAGAAAAATATATGTTTAATATGAGACTATATTCTGCTAAATTCCAGAAAAGAAAATTTGTTTGTACTGATTTGGTATTTTTCATGAAAATGGACTAGTTATGAGTAAATGAATTAAATATGTTATGTGAAGTAAGAAAATTGGAAAATAGGATTTTATGGCTTGAGAATCCTATATAAGGTATATGCAAATTTTTGATAAGGGTTTTTGTTATTGGTGATGAAATCTTATGAGTTTGGCACTTTAGGATGATTAAATGCATTAATTAGTAAAGTGTAAACAATTATTTATAAGTTTAAGAAATGATTAAAATATTGTTGTAATATTAATAATATTAGATTATGAGATTATTAAGTGATTGATAACATTTGGATTAAGGTGTTATTAACACATTGATTAATGATTCATAATATTATTAAATGAATTTAATGTTATTATATAATGAATAATATTAAATAGAGTTTAACGAGAGGAATAATGAATTGTTAATATTAAATGGAGTTTAATAATATTAGTAAATAAATTTAATATTATTATATAATGAATAATATTAAATGGAGGTTATAATATAATGATTAATGTTATTATCTTCGTTAAATATTTGTTGAAATATTATTCAAATCATTTTTGATATAATATTATTCTTAAATTTTACTCCACAATTGGTGATCATGTAGACAATTTGGACATTATTGAATTTTGGATAAATAATATTGTTAAAGTCTTTAATATTTATCCTTTATCTCATTTGATTGATTCTTTATATCATTGTCATCATTCTCATGCTTATATTGTGTTGAAAGTCATCTATGGCCAGTTGTGCATAGATGGACTTGGTATGATTATGACTAGGGATTATTCGGTATAATCATGACCGTAATGTTACAAATAATGTAGTAAAAGTCATCTTTGGCCCGTAGTGCATAGATGGACTTGGTATGATTATGACCAATGATTATTCAGTATAATCATGATCGTAATTGAAAACACGAATATCCTTGGCTCGTAGTGCATGGATAATTCGTGGTCGTGATACTATTAAGATGAGTCTCAGCATTATTGGTTTTATAGTTGTATATCTTTGACCTGTAGTGCAAAGATGGACTGTTGGTTATTGGTTTTTCAGTTGTATATCTTTGGCCTGTAGTGCAAATTTGGACTGTTGATTTACTTGATTATAAATATGAATTGTGATTTCATTATAATCTGTGGTGGTTCAGGTAAAGACTGGTGATGAGAGTTCTCTTTATCTTGAGTATAGTAAAGAACTGTTGATGAGTATTACAGGAATGAAGTATTAACGATGGACTTTTAATCTAGAGGAGATAGTAGACATTATGTTCTACTTGACTCTTCTAATGGATTGTTTATTCCGTTGCAGTTGTTGAAGTAAAACTTGTTGTCTATTATATTCTATCAGTTGTTATACTGTTGAAGACTAACGATAATTTGTTCTGCATTATCTTAGTCATAATATTTCTTACTGGGCTAGTTGAGCTCACACTTTTACTTCACCACCCCTTTCAGGTAATAAAAGGGTAGCTGGGACTAGCAGAGAGAACATGGGTATAAAGTGGTGATACGAATTAGTCACAAGCCTAATCAAATTATGAAACGGTGTGGCATAATAATCGTACAGAGAACTTAAAATTTGTGTGACATGTTTTATACATCATTTGATATTTAATTTTGGTGAACAACAATAGGGTGAGGTGAATTAGAATCTGGAAGCGTCAAAGTTGCACTCCATTAGAATGAGGAGAACAGATATCTTCTCGTGTCCCTTCGGGGACTTGATATATTTGCTGCTGTACTTTATATGGCATTGTAATAATTTAAATATGAATATTGTCGTATTATATACGTTATTTATATTGAAACTCATAGTATATATGAGTATTTTTGAGTTTGAATACTGTCTAGAAGATAATATTTGTATTAAAACTCATGGCTCGTGTTGTATATTTAAGTTTGTATTTGAATTTTGTACCATGTATCCGGCGACCCAAGATGGGTGGCGTATACCTATTTTGGGGGCGTCACACCAACAATTATGTCTATCCCAACAACTATCATCAGGATTAGGGGTATCACCCAAATTTTTCATGGAGCCATACTCATCAAGATCAATTTTATGCTTTAAGTCCAATATACCCACCGAATTTCTCGTGTCCACCTCCACTACAACAGGAGGAACATTCAAATTTGGAGGAAATTTTGTCCAAGTTCATAGCTTCAAGTGAGGAGAGGAGGATTAATCAAGAGATATCGAGTCAAAATTTTGCGAACCAAATGGAATAACTAATCAATGCCTCGAACATTTGTCCTCAAAAAACTTGGCCCTATGACATGGATTTCGAGACTGATGGAGAGCCCGAACAAAATCTGCAACTAGATGAGCCACAAGATGTTGAAAGAGAGGAAACAATTGGGAACCAAGAAAAGGAGATCGACTAAGAGTCAAGTGTAAGATTCAACAAAGATGAGCCGATTTCATTAGTATCCCATGTGCCTCCTTCACCAAAGTTCAAGAATCCGGGCAGTATTGCAAAACCATGCCCAATTGGCAGTCATGTCGTCAGCAAAGCTCTTTGTGACATAAGAGCTAGTACAGTTGTGGAGTCATAGTGGGATGAAAAGGAGAAGATAGAGGAAGATCCCATTGTGTTTATTAAGCTTCAATGCCCTAATCTGATCATCGACATAATGGAGAAAACACCTAGTTTTTGGATGTTCTTAATGGGGAACATACCTACAAAGAGCATGCTAGGTGACTTTCATTCAAGGGTCATTACTAATGGGAACCTCCAAAAAGAGACATTGTTACTGATGGATGGATGGTTCCTCAATTTTCGTAAGGGAATTGGATAGAGAATTGAAGAAGTCAGTCTGAGACTATAAAACAAGCGCTTATTGGGAGGCAACCCAAGTTTAATTTTTATTTTTAGTTTTTATTAGGTTTTATATTAGTAGTTTTGAATTTGTATTTATTTAGAATTTAATAAAATTGTTTCTATCATGATTTACAAGTTATTCAAGTCAAATTCAAGTGTGGTGCCCAATTTGTTCCATGTGCCTAGCCTATTCTCCAAACTTAGCGGACAAGGATAAAGATAGCTATATTTTCAGGGAAGTCCTCTGCTTTAATTTTTTTTATTTCAGCCATTGAGGACAATGTCTAGTTTAAGTTTGGGGGCATTTTAGTGTCGTATTTCATATAGTTAGTTATTTGCATTATAGTTCGTTATTTTTACGTGTTAGCATTGTGTTTTTGCATTTAGTGTGCATATAATACATAGTAGTTAATTGTATATTCATATATGTGTTGCATTAGTATGTGTTCATGTAGTATTATAGTTTTATTTGCATTTTAGGATTGCATGGCATTTAGGTTATGAAAATGTTTTAGATTGTTATAGTTTTATCGCGTGATTCCAGCTATTAGATAGTTAAGTATATTTTGGGCTAATGATGAGACTGAAATTGCATAAACAAGTTAGTACTGATTATTAAGCCTTTGATGTGATTTCTTGTCTTGATTTAAATCTTTATCTGTTTGAAACTGATATTATCAAGATAACACATGTTAAGAAACGACCATGTTGGCTGATTAAGTCTAAATGGATATATAATGGATTTCTAAAGGATAATGCTAGTTGAATGAAAGATTAACAAGAATAGGCAGTGATGGCTAAAGTTAGACATGAATTTAAGTTTGGGAGGAAATATTTGGAGTATATAAGCTTTAAAAAAAAGAAAAAAGGAAAACTGTGGCTTGTTTTGTTTCGGGGCCTTTATTACTTGAGCAAGTAAGCCCGAGGGAGTGTCTCTACACCTAGCGCCCTAAGCTCTTATATGGTCTAGGAGTCGTTGGTCGAAAGCTCGCTAAGGGGTAGCACTGTTAGCCTAATGGAATGAGACATTGCACAGTCATGGGAAATAAAAAAAATGAATAAAACGGGAAAAAGTGCAAAAAGCCCCCGTTAAAAAAATAAAATAAAAATATATCATAAGTATTCCATTTTGACCCTTAAACTTTGGTAATTGTTTGATTTTAGCCGAATGTAGTTTATTTGAGGAGTTCTCGAGTTTACACTATATGATACCTTCTAAGAAATCTATTATGTTTTGTATTTTGCTTTTCATCAGTTAGCATGGTTGTTGAGCACACACTCATGATATCAGTAATAGCAGGTTTAGATTTGATGACTGTTGGGATATTATTGATCTGTCTTGATATGATGTACTAGCATGTTATTGTGATTTTTCTGAGGCTTGATGAGTCTACTATATTCGGTTTGACTACTAGAATTACAAACATGTTGATAGATATATGTGCATTTGCATGGCTATTTAGTTTTTCTTGTTGCATTATGTTTTGTTGCTTGCGGACAAGCAACGGTTTAAGTTTGGGGGTATTTGATGAATGGGTAATATACCCATGAATTGGATACATTTGGGCTTAATTTATTGTTATTTTTAAGTCTTTTAGAATAGTTTTTAAGTTTTTGTGTCTATTCATGCATGTTTTATGTTATTTTATAGAAACTGGGACAAAAGTTACTTGGATCGACGTTTGGGATTGCTAGATTTGCGTTTTTGGCTTACTATTTACATAACACCCACTTCAGAGCCAATTTCAGCATTGTTCCGGACCTTATTTCGAAAAATACAAAGAATGAAAGTTGTAGATCTACGTCTCCTCTTTCTGGAACATCTTGAACCATCAAAATCAGAGTTTGGACGAAGAAGTTATGGCCATTTTCCCATAGGACGTAAGAGTAGAAAATTTTCAGAAAAGAAGCCAGCACGGGGGCGCCCATTTCAATCCTATTCCAAGCGTTGGGGCTCTAGGAGGCAGTGGTACAGCGCCGTGAACAGCGATGGGGCACTGGGGAAGGGCCTGGTCAAGCTTGGACACGTTTTGGGGCGAATTTTGACACTTTTTTTACTCCAAATTGGATTGGGTTTCCTCATAAGCTAAAAATTGGACTTGTAACCTATATATACATGACGGGAGGCATTAAATAAGAGAGATTAGATAGATTATATTAGATAAAACACTCCAATAGATTAGGACATAAACCCTAGTTTATATTGGATTGTTGGTGTAAGACCCCAACTTATTATAAATGAACTTGAATTTCCTCTATTTATTATTTTGAAATAGTAAGGGTTGATTTGATTAATGTGGTTAGATATGGATAAAATGCGCAAATATCTTAAATAAGTAAGTGGTTATAAAATATTCATTGTTGTCAGGGAATATTCGTTTGGTCGTGAAATATTCTTATTGTCGGGGAATATTCGTACGACGGCGCAGCCTTGTGTGAGCCCCATAAAGGAAAGCGATTGGATGAAAAAAATGACAAGTATAAGTTTTTTTTTATAAATAACGATGTAGTTGTTACCGTTAACACTGTTGGAATACCCAGTGGTTAAAACACATTAATAAGTGGTGTTGGATAGTAGCACACGACATTGCACCAATTATTGATTCTTACGTAAGAAGACACTTCTCAATAATTGTTACAATAATTACTGTTTAATAGTTTATTGATTCAATAATTGCTATGTTGATATTTTATATTATTGTAGTTTCAATAATTGTCACTGCACAGTATTTCCCATTATCAGATCAATAATTCATATTATTTGAATAATATTATTAGATAGCATTATTGGCAATGTCTAAGGAAGTTAAAATTCAAGAGAGAGGTTGGGTCACCTAATTACTTGGCGCAAGAAGGAAAAATCCTTATCGGAAAGCCACCTCTTTCTTGGGAACAACCTGGTTGTCATTATTGTGATTCTGTAACATTATTTGTGAATAATTAATTATTGATTTATATAATAAGAAAATATATATATATATATATATATATATATATATATATATTTATGTGGATATAAATGGAGGAATTTTTAGAAAAGTGACATTTCTTGAAAATTGATATTTTATCTTTTCTCGATAAAATAATTCATTTAAATATATTATTATATTTTAATAATATAATAATGGTGATATTTTTACAATGAATGTGTGATATATGAATAAATGAGGAGGAAGATTATTTTTGTTACAATAAATGTTAAAAACATGTTAAACATGTTGGTGGACCCCATTTTATCTTGACTGAAATTTGATTATAGCCTGCAAAATCGTTCGTATGTGGATTTCGATCAATTTCTACTTGGAATTTGGAAAAACTTAAACTTATAAAGTTGTAGAGAATTGAATTTCCTATGGAATGGACAAAAGATTCGAATTTTTCTGATAAAATGGCTATTTATTATGAATTATTGAAGTTCCGGAATAATTGATTTTTGAAGTTTTAATTTTTTTAAGAAAAACATTTTTTTCATTTTGGTGGGCCCCACAAGTGTTGTAAACATGCTAAAATCAGATTCTCTTGAGGTGGGCGTGATTTTTTTTTAAATAATAATATTTTATTAAATTTTTTACTTTGGTGTTCTAAGCATTTTCCTATAAATAGGGTGCTTAGGTTAGAATTGAAAATCACACCAGAAACTGAAGTTTTCTCTCTATATTATCGAGTGTATTCTTGTGAGTATTTTGATACTTTGAGTGTTGCTATATAAGTTCCCTTCAACACTATATCCGGTATTCCAGTCAGAAGTACTGTCCTTTTGAGGTAAGGGATGTTATTTTTTTAAATGATATTATTTCTTTCAATATCATTATGCCGGAACATTGGTAAGATTTTTCTTGTGAAATTCTTTTGTTTTTGTGTCAGGATTACTATTCACGTATACGGCACTATTCACGAATACGACACTATTCACTAAAAAATGAAATTTTCTCTTCTTTGTCCCATATGTCTATTTTTGTTACTATCTTTGATTGTATCCATGTTTTGATATTTATTCTTGAATTTTACTCCACATAGTATATTATGGGGTGTTTTTGAACATGAATAAACCGAAGTATGAATCCCTAATATTTGTTCTTTTGTCTCACTAGATTCGTTTTTTTTAAATTATTTTTCATCATCCTCAGTCCTAAATGATAATATAACTGAATATCTTTGGCCTGTATTGCAAAGATGAATGATTTCCTAATGAACATCTTTGGCCCGTAGTACAAAGATGAACAAGTGTTGAGATGAACATGGCCAACTGATGAATATCTTTGGCCTGTAGTTCAAAGATGAATATTTGATTCAAAATGTATATTGATTGATATTACAGGGATAAAATATTGATATGAACTTTAAAATCATAGAAGATAGTAGATTTCATTCTCTACTTAACTCTTCTAAATGATTTGTTATTTCCGCTGCGAATATTGATTTAAAACTTGTTGTCTATTATATTCTATCAGATTTTTCCCTGTTGAGGACTAACGATAATTTTTTCTATATTATCTTAGTCATAATATTCTTTACTGGGCTAGTTGAGCTCACCCTTTTTCTTTTTATTCCACATTTTTCTTCTCAGGAGGCGAGAATGTAGCGAGTACTAGTCGGGGTATGGAATGATGGTTCTAGAAAGTTGTTTTAGTGGTCCTCACTATTTTTATAAAATAGTGTATCAATAATTGTAATGAGGACTTATTTGAGTGTGGATATTGTCTAGATGACAATATTTGTATTTAACCTCACAGTTTATGTGTTTTCGTATTTTGCACAACAATTGTATTAATAAAGTTGTAGTTGTTTCTGTACCATGTATTTGGCGACTCAGAATGGATGATGTATACCTATTTTGGGGGCGTCATAGTTGGTATCAGAGCTTAGGGATATGGTCTCTGGCAGAGATCGAGGAATAGAACAAGGAGGGGAGAGACGAGTAAATCCTTCGCTAGTGTGTCCTACCTAAGCTTATTTGTTAGTTGGTCAGAGTATAGGGTTATTATGTTGCATGTCAATTTCTTTAATTAACCCTTGTATTGTGGCAGTATTTAAAAATGACAGCTGAAAATATTAATGATGGAGTGAATGAGACCGTGGAAACACCTTTAATCACCAACCAGGAGAACGTGCAATAGGATGACAATGTTCTTCTTGTAAACAACACCACTGAGCAGACGATGAACGATGAGATGTTTAAAAGCTTTTTGCAGTTCATGCAAAACTAGACGAGGGAGACTCCTATTCAAAATGCAGGTAGAAACAATGGCAACACACAACTGGTCACTGCTATGCAATTCAAGGAGTTGGGACTGCCAGAATTCTAGGAAAAGCCGGATCTGATTAAGGCAGAAACGTGGGTCAAGAAAATTACCAAGATATTTGATATCTTGGGATGCACAGAGGAACAAAAGGTTCCATTCGCTACCTTTATGTTTCGTAGTGAGGCAGATTACTGGTGGAAATCTGTGAAGCGTACCCATTCAGCCGCACTCAACATGTCTTGGGAAACATTTCAGAAACTGTTCAATGACAAGTACTTTCCTAAAAGTATTTGTCATATGAAGGAAGTGGAGTTTATTAGAATGGAACAGAACAACATGACGGTGTCCCTGTATGAGGCTAAGTTCGCGGAGTTATCCAGGTTTGCACCTCATTTGGTAGAGAATGAGGAACGTATGACGCGGATGTTCCTGAGAGGTTTGAAACCCGACATTCATCAATACCTCATTTCTCATAAATTTTCTCTATATTCAGATGTTGTCAACTGGGCTCAATTATTAGAGCGAGATAATGAGTATGTTCAATCGAGGGACCACAACCAAAGTCAGACTGGTGGCAGCAGTACGGACAAAGCGGTAACCACTCTGATGGTAATCGTGGCCATAATAATAGAATAAGAGAGTCAGGGGGAGATTTTAAAAAGAGAAGGTACAACAATGACAATGTGAAGACGTCAACACCAGCATAAACTATTTCTAAGGGAGGAGAACTACCACCGGTCGTATGTTATAAATGTGGAAAAGAGGGACACATCGGCCCAAACTGCCCACAATAGTTCAAGGTATGTTATAATTGTGGAAAAGAATGTCACATCACTCGAGATTGTATAGTAGCGAAACCAAGTCCAGTGGGGATCGTGGCTTAAAAGACTATCCCAGACAAGTCAAAGTCAGCGGTTCCTGGAAGATCGTTTTTCGTGACTGGCCAAAATACGAGGAACCCTAACGAGGTGATCACGAGTAAGCTAATCATAAACTCTTGCGAAGTTTATACCTTACTTGATACCGGTTCAACCCATTCTTTTATCTCTCCTGCTTATGCTCAACGTTTAAACTTGATTCCGGAGAAATTAGACTTTGATTTATCTGTGGAGACTCCGTTAGGAGAAACTTTCATTACATCCACTGTTTATAAATCTTGTTTGATCCAAGTTGGCACCATCATATTACCTGTTGATCTTATCTCTTTAAAGATACTTGCATTTGATGTGATTTTAGGGAATGATTGGTTACCTACTCATCATGCCAAAATTGATTGTTTTTGTAAGGCTGTTAGTTTTCATATTCCTAACCAACCTGTTATACGAACTCAAGAAACTAAACCAATAAAATCAATCACTATAATATCAAGCCATAAAGCCATTCGTTTATTGGAAAATGGATGTCAAGCTTTCTTAGCCCATGTTATGGATTTGAATAAAAACACGTCAGATTTGAATAATATTCTTGTTGTTAGTAAATTTCTTGACGTATTTCCTAAAGAACTTCCCAGTCTACCCCTAGAACGTGAAGTTGAATTTGTTATTGACCTTGAACTTGGTACAAAGTCCATTTCTAAAACCCCATATCGAATGGCTCATATTGAACTTCAGGAGTTAAAGGTCCAACTACAGGATTTGTTGGACATCGGTTTCATTCGTCCTAGTACATCTCCTTGGGGTGCTCCTGTTTTATTCGTAAAGAAGAAAGACGGGAGTATGCGACTTTGTATTGACTACTGGGAATTGAACCATGTCACCATCTAGTATAGGTATCCGCTACCTCGCATTGATGACCTGTTTGACCAGTTGCAAGGAGCACAATTCTTTTCAAAGATCGATCTTCGTTCTGGATATCATCAGCTGAAGATTAGAACTGAGGATATTCCGAAGATTGCCTTTAGAACTCGGTACGGGCATTATGAATTCCTATTCATGCCTTTTGGATTGACTAATGCTCCTGCGGCTTTCATGGATATGATGAACCGAGTATTCAAGGAATATTTGGATCATTTTGTTGTTGTCTTTATTGATGACATCCTCATATATTCCAAAATTCGTGAAGATCATGAGCACCATTTGAAGCTGGTACTTCAAAGGCTTCGTGAAAACAAGCTATATGCTAAGCTGAAGAAATGCGAGTTCTGGCTTGAAGAAGTAGCATTTATTGGGCACGTGGTGTCAAAACATGGAGTATCTGTTCACCCGAAGAAGATTGAAGCAATACAAAGTTGGGAGCAACCGAAGTCGGTGACCGAAGTACGTAGCTTTCTGGGCTTAGCTTGTTATTATCGAAGATTCGTGGAAGGATTTTCTCAAATCGCTACTCCTTTAAATCAAATGACTCGGAAAGATACAAAATTTGTATGGAGCGAGGAATGCGAGAAGAGTTTTCAAGAGCTTAAGAGGAGACTTATTTTGGCACCTGTTTTGACAATACCATCTGGTTCGGATGGATTTGTTATCTACAGCGATGCTTCAGAAAAAGGGTTAAGATGTGTTCTCATGCAACATGGAAAAGCCATAGCCTATGCCTCCCGACAATTCAAAGAATATGAGAAGAATTACCCTACTCATGATCTAGAGTTGGCAGCAGTCATTTTCACGCTAAAAATCTGGAGGCACTATCTATATGGGGAGAAAGTGGAGATATATTCAGATCATAAAAGCCTCCAATATTTCTTCACCCAAAAGGAACTCAACATGCGGCAACGACGTTGGCTCGAGCTGTTGAAAGATTACGACAATACCATTCAATACCATCCTGGAAAAGCGAATGTGGTAGCTGACGCATTAAGTAGAAGATCATATGCGGGAACGAGTGCGATGTTGTCAACACAAAGGCCCATTTTGTGTGATTTACAAAAGATGAAGATAGAATTGAAGACTCCGGGGACCCATGCAATGATGTCAAGTATACGCATAGAACCAACTTTAATCAATAAAGTTAAAGTTGCTCAAGCAACAGACCCGAAACTGATGCGTATGAAGAAAAAAGTACAAGAATGTGTTATCCCAGAAGCAAGAATCGATGAAGAAGGAGTACTTCGAGTCAACTCCAGACTTTGTGTTCCTAACGACTCTGATTTGAAGTACAAGATTATGATGGAGGCACACAATACGCCATTTGCAATCCATCCTGGAAGTACCAAAATGTATCGTGATCTTCGACATACATTTTGCTAGAACAATATAAAGAGAGAGTCGCGTAGTTTATCTGGAGGTGTTTAACTTGTCAACGTGTAAAGGAAGAGCATCAAGTACCAAAGGGTCCATTGCAACCACTTGAGATTCCGAAATGGAAGTGGGAACATATTACTATAGATTTTGTTACGGGTCTTCCCTTGGTTTCTCAAGGCATAGATGCTATTTGGGTTATTGTTGATAGATTAACTAAGTCTGCTCATTTCTTGCCGATACGGGAGACTTATTCCCTTGAACGTCTTGCTCGTATGTACGTAAATGAGATTGTGAGATTGAATGGCATGTTAGTATCCGTAGTTTCAGATCGTGACCCAAGATTCACTTCACGATTTTGGGTTAGCTTACAGAAAGCTATGGAGCGCAGATTTACGATTCGATTGAAGATACCATCCTCAAAGCTGAGATGGACAATCGAGAGAGGACTATTCAAACTCTTGAAGATCTATTAAGACTCTGTGTCCTAGACTTCAAAGGGAGTTGGGATAAGTATTTACCATTAGTGGAATTCTCCTACAACAATAGTTATCAGGCAAGTATAGGTGTGGCTCCATTCGAAGCATTGTATGGACGAAAGTGTCACTCTCCAGCATGTTGGGATGAGGTGGGTGAAGCAACATTGTTGGGACCAGAGTTGGTACGTATGACTACAGAAAAGATCCAAATGATTCGATAATGTATACAAATGGCACAGGATCGACAAAAGAATTATGCGGATCTTCATCGAAAGGACATGGAATTTAGTATTGGGGATCATGTATTGTTGCGTGTTGCTCCATGGAAGGGAGTTACAAGATTTGGGAAAAGAGGAAAGCTCAATCCACGATTTATTGGTCCATTTCAGATTCTTGACCGAGTAGAAAATGTGGCCTATAGACTCGCGTTACCTCCAAGTTTGTCTCGTGTTATAATGTTTTTCATATATCTGTGCTTCGTAAATATGTGAAATACCCGAACCACGTTATTGAGTTAGAACCAGATGAAATAGCTGAAGATTTAACGTGCGAGGAGGTACCTGTCCAGATCTTGGATAGGAAGGAGCATGTCTTACGCACAAAGGTCATACCATAAGTCAAAGTTTTGTGGAGGAACCATGCTATTGAGAAAATGACCTGGGAGTTGGAAACGGAAATTAAAGCGAGGTATCCTTACCTTTTCGAAACACCAGGTACGTACGTCAATTTCGAGGACGAAATTTCATAAGAAGGGAGGTTGTAAGACCCCAACTTATTATAAATGAAATTGAATTTCCTCTATTTATTATTTTGAAATAGTAAGGGTTGATTTGATTAATGTAGTTAGATATGGGTAAAATGCGCAAATATCTTAAATAACCAAATGATTATAAAATATTCATTATTGTCGGGGAATATTCGTTTGGTCGTAAAATATTCTTTCTGTCGGGGAATATTCGTACGACGGCGCAGCCTTGTGTGGGCCCCATAACAGAAAGCGATTGGATGAAGAAAATGACAAGTATAATTTTTTTTATATAAATAACGGCGTAGTCGTTACCGTTAACACTGTTGAAATATTCGGTGTTTAAAACACAGTAATACGTGGTGTTGCACAGTAGCACACGGTATTGCACCAATTATTGATTCTTACATAAGAAGGTACTACTCAATAATTGTTATAGTAATTACTATTCAGTATTTTATTGATTCAATAGTTGCTACATTCATATTTTATATTATTGTTATTTCAATAATTGTCACTACACAATATTTCCCATTATCAGATCAATAATTCATATTATTTGAATAATATTATTAGATAGTATTATGGGCAATGTCTAAGGAAGTTCTATCTAAGGAGAGGTTTGGTCGCCTAATTGCGCGCCAGTAAGGAGAAATCCTTATCGGAAAGCCCCCTCTTTCTTGGGAACAACCTGGTTGTCATTATTGTGATTCTGTAATATTATTTGTGAATAATTAATTATTGATTTATATAATAAGGAAATATATATATATATATATTTATGTGGATATAAATGGAGGAATTTTTAGAAAAGTGAAAATTGATATTTTATCTTTTCTGATAAAATAATTCATTTAAATATATTATTATATTTTAATAATATAATATTGGTGATATTTTTACAATGAATGTGTGATATATGAATAAATGAGGAGGAAGAGTATTTTTGTTATAATAAATGTTAAAAACATGTTAAACATGTTGGTGGACCCCATTTCTTGACTAAAATTTGATTATAGCATGCAAAATCGTCCGTATATGGATTTCGGTCAATTTTTGCTTGGAATTTGCGAAAGCTTAAACTTACAAAGTTGTAGAGAATTGAATTTCCTATGGAATGGACATAAGATTTGAATTTTTCTGATAAAAGGGCTATTTATTATGAATTATTGAAGTTCCGGAATAATTAATTTTTGAAGTTTTAATTTTTTTTAATAAAAAAGTTTTTTTCTTTTTGATGGGCCCCACAAGTGTTGTAAACATGCTGAAATCAAATTCTCTTGAGGTGGGCGTGAATTTTTTTTTAAAATAATAATATTTTATTAAATTTTCTTCTTTGGTGTTCTAAGCATTTTTCTATAAATAAGGTGCTTAGGTTAGAATTGAAAATCACACCAGAAATTGAAGTTTTCTCTCTCTATATTATCGAGTGTATTCTTGTGAGTATTTTGATACTTTGAGTGTTGATATACAAGTTCCCTTCAACACTATATCCGGTATTCCAGTCAGAAGTACTGTCCTTTTGAGTTAAGGGATATTATTTTTTTTAAATGATATTATTTCTTTCAATATCATTATGCTGGAATATTGGTAAGATTTTTCTTGTGAAATTTTTGTCTTTTTGTGTCGGGATTACTATTCATGTATACAACACTATTCACTTATATGGTACTATTCACGAATACGACACTATTCACCGAAAAATAAAATTTTCTCTTCTTTGTCCCAGATGTTATTATCTTTGATTACATCTATGTTTTGATATTCATTCTTGAATTTTACTCCACATAGTATATTATGAGGTGCTTTTGAACATGGATAAACTGAAGTACGAATCCCTAATATTTGTTCTTTTGTCTCGCTGGATTCGTTTTCTTTAAAATATTTTTCATCATCCTCAGTCCTAAATAATGATATAACTGAATATCTTTGGCCTGTAGTGAAAAGATGAATGATTTTCTGATGAACATCTTTGGTCCATAGTGCAAAGATGAACAGGTGTTGAGATGAACATGACCAACTAATGAATATCTTTGGCCTGTAGTGCAAAGATGAATATTTGATTCAAAATGTATATTGATTGATATTACAGGGATAAAATATTGATGATGGACTTTAAAATCATAGAAGATAGTAGATTTCATTTTCTACTTAACTCTTCCAAATGAATTGTTATTTCCGCTGTGAATATTGATTTAAAACTTGTTGTCTATTATATTCTATCAGATTTTTCCCTATTGAGGACTAACGATAATTTGTTCTGTATTATCTTAGTCATAATATTCTTTAGTGGGCTAGTTGAGCTCACCCTTTTCCTTTTTATTCCATTTTTCTTCTTAGGAGGCGAGAATGTAGCGAGTACAAGTCGGGGTATGGAATGATGGTTCTAGAAAGTTGTTTTAGTGGTCCTCACTATTTTTGTAAAATAGTGTATCAATAATTGTAATGAGGACTTATTTGAGTGTGGATATTGTCTAGATGACAATATTTGTATTTAAATTCACAGTTTATGTGTTGTCGTATTTTGCACGACAATTGTATTAATACAGTTGTAGTTGTTTCTATACCATGTATTTGGCGACTAAGAATGGGTGATGTATACCTATTTTGGGGGCATCACAGTTGGACATTGAAGCATAGCTGAAGATTAATCAAGCATTAGCAGGAGATTGTGGAGAAGAATTTCAATTAAAGATTGAAGCTTGGGAGATTTTCTTTGAGAGTTTCTTCTTCTTATTTTTAATTGTGTAATTCTTTCAAGATGATTTTCATGAGATTGTTGGTTTTATTTTTCGTTATGAACTAACTCTTTTATTAAGACTACAAATTGAACCTTTTATGTCTATGAATTAATTATTTAATTTAGTCCAATTATTTATGCCAAGGTGAATTGTTTATCATGTCTTGTGTGTATTGATTAATTAATTGGCCAGTAATTACCGTGTTACTCTAGAAGGATTCAGAAGATGAAATTTAGGGTTAGAACTAGACATGATAACATGTATGCTTGATTATTTGTATGAGACGAATATTTAGGGTCGTGAATTGAATAGGAATATATGTTCACTGCATGTAACAAATTGGGAATTGGAACTTAATGGTTTAATTTAATTATTTTACATAGGAATATCGCAAGATTGATTGAATTGAATAAAAGTTAACTGATCACTTGGAAAAGGGCTTTTAACACTTAAAATTCCTGTTAACAATTCATTAGGCATAATAATTGGATTAGTTGGATAATTGGTTTGTAGTACATAAATTGGAGATATTGTAGTCTTAACCTTTATTTATTAGAATTCATTCGTCGAGTCTTAATCTTTATTTATTTGAATTAATTTTAGAGTAATCTAGTTTTAATTGATTAATTTAGTTTTCTTAATTAGAAAAAACACTCTTTGCAATTGTTTAAATAAAATTGATTTGGTTATGATTTAGTACTTGGTAATTTTTATTAAATAATTCCTCGTGGGAACGATAATTTTCTTATCACTTTATTACTTGTTGACCGTGTATACTTGCACGTATTCATTGATTGCGAAATCGATCAACAGGTAGATTCTTTATTGATCATTCATTATCTCCATATATAACTTATTACACCCAAGCATACCCTTTGATATACCCTAAGGGTCTTAAGAGACATGTCAAAGTATAACTTATCATACACAAGATACTATGATGATCTCAAGTCTAAGGATCACTTTTACTACTATCACTTCAAGAATTCCTATTGACAGGCAAATAAAACTCCATTAGGTATTCCTTAGCGAGCCACGTCCAGTGAACTTATTCTCCAATAAGCACCTACATACTTATTTTAGTGTCTCCACACAAATGATCATGAGATCAATCATCCTCATCCAATGAGCTAGCAATGTATGCACCAATCTATCTAGATTCACTAATCCCTTTTTTTGTAATCCATCGATTGGGAATATTTTAGTTTTTAAGCTATTTAAGAATTTAGATCTCATTAGCATGATCTCATCATGATTCTAAAAGCATTGCTTAAAACTATGGCTTTATCACATATTATTAAAACAACACCATGTAGATAATTAAATGCCTTTAGTAAATAAATACTTTTATTAATAAATAAATAAGATTGTTTACAAAGTATATGCTTTATCATCAAACACGATTGGCTTGTATGTGTACTATTTTCAAGAACAGCTCGTAGATTCTTGCCTGTTGATCAAAATTACAGAAAGATGTCTACACAGTTCAACAAAAAGACAGAGAAGAAGGGGGTTGTTGGCCAACTATCGGTCAGTGAGATCTTGGGTTGGCTGAAAGATTTGACATTTCCACCGTCAAGGAAGGATCAAAGTAAATTGAGAGCATTTAAACTCCCCCATATGGTTTAAATTTCCGTATTGGGTCACACTTTCAGTTCGTCATTGTATAGATGTCATGAATATAGAAAAGAATGTTTTCGAAAATTTATCTTAGATCATGTTAGATGCGAGTGGTAAAACCAAAGACAATGACAATGCACAGAAAGATTTGGCGGCACTAAACATTAGGCCAGAATTGTGGCTTCGCCCTAACGATACGAAACCTAAAACTCCATTTTGTCTTACTAAGCAACAAGTTGAAGAGGCGTGCAAGTGGGTTAGTAGTTTTAAGCTCCTAGATGGATATGCGTCTAACATATCACGATGCTATAAGGTTGAGCAATTGAAAATTAATGGGTTCAAGAGTCACGATTATCATGTATTCATGCAGAAGTTGATCCTAATTGCATTTAGTAAGATGTTACCCAGAAAATTTATGGATGCATTAACTGAACTTTCTAATTTCTTTCGGGACCTATGCTCAACTGTAATAAAGCACAGTGATGTGGAACAGATGAAGAACAAAGTTTTCCTTACCATTTGCAAGCTCGAAATGGTCTTCCCACCAGTATTCTTCGACTCGATGGAACATTTGCTTATTCATCTATCGTATGAACTCAAACTTGGAGGACCGGTGCAATATCAGTGGATGTATTCTTTTGAGAGGTAAAATAATCTATAAATTGCATTATGCTGCTCATATTAATAATACACATATATATCTTTGGAACATATTTTAGGTATATGCGTTAATTAAAACAGAAATTCAAGAACAAAGCTCATGTAGATGGTTTTATTACTGAACGTTATATCAAAGAAGAGCTTGTCAACTTATGCTCATTGTATTTTGACGATGTTGTCTCAATGAAACACAACCGTTTAAGTAGGAATGAGGTCGTCGGTCCCCAATTCCATGTTGATGATGGGTTATATGTATTCACGTATCCGGCTAAGCCATTTAGCTATGAGACGATGACTTACTTAAGCGAAAAAGATGTGAAGATTGTATCTACATACGTGCTTCTAAATATGCCCGAAGTATCATCATACATCAGCTATGAATAATTATTTGTCGCATATAATGTAATTTATAAGTGTAGTCATCTATATATTAAGTAATTTTAATATTATTTCAGTTCATTCGAAGAGAAAGCGTGTGCTTCTAACCCGACTTTAACTGAAGCAGAGTTGGAAGCTTTCACTAATGCTAATTTCCAACAGTGGTTTAAGAAAAGGGTTGAAGAAGAGAACATTTCTGAGTATTTTATAGATGTCATCCGAGGACCTTACAAAGTTGTTAGTTCTTTTCCCGGCTGCATCGTGAATGGGTACATATTTAAGGTCGATGACTTGAATTAACTCACATTAGTCAATTCTGTGGTTGTGGTGTTGGAAAGTTGTTACCAAGATTGTGAGTCCAATTACTACGGACGTTTACAGGATGTGGTTGAGCTCAATTATCACAGGTGTAAAAAGGTAGTTACATTTAATTGTCACTGTTTTGATACTGAAAAGGGTGTTAAAGTTGATCGTAATAGAATCGTCAGAGTAGATATCTAGTCGGAACTAAAATCGGATGACGTATTCGTATTAGCCACTCAAGTGACTCAAGTTTATTACGATTCTAATGTCGTAAATAGTATAAGCCCCTGGTATACAGTAGTTACAACTAAAACACGTGCATTTAATGTTGATAATATGTTTGGGATGAATAAGGCACTGCAAGAAGATGTTAGCAATCCCAAGCAGGTAGTGTTAAATGTTAAAGATGTGATGACAAATGATGTGGTTGACATACATGACGATGAGGATGTCGAGGAAGACGTCGTCGTGAATGACTACGTAGTCATTGAGGATGATAAAGACGACGAAACTGATCTCGAAACTTAGGATGAGAAAGATACCGAATCTGAGAATAATATCAATGTTGAATCTGACGGGGTTGATGAAGTACGTAATATAAACTTATTTCAAAATAGTAAATACTGTAAGAGTAATATAATATATTAATATATTTAAATAATTTACATTCAAATTCATATGAGTTATTTTGGTTATTCCAGTAGCATATTTATGGCTAGATATAGTGATGGAGGTCGTTGCGGTGGTGGGCGATCCAGATCGGGAAATGCTAGCCATGATGGAGGCTCATCTTAAGGAGCTAGTAAGTTGTCTAAACTAGGATTTAAATATATCTCAACCTTCATTATTTTATGTTTATTGACTCAGTTTTTTTAATAAATACAGATGTGCCTCATCAACGACACCGAGGGACTAACCTCGGTATCTTTGGTCATCCCCCAAAAGTTCCACGTACAATCTATGTGGATGTCGAGTCTGGACAGTAAGTGTTAATCCATCGTTGTAGTAATAATTTTAAATTAATATAATTTATTGCATTACACAATTAACGTAACACATATTGTTATATTGTGCTTAATTGTAGTATACTAGACCTGGTCGCTAAACACACCTTACACGCTATTTGTTTGACGCACCTCCAGACCGGGTGCATGTGCTACAGCTAGTACGCACGGTACGATGCCTCCTTTATGCAAACTTTCTTGCGGGAGTTAATAAGTTTATATTAGGAAATTATATATTAGTACATAGTTGTTGCCAAAGAAATTAATTTTTCCTAACTTTTAAACTTTTGTTATAGACTAATTATAGATATGACCCGGCCATCTCTTAGACAGTTGGCAACGATGTGATTATTGCACATGTCGCTAAGAATTACTCCGGTTGTGTATGAGATGCAATAGATGGCAGCCCAGGCAGTTGAGGACCAGCCCGAGACCACCATTAGAGATCACCAGCCTCGCATAGTCTCCGAATTAGCATGGTAGGCTATGTGTGCACACTGGGATGATGACGACTTTAAAGAGAAGTCTGAGCAGGCAAAGAAGAACTGTGGCCAGCTCTGTATAGTACACGCGATTGGCTCGTAGTTTTTCCAAGAGGCAAAGTCGGTAAGTGTAATGTATTTAGTTGTTTAGTTATCAAATTCTCACACGAATACTTAATAACTATTTTATGAATCTCTTTATTAGGCCTTGGGAGGACCTTGGGCCAAGCTCCGACCATGTTAGAGTTCTGGGATAGAGCCCACACACCTAAGGAGGAGCGTTCTTTTTCTCAGGGTGCATTAGCTATACGGGTAAAACTAATCTTACTTTTTAGAAATCTCAATATTCATTTGTTAATAAAATGATATAATTAGCTCACGTATACAAAATAAATTACAGGATCAATTTTAGAAGCCTCGGGACCAGCGTATAGCTGAGTTAGAGGTTATTAGGGAGGTTCTGAGTCGTTATATTCTACCATCCCCTATCCCGAGATTGAGTTATCTTATGATGAGGAGCTGAGACTATGGGTCACATCTCAGGATCCCCCTACTAGTAGTACCGACATGTATCGAGTGTTGGGTCTGCCGAGGATACCCGCATATACACTACCTAGAGGTAATAATATTTTTTATGTTTCACGAAATTATCATAACTTATCACATAATATAAATTATTATTAGTAATTTTATTTATATTTTTGCAAGCTAGACCAACGCCAGCATCTAAGAGCTCCCGTTGGACCATCTCATACGGGCGTTGGCTTGGACGACATGTTATTCCAGAGGGTGATAGTGGCGGTGTCGGATAGGTTCCATACCGATCTGATTTTTATTCATCAACAGTTTCCTACCAGGTCTCGTCTTCATCAGCTCACTCATGAGGTTCTAGCAGAGGCCTCCGTAGAGAGTACGAGCTTACCGCATGAGCAGTTTAACGTGTTGAGCAGCGAGATGCTCCGGATGGTGGTTACCTTCCTAGAGCAGACTTTCGTTAGCCCCCACCTACTTAGGTATTCTGTATGTTAATGTTCTTTTCATTTAATAGTATCTTTTTAATTCTCACATATATACAGACTAATGATTTTTATTTTCAATTCTATCAACAGGGTGGCGAAGGCGAGCGGACTGACGATGGTGACTGAGGGGACAACGATGGTGATTTTCATACACCAGAACAGCATCGTCGTCCACCTTCGCCCGATAATGATCAAACTACTAGTTTATAGTTCATTTGTATTCATTTTATTCATTGAATTGTAGATCATTTGTACATATTATAGTCTAGTCGCGTCTGTACAAGTTTTGTAAATCATATTGTTTATATTTTATGAAACATTAGCTTATATTAGTAATTGTTGATAAGTTAGTAGATCATTTCAATGACTTGTTAGCTTACTGATGTTGTTGATGATGAGTTAGTAGATCATTTGTAATTGTTAGCATATATATATATATATATATATATATATATATATATATATGTAATTGTTAGCTTAGTTGTTGATGATGAGATGATACAGGTTTTTAGCGCTATGTTGAATGAATATGAAATATATTACTGTTTGTCTATATTGGGATAAAACAGGTTACACATACAGAAATGGGTTTAAACACCTGGAAATTGCAATTTCAAAAAATATTATTAAAAAAATATTATTTTCAACAGAATAAGGTATTTCCAACGGATATTCCGTCAGATTTAGTTTTTTAAACAATCTTTAAAAAATCATATTTTTCGTCAAAAATAACTTATTTTCGAGGGATTTTTCTGTTTAAATAGTTTTTAAAAATACCAACTTTTCCGTCGGAATTAACATATTTCCGAGGGACCATCCATCGGAAATAAAACCATTCTATATTTGACGTATTAATAACGTCGTACTATTTCCCTCAAAAATAGCTTATTTTCGACGAACATCCGTCAGATATAATTCAGTCGAAAACAAGAGTGTCCCGACGAAACGTTCAACGGATCTTATTTTCGACGTGTGACAACCCCAAAATAGGTATACATCACCTATTCTGAGTCGCCAAATACATGGTACAGAATACAAATACAACTTAATAATACAGCTGTCATGTAAATTACGACAAAACATAAATTGAAAATTTTAATAAGAATATTGTTATCTAGACAATATCCACACTCAAAGGAGTCCTCATTACATTTATTGTCACACTATTTAATAGAATAGTGAAGACTACTAATACTATCATCTGGACCGTCACTCCGTTTCCCGACTAGTCCCGGCTACGTTCTCATTTCCTGAACAGAACAGTGAAAGAAAGGGGTGAGCTCAACTAGCCCAGTAAGAAATATTATGACTAAGATAATATAGAATAAATTATCATTAGTCTTCAACAATGTTAAAGCGATAAAATATAACAAACATCAAGTTTAAGCTGCGAATGAACAAGAAATCCATTAAAAAGTCAAGTAGAGAATAAAATCTACTATCTTTTATGATTTAAAAGGTATTTCATCACTTTTATCATTTGAGACTCGACAATAAATAATCCACATCATCCCCTTTACTACCAAGGATATTCATTAGTATCACGACCACAAATTATCCACGCACTCACGGGCCAAGGATATTCGTGTATTCATCAATGGTCATGATCATGCCAACAAGCGTCCATCAATGCACTCACGGGCCAATGAGGACTTTTACCACATCATTTGTAACATTACGGTCATGACTATATCGAATAATCCTCGGTCATAATCATACCAAGTCCATCTATACACAACAAAAGTCAGCAGATGACTTTCAACACAATATAAAAGCGAGGATGATGACAATGATATAAGAATCCAATAAAACAAGTTCAAGAATTAATTTATCCAGAACCAATAACGTCCAAATTGTCAACATGACATCGCTTTGTAGAGTAAAATTCAAGAATGCTCGGAAGAATATTTTCATGAGAAGATATTGGATGAAGTGCAAATATAAAGGATATTCCACTAATTTCATGGAGTATAGAAGTCAAAACTTTAACCAACTGAGTATAATAAAGAATGAAATAACAAAAGAAATCACCAGGCATGCGATAAACCGCACAGACATGTTATTCCAACAGAATAATAAATAACGGAACCAGGTCAGGCGAAATTTGAACTGACAAGATATTCCAACAGAGTAATAAAGAATGGAATAACAATAGAAATCACCAGGCATGCGATCAACCGCACAAACAGGTTATTCCAACAGAATAATAATTAATAGAACCAAGTCGAGCGCAATACGACCTTATAAGCGAGGATATTCTAATGAGAATAATAAAGAAGGAATAACAGATGAATTTCACCATTAAATGCGGTACTTCACATAGACATGTTATTCCAACATAATAATAAAGAATGGTATAATGTAAGAATTTCACCAAGTATAGGGTAGCCGCGATACAAAGTTAGTCCAATGAATAATAAAGAATGGAATAATGAAGTTCTCTTCATGAATCGAAAGAAATAATACCCTTACCTTAGAAGAAAGCTGGGATATAGAGTAGTGAAGTAGCGAGAATACTTTTCTTCTTTCTCTCATATAATTTCTCTCAGAGTTTAATTGAATTTGTAAGAAATAATAAAGGAATGAGCTTTATTTTGGGAGAATGGATGAATAGAAACTAATTCATGAACGATCCAGATTAATTTACTTTTTAAGCAGACGGTCCATATTGATTTACTATAAATTATTAATAAAATATTCTAATAAAACAAAATCTTTTAAATAAAATATAATATATTCTATTTATAGTCTAATAAAACAAATAACTTTATAAAAGTATTCATTTTATATAAAAAGATTTTACTATGAAAAAACTATGCAGCATTATGCAAACACTATGCATAATAAAATATAATATATTCTAATTATCGTCTAATAAAACAAATAACTTTATAAAAATATTCTGCTTTTATATAAAAAGATTTTACTATGCAAACACTATACGTGCACTATGCAAACACTATGCATAATAAAATATAATATATTCTAATTATTGTCTAATAAAACAAATAACTTTATAAAAGTATTATCTTTTATATAAAAAGATTTTACTATGCAAAATACTATGCATAATAGAATATAATATATTCTATTTATAGTCTAATAAAATAAATAACTTTATAAAAGTATTACATTTTATTACATTAATAAAAGTAATAAAATAAAATTTATATATAATATATATATATATATATATATATAAACTTTCGTGACTTCATAAAAAGACACCTCAATAAATTTAACAACATTTATCATCATTATTATAATTCACAATATTAATCGACCAGGTCATTCCCAGGTAAAAGGGGGCTTTCCAATAACGATTTCTCCCTATTGGCGCGCAATTAGGTGACCAAACCTCTCCTTGGTAGAACTTCTAGACATCGTTAATATTTCAAATAATAATATTAATAACTCTGTCATCTCAATTATTGATTTAATAATATATAAAATATCAACAATAATTGAATCAAATAATGTGAGATACTATGCAACAATTACTGAAGCAATAATCGTTAATACCATGTGCTACTATGCAACCACGCGTATTACTGTACTTTTACTACCGAGTAGTTCAACAGTTTTAACGATAAAACTTCCGTCGTTATTTTCATAAAAATATTTTTGTCATTTTCTCAATCCGACAATAATTTCATTGTGGGGTCCACCAATGATTGTGTCGTCGTACGAATACTCCCTGTTAAAATGAATATTCCCCGACCAATCGAATATTATATAACAACTTGCATACTTTGCAAAATTTATAAATATTACCCATAACTATAACATTATATCAAATCCACACCATAATTTTGAAAAAAATATTTTGAGAAATTTAAATCTTTATTCATAAAATTTGGGGTCTCACAATCTCCCCTCCTTATGAAATTTTGCCCTCAAAATTTACGCGCGTACCTGGTATGCCGAAGAGGAGAGGATACATTGACTTCATTTCAGATTCTAACTCTTGAGGTATAACCCTTGAGTGGTGAATACGATCCTTCGTATCTCCTCATACGCTAAATCTTCTTCTATCTAGTCTAGTTCTAATTTAATAATGTGGTTCGGGTCGTCCACATATTTACTTAACATCGATACGTGAAAAATGTTATGAACAGGCAACATACTTGGCGGTAAAACGAGTCTATAGGCCACAGTTCCTACTCGATCGAGGATTTCAAATGGGCCAATTAAATCGAGGGTTGAGATTTCCTCTCTTCAGCAACTCTTGCTTTTAAAATAACGTCCTCTTGAACCTTCTTCTTCGTATTCATCAGCTCCAGGTCTGTAGGTTGCACGACTTTAACTTTATCGATTAAAGTCGATTCTACTCGTATATTTGCTATCTTCACGTGGGTCTCTAGAGTCTTTAACTCTATCTTCATCATTTGTAAGTTATACGAAATGGATTTTTGTGTTAACAACATCGCACTCGTAAACGCATACGATCTTCTACTCAACGCGTCAGCTCCCACGTTCGCTCTTCCACGATGATATTGAATGGTATGGTTGTAATCTTGAACAGCTCGTGTGAGACCCCAGATTTTATTAATAAAGATTTAAATTTTGTCGAAATAATTTTTTTATATTATGGTGTGAATTTGAGATAATATTATAGTTGTGGGTAGTATTTATAAATTTTGCAAAGTATGCAAGTGGTTATATTATATTCGATTGATCGGGAATATATTAGGTTTAGCAGGGAATATTCGCATAACTACTCAATCATTGGTGGACCCCACAATGTAAATTATTGTTTGATTGAGAAAACGACAAAAATATTTTATTAAAATAACGGCGGAAGTTTTACCGTGAATTCTTGTTGAACTACTTTAGTAAGTAAAAGTACAGTAATAAGTGTGGTTGCATATAAGAAGACACCAGATTGATTATTGATGCTTATGTGAGAAGTCACCGGTTTGATTCCATTATTGTCGATTAATAATATGAATTATTATAGCGATAATGACGCTTTTGTTTTATTCGTATTATTAACGTAATAAAATGCGAAACATCTTTTTATATAAAATAGAATACTTTATTAAAGTTATTCTATAAATAGAATATATTATATTTTATTATGCATAGTGTTGCATAGTGTTTTGCATAGTGTTTTGCATAGTATTTGCATAGTAAAATGTTTTATATAAATAGAATATATTATATTTTATTTAAAAGATTTTTCTTTAAATATGGACCGCCGATTAAAGTAAATCAACGGACCGCTCATGGATTAGTTACTATGCATTCCATTTTCCTATAAATAAGCTCATTCCTTCATTATTTTCTTATTTAATTCATTGAAACTACAGAGAGAGAAATTATAGAGAGAAGCTATATAGAGAAAGTTATAGAAAAGAAGAAGAGTATCTCGCTACTTCACTACTTCTATATTCAGTTTTTTTACGGTAAGGGGTGTTATTCTTTCTTCTTGAAGAGAACTTCTGTTATTCCATTCATTATCATTCTGTTGGAATAAACTGTAAAAGTGGCATACCCTATACATAACCTGTATACGCGGCATACCCTATACTTGGTGAAATCCTTATGTTATTCCATTGCTTATTATTCATTGGAATAACTTTGTATCATGTGCTTTTACCTATACTTGGTGACATTCTTCTATTATTACATTGAACATCCATCTCGTGTGTTTTTACACCGGTTTCGGTTCTGCTTTTTATTACATTGCTGAACATCACATTCGTGTGTTTTACACCGGACCGGTTCCGCTTTTTCATTCTCATTGGAATATCCTATCTCGTGTGTTTTACACCAGGATCCGTTCCATCTTTATTATTCTGTTGGAACATCCCGCTTGGTGTGAATTTCACCGACCGTTCCGTTATTATTATTCTGTTAGAATAACCGCTCATCGGCAAGTACCGCATGCATGGTGATTTCTTTTGTTATTCCATTCTTTATTATACCCAAATTGGTTAAAACTTTGACTTCTATACTCCATGAAATTAGTAGAATATCCTTGATATTTGCGTTTCATCCAAAGATCTTTTCATGGAAATATTCTTCCGATCATTCTTGAATTTTACTCTCACGAAACAAAGATCATGTTGATAATTTGGACGTTAATAATTCATGGATTAAATAACTCTTGAACTTGTTTTATTGAATTACTATGTCATTGTCATCATCCTCATGTTATATTATGTTATCTTTCGCTTACATGCATAGATGAACTTAGTATGATTATGACCGAGGATCATTCGGTATAATCATGACTTGATATAAATGATGTGACAAAAGTCCTCGGTGGCCCGTAATGCGTTGATGGATAGTTTTGGTATGATTATGACCGTGGGTGATTCGGTATAGTCATGACCATTGATAATTTGATGAAAATCCTTGACCGTGGTACGAGGGATGATTAGATGTGGTGGTTTATTATTGTCGAGTCTCGGCGATAAAAATTGATGAAAACCTTTTAAAACCTAAAAGATAGTAGACTTTATTCTCTACTTGACTCTTTTAATGGGTTACTTATTCAACCGCAGCTTAAACCGGTTGTCTATTGTATTTTATCGGTTTAACATTGTTGAAGGCTAATGATAATTTATCTCGCATTATCTTAGTCATAATATTTCTTATGGGCTAGTTGAGCTCACCCTTTCTTTCACCCTTTTTCTCTTGTGAAATGAGAACATACCGGGACGAGTCTGGGAACGTAAGTAATGGTCCGAGGATAGCATTAGTAGTCCTCACTATTCGTGAAATAGTGTGATAATAGTTGTAATGAGGACTCCTTTTGAGTTTGTATAATATCTAGTAGACAAAATTTGTATTCAAACTCACGCTTTATGTCGTATTGTATACCTACGCTTATATTAGTAAGTTGTATTTGAATTTATGTACCATGTAAGTGGCGACCCAAGATGGGTGACGATACCTAATTTTGGGGCGCCACGGTTGGTATCGTAGCTTAGGGATATGATCCCTGGCAAGAGGTGAGAATAGTACTAGGAGGGAGAGACGGGAATACCTTCGCTAGAATGACCTACCTAAGTTTATGTGCTATTTTATTGGTCGATTCCGTAATATAGGATAATTTGTTATATGTCAATTAACCCTTGTTTTTGTGACAAGTGTTTGAGAATGGCATCGAAAATGCCGAGATAAGCAATGAAGCATATGAGAGTGTTGATTCACCAAACAAAAGGTAACGACCAACAACACGATAATAATCATCTTCGGTGGCAACGGCTATCGTAAATGATGATAACCATCGGGGAAATTATCATGCTAAGAATGGTAACCACTTCGGTGGTAATCATGGCAAAGATAATAGAAGTGGAAATTTCAAGAAGAGAAGGTCATTTAGCTCGATTTTGTCGATATAGTGAAGTCAAGTCCATTTGGGATAGTGGCACCAAAGGCGGATACTGGACAAAACAAAGTCGGTGGTTTCAGGAAGAGCGTTTTTCGTGACTTCTTCAAAAAGTGGGTAACCCTTAACAAAGTTAGCACCGGGTTAGTTAATTATAAATTTTGCGAAGTCTATACCTTATTAGATACCTGGGTTCTACCCATTCTTTTATTTCTCTTGCTTTGCGTTCAACGTTTAAATTTGACTCAGGAGAAATTAGACTTTGATTTATCTATTGAAACTTCGTTGGGAGAAACCTTCGTTACCTCCACTGCTTATTAATCTTGTTGTTTCAAATAAACACTTTCACGTTACTGTCGATCTTATCTCTTTGAAAATACTTGCCTTTGAGGTAATTTTGAAAACGATTGATTAACTACTCATTATTCTTTTTGTAAAGGTTGTTAGCTTTCATATTCCTAACCAACTTTGTTATACTAATTCAAAGTAACCAAATCCTAAAGTTAATCAACGTTATATCAAGCCATAAGTAAAGAGCCCGATCCTTTCGTTGTTGACTTCCTTGTGTGGAATGCAAAGCCGGACTTTTCGTAGGCGACGCCGTGGATTGAAGATGGCAAGTTGATAGGTATCATTGTGAGGTGCTTATCCAGTTAAGGGATAGAAGTCACAGTTGGTATTAATCTGACGTACTATCCAAGTCTTGGACGAGAGTGTGATTTTGAATGATATTTCTATCATTAATAAATTTCTTGGCGTATTCTTGAAGACTTCCTAGCCTACCCTAGAGCGTGAAATCGAATTTTGTATTGACCCGAAGATAAAACCCATTTCTTAAACCCTCAAATATTTCTTCAACTAAAATGAAGCAGTTTACGTGGTTTATGATGAAAGTCATAATAAAAGCATTGTACTAATGAAAATCATGGGTATTCATGGTATTAGTAAGTTTTATGATGAGTTATGTTGGTTAGTATGTAAAAACATGAAAGTTTCTTAAAATCACAAAGAGTTGAAAATCGATTTTGGTGAAAAACGTAATATGAAATTCAATTGACCATATCTCTTATTATATTTTGAATTTTGAGTGTGGTCAAGTCCTAGAGTTAGATCTATGAGTTACCTAACTAATCCAAGTGGAATTACTGGAAAAGGTGTTGTAGATTTTTGTGTGGACTGATTTTAGCAAAGGAGGCCAAAGCTGTAAATTTCGAAAATGCTACTACCCAGAAACTTTAAGGGCTATTTCGGCCACTTAAATTATGAGAAAAATTCTGGCCTTTTGGGACATGAAAGTATATGGTATAAAGTACCTCCTGTCCAAAAATGAGCTCATTCTGACTTTAAATGAGCAAGTTATGACTATTTCAATATTTAGGTTTTTCCGGCGAAAAATGCTATAAATCAAGTTCTATAACTCCGATGACCATGAAATTTAAACTGGAAGCTCACGTTAACATGTGTAAGGTCCTGCCAAGATTTGGGAATTTTGGAGTTAAACTTGAGGTAGCTAATTTCTTAAGGAATTAAGTGGAAATTGATTTTGAAAAATAGTAAATGAATTTAAGAATTCGAGAAAAATATATTTTCATTATGGGACTATATTATGCTAAATCCCAGAAAAGAAATATTTTTGGGACTGATTTGGTATTTTCATGAAAATAGTTTAGTTACGAACATATGAGTTAAATATGTTATGTGAAGTAACAAAGTTGAAAATAGGATTTTATGTCTAAAGAATCCTATATAGAGTATATGCATATTTTTTGATGAGGATTTGATAATTGGTAATGATATTTTATGAGTATGGCATTTTGAATGATTAAATGCATTATATGGTAAAGCGTAAACAATTGAGATAAATTGTTTATAAATTTAAGAAGTGATTAAAATATTATTATAATATTAATGTTATTAGATTATGAGATTATTAAGTGATTGATAACATGGGGATATTCTTGAATCCTGGATAAATTATATTATAAATGTTTAATATATATCCTTTATCTCATTTGATTGATTTTTTATATCATTATCCTCATGCTTATATTATGTTGAAAGTCATCTGTGGCCTGTAGTGCATAGATGGACTTGGTATGATTATGACCAGGGATTGTTCGGTATAATCATAACCGTAAATGAATACACGATTATCTTTGGCCGTAGTGCATGGATAATTGTGGTCGTGATACTAATGAATACACGATTATCTTTGGCCGTAGTGCATGGATAATTGTGGTCGTGATACTAATGAATACACAATTATCTTTGGCCGTAGTGCATGGATAATTGTGGTCGTGATACTAATGAATACACAATTATCTTTGGCCGTAGTGCATGGATAATTTGTGGTCGTGATACTAATGAATACACAATTATCTTTGGGTAGTAGTGCATGGATAATTTGTGGTCGTGATACTAATGAATACACGATTATCTTTAGTCAGTAGTGCATGGATAATTTGTGGTCGTGATACTAATGAATACACGATTATCTTTGGCCGTAGTGCATGGATAATTGTGGTCGTGATACTAATGAATACACAGTTATCTTTGGCCGTAGTGCATGGATAATTTGTGGTCGTGATACTAATGAATACACGATTATCTTTGGCCGTAGTGCATGGATAATTGTGGTCGTGATACTAATGAATACACAGTTATCTTTGGCCGTAGTGCATGGATAATTTGTGGTCGTGATACTAATGAATACACGATTATCTTTGGCCGTAGTGCATGGATAATTTGTGGTCGTGATACTAATGAATACACAATTATCTTTGGCCGTAGTGCTTGGATAATTTGTGGTCGTGATACTAATGAATACACAATTATCTTTGGCCGTAGTGCATGGATAATTTGTGGTCGTGATACTAATGAATATCCTTGGCCTGTAGTGCAGGGATGATTCGATGATATGGATTAATTAAGTGAGTCTCAAAGAATGAAATATTAATTCTTGGATGTGGTAAAAGTCATCTTTGGCCGTAGTGCATTGATAGACTTGGTATGATTATGACCAAGGATTATTCGGTATAATCATGATCAGTAATTGAAAACATGAATATCCTTGGCCCGGTGGTGCATGGATAATTCGTGGTCGTGATACTATTAAGTCTGCGTCTCAAAGATTATTGGTTTTACAGATTGTATATCTTTTGCTTTGTAGTGCAAAGATGAATTGTTAATGAATAGCTTTGGCTGATTTCAAAGATGAATTTAATATTTTTAAACGATAAAGGTATTCAAGGTATCCTCATCTCTTTATCATACTGTGCATCGCACTCTAATTTCGAGGGCTTAAATTCCATAAGGAGGGAGATTGTGAGACCCCAGATTTTATTAATAAAGATTTAAATTTTGTCGAAATAATTTTTTTATATTATGGTGTGAATTTGAGATAATATTATAGTTGTGGGTAGTATTTATAAATTTTGCAAAGTATGCAAGTGGTTATATTATATTCGATTGGTCGGGGAATATTCGGTTTAGCAGGAATATTAAAGACAACTACTCAATCATTGGTGGACCCTACAATGTAATTATTTTTGATCGAGAAAACGACAAAAATATTTTATTAAAATAACGGCGGAAGTTTTACCGTGGTTACTGTTGAACTACTCGGTAGTAAAAGTACAGTAATAAGTGTGGTTGCATAGTAGATACCACAAGGTATTGATTATTGATGCTTATGTGAGAAGTCACCGGTTTGATTCCATTATTGTCGATTAATAATATGAATTATTATAGCGATAATGACATTTTGTTTTATTCAGTATTATTAACGTAATAAAAGCGTAAACATCTTTATATAAAATAGAATACTTTATTAAAGTTATTCTATAAATAGAATATATTATATTTTATTATGCATAGTGTTGCATAGTGTTTTACATAGTATTTGCATAGTAAAATGTTTTTATATAAATAGAATATATTATATTTTATTTAAAAGATTTTTCTTTAAATATGGACCGTCGATTAAAGTAAATCAATCTGGACCGTTCATGGATTAGTTCTTATGCATTCCATTTTCCTATAAATAGAAGCTCATTCCTTCATTATTTTTTACTTAATTCATTGAAACTCAGAGAGAGAAATTATAGAGAGAAGCTATAGAGAAAGTTATAGAAAGAAGAAGAGTATTCTCGCTACTTCACTACTTCTATATTAGGTTCTTTTTACGGTGAGGGGTGTTATTCTTTCTTCTTGAAGAGAACTTCATTATTCCATTCATTATCATTCGTTGGAATAACTCGTAAAAGTGGCATACCCTATACATAACTCAGATACGCAGTGATACCCTATACTTGGTGAAATCCTTATGTTATTCCATTGCTTATTATTATTACATTGGAATAACTCAGATATCGCTGGTTTACCCTATACTTGGTGACATTCTTCTATTATTCATTGGAACATCCCATCATGTGTTTTACATCGGACTGGTTTCGTCTTTTTTTCATTCTGTTGGAATATCCTATCGTGTTTTTTACGGATCCGGTTCCATCTTTATTATTCGTTGGAACATCCCGCTTGCGGTGTGAATTTCACCGATTTGGTTCAATTATTATTATTCGTTAGAATAACACATCTATCATGCGCAATCACCGCATGCATGGTGATTTCTTTTGTTATTCCATTCTTTATTATACCCGGTTGGTTAAAACTTTGACTTCTATACTCCATGAAATTAGTAGAATATCCTTGATATTTGCGTTTCATCCAAAGATATCTTTTCATGGAAATATTCTTCCGATCATTCTTGAATTTTACTCTACTTAAAAAAAGATATCATGTTGATAATTTGGACGTTAATAATTCATGGATTAAATAATTCTTGAACTTGTTTTATTGAATTACTATGTCATTGTCATCATCCTCATGTTATATTATGTTATCTTTGGCTTACGTGCATAGATGAACTTAGTATGATTATGACGAGGATCATTCGGTATAA
Source organism: Panax quinquefolius (assembly GCA_020205615.1). Classification (NCBI taxonomy): domain Eukaryota; kingdom Viridiplantae; phylum Streptophyta; class Magnoliopsida; order Apiales; family Araliaceae; genus Panax; species Panax quinquefolius. The sequence continues at coordinate 41,391,663 of CM035152.1, forward strand.
TCATGACTTGATATAAATGATGTGACAAAAGTCCTCAATGGCCCTGTAATGTAATGCGTTGATGGATAGTTTTTGGTATGATTATGACCGGGGGTGATTCGGTATAGTCATGACCATTGATAATTTGATGAAAATCCTTGACCGTGGTATGCAGGGGATGATTAGATGTGGTGGTTTATTATTGTTGAGTCTCGTGATAAAAATTGATGAAAACCTTTTAAAACCTAAAAGATAGTAGACTTTATTCTCTACTTGACTCTTTTAATGGGTTGCTTTATCAGCCGCAGATTAAACCGGGTTGTCTATTGTATTTTATCGGTTTAACACTGTTCAAGGCTAATGATAATTTATTACGCATTATCTTAGTCATAATATTTCTTCTTGGGCTAGTTGAGCTCACCCTTTCTTTCACCGTTCTCTTCGTGAAATGAGAACATAGCCGGGACGAAGTCGGGGAACGAAGTAATGGTCCGAGAGGATAGCATTAGTAGTCCTCACTATTCGTGAAAATAGTGTGATAATAATTTGTAATGAGGACTCCTTTTGAGTTTGTATAATATCTAGTAGACAAAATTTGTATTCAAACTCACGGTTTATGTCGATTGTACCTACCTACGCTTATATTAGTAAGTTGTATTTGAATTTATGTACCATGTAAGTGGCGACCCAAGATGGGTGACGTATACCTAATTTTGGGGGCGTCACAGCTCGAGCCAACGTCTTTGGCGCATTATACGTTTGTTTTGGTTGAAGAAATATTTAAGGGTTGAAGAAATGGGTTTTGTACTAGGGTCAATACAAAATTCGATTTCACGCTCTGGGGTAGGCCAAGAAGTCTTCAGAAATACGTCAGGAAATTTTTTAACAATAGAAATATCATTCAAAACTGTGACCCTCATCCAAGACATGGCTAGCACGTCACATTGATACCTATCAATTTTCCACCGTTATTTACAACGTCCCCTACAAAAAGTCTGGCTTAGGTGCATTCCATACAAGGAAGTTACCAATGAAAGGTTCGGGGCTCTTTACTTATGGCTTGATATGACAATGATTGACTTTAGTGGTTTGGTTGCTTGAATTCGTATAACATGTTGGTTAGGAATATAAAAGCTAACAACCTTATGAAAATAATCAATTTTAGCATAATGAGTAGTTAACCAATCGATTCCTCAAATCACATCAAGGGCAAGTATTTTAAAAGAGATAAGATCGATAGGTAACGTGAGGGTATCGATATGAATCAAACAAGATTTATAAACAGTGGAGGTAACGAAAGTTTCTCCTAACGGAGTTTCAACAAATAAGTCAAAGTCTAATTTCTCAGGAGTCAAATTTAAACGTTGAGCGCAAGCAAGAGAGATAAAAGAATAGGTAGAACCGATATCTAATAAGGTATGGACTTAGCAAGAATTTATGATTAACTTACCCGTAATAACCTTTTTCGGGTCCTCAATAAACGCTCTCACTTAAACGACCGGCTTTGTCTTGTCTGGGATGGCCTTAGATGCCTCCATCCCAGCTGGACTTGACTTTGGTGCACGACAAAATCGGTCTAGGTGACCTTCTCTTCCACAATTGTAGCATGCTTTGGATGGCATCATAGCTAGTTTGGTGATGTGTCCTCCCTCTACATTTGAAGTATATGATAGGTGGTCGTTCTCCTTCCTTAACAACGGGTGCTGATGCTGACGTCTTTCCATCATTGTTGAATCTTCTCTTCTTGAAATGTCCATTCTTATTATTTTGGCCATGATTCTCACCGAAGTGGTTACCATTTCTGGCATGTTGATTCTCTCCACGTTTATTATCACTGCCTCGATGACTGCTATCACTGGTATTATCATTTTGCAGGCTGCTCTCTTTTGGTTGGGTTGACTCATTATCGTGCTCAAATAACTGAGCCCTATTAACAACATCTGAATACAAACACAGTTTATGAGAGATAAGATAATGACGTATCTCAGGTTTCAAACCTCTTAGAAACATTTGCGTCATTCTCTCCTCATTATCAACCAAATGGGACGCAAATCGGGACAACTCGGCAAACTAGGCTTCGTACTGCGACACGGTCATGTTGTTTTGCTCCAGCTTGATGAACTCTACCTCTTTCATGTGACGAATACTTTCGGGAAAGTACTAGTTGTTGAAAAATTCTTGGAACTTCTCCCAAGTCATCTTCAGTGCGGCAGGTTGAGTACGCTTTATAGATTCCCACCAGTAATCTGCCTCTGCTCGCAACATGAAGGTGGCAAAGGGAACCTTTTTCTCCACAGAACATCCCAAGACAATAAATATCTTGCAGATCTGATTTATCCACGTCTCCACCTTAAGTGGTTTTGGCTCTCCAAAGAACTCCAGTAGTCCCAATTCCTTGAACTGCTTAGTGGTGACCGTCCGAGAGTTACCAGTGTTTCCACCTGCATTTTGGACAGGAGCCGCTCTTGCCTGATGTTGTCTGAATTGCATAAAGCCTCTGAACATTCCATCATTCATCATCTACTCAGTGTTGTTGTTTGCTTGAGGATTATCGCCTTCCTGATGCACATTATCCTGATTATTGATCTGTGGAGACTCAACGGTCTCCTGTGCTCTATTGATGTTCTCAACACTCTCGGATGTCATTTTCAAATACTGCCACAAAACAAGGGTTAATTAACATATCACATATTATCCCTATACTCTGACCGACCAATTAAATACCAAATAAACTTAGGTAGGTCATACTAGCGAAAGAATTCTCCGTCTCTCCTCTCCTAGTTCTTATCTCACATCTCAGCCAGGGATCATATCCCTAAGCTTTGATACCAACTGTGACGCCCCAAAAATAGGTATACATCACCTATTCTGAGTCGCCAAATACATGGTATAGAATACAAATATAACTTAATAATACAGTTGTCATGTAAAATACGACAAAACATAAATTGAGAGTTTTAATAAGAATATTGTCATCTAGACAATATCCACACTCAAAGGAGACCTCATTACATTTATTGTCACACTATTTAACAGAATAGTGAGGACTTCTAATACTATCATCTGGACCGTCACTCCGTTCCCCGACTAGTCCATTGCCACGTTCTCATTTTACAAGCGAGCAGTGAAAGAAAGGGGTGAGCTCAACTAGCCCAATAAAAAATATTATGACTAAGATAATGTAGAATAAATTATCACTAGTCTTCAACAATGTTAAACTGATAAAATATAACAAACATCAAGTTTAACTACAGCGGAACAAGCAATCCATTAAAAGAGTCAAGTAGAGAATAAAATCTACTATCTTTTATGATTTAAAAGATTTTTCATCACTTTTATCGCTGAGACTCAGCTTAATAAATAATCCACATCATCCCTGCACTACGGACAAGGATATTCATTAGTATCACAACCACAAATTATCTATGCACTACGGGCCAATGATATTCGTGTATTCATCAATGGTCATGATCATGCCAACAACTGTCCATCAATGCACTACGGGCCAATGAGGACATTTACCACATCATTTATAACATTACGGTCATGATTATACCAAAGAATCCCTGGTCATAATCATACCAAGTCCATCTATGCACAACAGGCGACAAATGACTTTCAACATAATATAAGCATGAGGATGATGACAATGATATAAGAATCCAATAAAATAAGTTCAAGAATAAGTTTATCCAGGAACCAATAACGTCAAAATTGTCAACATGATACTGCTTTGTAGAGTAAAATTCAAGAATGCTCAGAAGAATATTTTCATGAAAAGATACTGGATGAAGCGAAAATATCAAGGATATTCCACTAATTTCATGGAGTATAGAAGTCAAAACTTTAACCAACTGAGTATAATAAAGAATGGAATAACAAAAGAAATCACCAGGCATGCGATAAACCGCATGGACATGTTATTCCAACAGAATAATAAATAACGGAACCAGGTCAGGCGAAATTCGTACCGACGGGATATTCCAACAAAATAATAAAGAATGGAATAACAATAGAAATCATCAGGCATGCGATAGACCGCACAGACAGGTTATTCCAACAGAATAATAATTAATGGAACCAGTCGACGACGTAATCGACCGACAAGAAATTCCAATGTAATAATAAAGAATGGAATAATGAAGAATTTCACCATGTAATGCGGTATTAGAAAGACAAAGTTATTCCAACATAATAATAAAGAATGGAATAACAGAAGAATTTCACCAAGTATAGGGTAGCTCGCTTATACAGGTTATTCTAACAGAATAATAAAGAATGGAATAACAGAAGTTCTCTTCATGAATACGTAAAAATAATACCCCTTACTTTAGAAGAAACTGGATATAGGAGTAGTGAAGTAGCAGAATACTTTTCTTCTTTCTCTCTATAGTTTCTCTCTCTAGAGTTTCAGTGAATTTATAAGAAATAATGAAGGAATGAGCTTCTATTTATAGGAGAATGGACTGAATAGTAACTAATTCATAAACGGTCCAGATTGATTTACTTTTAAACAGACTATCCATATATTGATTTACTATAATTATTAATAAAATATTCTAATAAAACAAAATCTTTTAAATAAAATATAATATATTCTATTTATATTCTAATAAAACAAATAACTTTATAAAAGTATTACATTTTATATAAAAAGATTTTACTATGCAAACACTATCTGGGCACTATACAAACACTATGCATAATAAAATATAATATATTCTAATTATTGTCTAATAAAACAAATAACTTTATAAAAGTATTCTATTTTATATAAAAGATTTTATTATGCAAACACTATGCAGGCACTATGCATAATAAAATATAATATATTCTAATTATTGTACAACAAAATAAATAACTTTATAAAAGTATTACATTTTATATAAAAAGATTTTACTATGCAAAATACTATGCATAATAGAATATAATATATTCTATTTATAGTCTAATAAAACAAATAACTTTATAAAGTATTACATGTTATATAAAAAGATTTTCATTTTATTACATTAATAATACTAATAAAACAAAATTTATATATATATATATATAAACTTTCGTGACTTCATAAAAAGACACCTCAATATATTTAACAACATTTATCATCATTATTATAACTCACAATATTAATCGACCAGGTCGTTCACAGGAAAGAGGGGGCTTTCCAATAAGGATTTCTCCCTATTGGTGCACAATTAGGTGACCAAACCTCTCCTTGGCAGAACTTCTAGATATCGTTAATATTTCAAATAATAATATTAATAACTCTGTCATCTCAATTATTGATTTAATAATATATAAAATATCGATAATAATTGAATCAAATAATGTGAGATACTATGCAACAATTACTGAAGCAACAATTGAACAAAACTGAGTGAATTCTCACGTAAGCATCAATAATCAATCTTGTGTACTACTATACAACCAGCAGATTCTTGTACTTTTACTACTGAAAGTAGTTCAACAGTTTTAACGGTAAAACTTTCGCCGTTATTTTCATAAAAATATTTTTGTCATTTTCTCAATCCGATAATAATTTCGTTGTGTGGTCCACCAATGATTCTACCGTCGTACGAATATTTGCTGTTAAAACGAATATTCTCCGACCAATCGAATATTATATAACAACTTGCATACTTTGCAAAATTTATAAATATTACCCACAACTATAACATTATATCAAATCCACACCATAATTTTGAAAAAAATATTTTGAGAAATTTAAATCTTTATTCATAAAATTTGGGGTCTCACACGACACGTGTATATACAACTGAATTGCTGACGGAATATTCCCTCTGAAATAATCTAATTTCAACGGAAAAGGAGTAATTCTGAGAGAATATTCCATTAGAAATAAGGTTTTTTCTTGTAGTGTAATACGTCAGTCAAAGATAATCCGTCGAGATTACTCTAATCCCGACGAAGAAGCGATCGACACTAATTTCATCGACCATATTTAGTTCCGACAAAATTATCGATTGAATAAAGTCCGACGACCTTTATTATAACGGAATGGCCGACAGACTTTTCTATAGAAAATATGGTTATTTCGACGAAACCTTTTTCTTGTAGTGAAACTACGTACCAACTTAATTAAAGTATTGAGCAATATTAATATATTTTCACTAATACGTCTATGATTCTTGATTTGGTTAATCATATTATTTATGCAATTCAAGTCTCCATCTTCAAATATTATAATAAACCCTAACTTATATAGCCTTAATTTGTAATAGATGTTGTAAAACTTTAGCAAAGTGTATAAAGATACTCTTATAATTGCTGCATTAATTTAGAGAGAATAAGCAAGAGAAAAGAGAGAGAGAAATTCTTCAAAGAATTCTTATTTCTTTTCTTCACTATCACTGCCTTTATATAGGCAAGGGTCAAGGAAGAAGAAGGAAAAGAAGGGAAAGAGAGAGTCACGAGAAGAGGAGTGGGAAGAAGGGAAGGTCACGGGTTTTTCTATCAAAAGGAGGGAATCACCTTTTAACACTTCCCCTGATTTTCTACGATAGAAGATTATGTCTCATTAAAAACCTTGTTAAGAAAAACTAGTGGAAAAAACTTAAAGAAGGGAAAAAGAGTACATATCTTTTACATAAATATCTTTTAATTAACTGCCTCGTTAAAACCTTGTCAGGAAAAACCCATTGGGATAAAAACCGTAACTAAGGAAAAAGAGTACAGTCTTCCCCTCAAAACGAATTCATTACTCCTTGATGAAATGTTGTCATAAGTATTTCAGTCGACACATTCCGATCCTTTTTTGAAGTTTTGCAAACGTTGCATTTGGTAGCGACTTTGTGAATAAGTCGGCTAGATTATCACATGATCGAATTTGATGCACATCTATATCACCCTTCTTTTGTAGCTCGTGTGTGAAGAAGAATTTAGGTGAAATGTGCTTTGTTCTATCTCCCTTGATGTACCCTCCTCTAAGTTGAGCAATTCATGCAGCGTTATCCTCATACAGAATTGTTGGAATGTCTTTGATTGATGATAATCCACATGACTTTTGAATATGCTGAATAATTGATCTCAACCAAACACAATCTCTGTTTGCTTCATGTATAGCGAGAATCTTTGAGTGATTTAAAGATGTAGCTGTCATGGTTTGCTTTGTGGATTTCCAGGAAATAGCCGTGTCATAATATGTAAATACATAACCTGTTTATGATCTTCCATTATGTGGATTTGATAAATATCCTGCATCGGCATATCCAACCAATTGTGATGTTGAATTTCTTGGATAAAATAACCCAAGATCTATACTTCCACGGAGGTATCTCAAAATGTGTTTGATCCCATCCCAATGTCTCTTAGTCGGAGAAGAACTGTATCTTGCTAACAAGTTCACAACAAAAGTAATATCAGGTCATGTACAGTTTGCAAGATACATAAGAGCACCTATTGCACTTAGGTATGGAACTTCAGGTCCAAGAACTTCTTCCCCACTTTCTAGAGGCCGAAATGGATCTTTATCAACTTCTAAAGATCTAACAACCATCGGGGTAGTCAAAGGATGAGCTTTATCCATATGAAAACGACTGAGAATCTTTTTAGTATATGTGGATTGATGAACAGAAATTCCAGATGCTAAATGCTCCACTTGTATTCCCAAACAGAATTTTGTTTTTCCAAGATCTTTCATTTCAAATTCATCTTTTAAATAAGTAGCAGTTCTTGTGAGTTCTTCGGGAGTACCTACAAGATTCAAATAGAGATTGTAGCTCAGTTTGAATAACATCTTTCCATTTTGGCCAATCTTTTCTTTTCCGATATTCTTCCACGTTTTGTGGTTCAGGATCCGTGTCAGGAATCAAAGTAATATCTTATGCTATAGAGAAAGCAAATATATCGTCAATCATGACTTTGCTTCCATCCCATATTTTCTCATCATGTACATAATTTATTGAGATCTCTTGGTGTTCATCTCTTATCCCTTCACTGAGATTTTGAACCTCTTTTGGGGCTATTCCCACTCTTGGAATAAGTGCTACTTCTGGAGTTGTTTGTACCTCTTCTGGGGCTATTCCCACTCTTGGAATAAGTGCTACTTCTGGAGTCGGTATTCCTTCTGGGATTCCCTTATTTGCTTTTGATTTTTGTGGTATAATGTCTTTTGCACCAATCGGTCTTCCACGCTTCTGGCGAGGTTTAGATTCTTCTATTACCTTATTCCTCAATTCTCCAGGAATTGATTTTTCAATAGGTATTTCTATCCTTGCTGGAGTATTCACTGCAGGTGTATGTGACTTTATCACTTTTCTAGCATCATTAAATGCATCTGGCATTTGATTTGCAATATTTTGTAAATGAATAATTCTTTGAACTTCAATTTCACATTGACCTGTACGAGGATCAAGTGAATTTAAATCTGATGCATTCCATGATATTTTAAAGGGTTTTTTATTTAAAACTTTCCCTCCTCCTAATGGAGGAAATATAGTTTCATCAAAATGACAATCTACATAACGTGCAGTAAAAACATCTCCAGTTAAAGGCTCAAGATATCTGATAATAGAAGGAGAATCAAAACCAACATAAATACCTATTCTTCGTTGGGCTCCCATCTTAGTTCTTTGTGGGGGTGCAATTGGAACATATACTACACATCCAAAAACTCGAAAGTGTGATATATTGGGTATCTGTCCAAGAACTAATTATAGAGGAAAGAATTTATGAAGAGCCGTTGGTCTTACTCGAATGATGGCTGCAGCATGAAGAATTGTATGACCCCAAACTGAGGTAGGTAAGTTAGCCCTTAACATTAATGGTCGTGAAATTAGTGAAAGTAGTATGCACACAAGCCAATCATGTTTGATGATAAAGCATATACTTTGTAACAATTTTATTCATTTATTAATAAAAAGTATTAATTTATTAAAGGCTTTTAATTATCTACATGATGTTTGTTTTATAATATGTGATAAACCCATAGTTTTAAGCAATGCTTTTAGAATAATGATGATGATCATTCTAATGAGATCTAAATTCTTAGAAAGCTTAAAACTAAAATAGTTCCCAATCTTTGGATTACTAAATTGGGATTAGTGAATCCAGGATAGATTGGTACATACGTTGCTTTGCTTCATTGGATGAGGATGATTGATCTCATGATCATTTGTGTGGAGACACTAAAGCAAGTATGTAGGTGCTTATTGGAGAATAAGTTCATCGAGCGTGGCTCGCTAAGGAATACCTAATGGAGTTTTACTCACTGTCAATAGGAATTTCTGTAGTGATAGTAGTACAAGTAATCCTTGGACTTGAGATCATCATAGTATCTTGTGTATGATGAGTTATACTTTGACTTATTCCTTAAGACCCTTAGGGTATATCAAAGGGTATGCTTGGGTATAACAAGTTGTACATGGAGATAATATATGATCAATAAAGAATCTACCACTTCTAATAAAAGAAGAGAAATATCTATGTGATTCGATAAATGACAACCCGTAAGTCTCTTAAAGGCGAGAATGAAATTAGAAAGGAGTTTCTAATTTGCATTATTTGGTGTTGTGCATTTAAGGATCGAAATACATATAATTAAATAAAATAAGACTTGATAGTAATTCCATGTCTTATATTTAATTGGGACATTGTATGGTGGAAGGATTGAATTGTACGGTAACTATTTACTCAAAGGTTCTTTTATGATTAATGTTGAAATCTATATTATCTGGAAAGTCGTTGATCGATCGCTAGGAGGCTTATCCCTATTGTAGAATAAATATTATTTATTTAAATAAATTAATTGTTTAATTTATTTATTTAAATAAGATTAGAATTATTCTAATTGATTTATTCAATAGGTTTAATATGGAGAACCTAAAGGGTCACACCATAAAAGGAAGAATAATTATTTAAGAAGTTAATGGCATAATCGTAATAATATGTTAAGTATATTTAATTTAATCTATGGTGATAGAATAAATTAAATAGCTTAATATTTATTATTTAATATTTTAGAAATATTAAATATAAATTAATAAGAGAGTCTTATTAATATTATTACAATTATTATTATTTCAATTTCTAAAAGAGTTTAGGAATTAATTTAATATAAGTACTCTCATTTATTCCTAATAGGATTAAGAGGGAAAATTAATTAAAGGAGTTTAATTAATTATCCCTAATAAGATTAGGGAGCCCATTTAATTAAAAGAGTTTAATTAAATAATACCTTATTTTAATAGGGTTACTTGATATCTTTATAAGAAGAGTCTTATATCAGATATTAAGATGACGTAATAATTCCAATGGTTGGAGAGTACGCCTTTTCTATAGAGATAGAAAAACTAGGGTTTAGCCAACCACCCATCTTCTTGAATCCTTCTTCTTCCTTGGTGGATCACCTCTAGAGGCCAAACACTTGGGTGGCTAACGTTAAACAAAGGAAGGAACCAAACCCGGTGGATTCAAGTTGAACACGAAAAGGATTGGAGGTGAACTTGTACCTGAGGAAGCTCGGATCTTCAAGAGTATGTTTCTTATTCATCTTTTTCATTTAATTAATAATTGTGCATAAAGGGTGATCCGGGTATATTGTTTGTAAAATTTTTAAACTCTGATTTTTACACGTTTCCGCTTATTTTGTGCAATTTGATTGCGTTCATGAATATTACAAACCTAACAATTAGTTGAAGCCTTTTTATTAAAGATTCAGCTAAACCATTTTGTGTATGAATATGAGGAACATAATGCTCAATAGAGATTCCAGTAGTCATACAAAAATCATTAAAAGTCATTGATGAAAATTCAGCTACGTTATCAAGTCGAATTGACTTGATTGGATGATCTGAGAACTGAGCCCGTAACTTGATTATTTGAGCAAGAAGTTTTGAGAAGGCAAAATTTCGAGAAGAGAGAAGACAAACATGAGACCAGCTAGTTGAAGCATCTATTAAAACCATGAAATATCGAAATGGGCCAGACAATGGGTGAATAGGTCAACAAATGTCTCCTTGAATTCTCTCTAGGAATTTTGGGGCTTCTTTATAAACTTTTACTGGTGATGGTCGAACAATTAATTTTCCTCGAGAACACGCAGCACAAGGAAATTCACTACTAGAAAAAACCTTCTTATCTTTGAGAGGATGACCATTAGAATTTTCAATAATACGATGCATCATAGAAGTACCTGAATGACCGAGTCTTTCATGCCAAAGCATAAAGGATTTGGAATCTATAATTTTTGGAATCATAACATTATGAGACTCAATCCCTCTAATTTTCATAGTATATAATCCAGAAGAAATTGAATGAAGTTTTTCTAGGATATTCTTTTTTCCAGAAATAATAGAAGTGATGAGAAGATATTCATTATCATTCTCATTGGTTGTTTCAATATGAAAACCATTTAGTCAAATATCTTTAAAACTAAGAAAATTTCTTCTTGATTTACTAGAATATAGAGCATCTTTGATAAAAACTTGTGTCTCATTTGGTAGCAAGAAACTAGCTTTTCCAAATCCCTCGATTAAATTTGATGTGCCAGATATAGTTCATACATTTCCCTTAGCTTTGATCAGTTGTGAAAAATATTTCTCATTTCGAAGGATTGTATGAGTTATTGCACTATCTGCTAAACATATATCCTCTATATTCATTAAAAATGGTCTGACACGTATAAAAACATAAATAAGAAAAGTTATATTCCAAATATAATTTTATTCATGAGAAAACACATACCACATATGGAATGAAAACTAATAATATTATACATGCATGTTGTTTAATTAAAACAAGAAATTAAACAATATCCCAAAATATACTTTCAGAAGGTTCAGTAATATCAACAACCTTTTCCTCATTGTTGGTCATTGGTGGATCATCAACAATATTCAATTGATGATTAACAAAGTTTGTTTCTGCCTCCATTACTTTGCTTTTTTGAGACTCCTGGAATAAATTAACCAGATGCCCTCGGCTGCTGACAGTCTGTGACGCGATCAATGCCCATTCATCCTACACCTAAAAAAAACATCTGGTTTGTTCTTTATTTGTGTTGCATTTTCTTTATTTTTACCCGACCCAGACACTTGCCACTTCTGGTGGCTTGAATTGTCGCGGTTCTGAAATTTGTTGTTATGATGGCCTCATTTATTCTTTCGCCCCCAAGACTTCTTATTATATGACCATCTCTTGTCACGCTTATTCTGCTGGAATGACGTGCTGTTAATATATGGCAATGGGGTAGCACCCATTGGTCGTATTTGATGGTTTTTCAACAACAATTCATTATTCTTTTCTGCAACAAGGAGGATAGACAACAAGTCACTGAATTTTGTGAACTTACTCTGTCTATATTGTTGTGACAGAATCATGTTGATGGGATGAAAAGTTGAGAGTGTTTTCTCTAACATTTGGGTTTTAGAAACTGGATCTTCGCACAAAGCCAAAGTAGAGATTATTCTATAAATATTGGAACTATATTCCGTAATTGATTTATAATCTTGTAGCCTTAAATTAAGCCACTCAAATTTGGTATTAGGGAGAACAACCAATTTTTGGTGGTCAAATCTTTCCTTCAATTGTGTCCATAAAAACAAAGGATCTTTGACTGTTAAATACTCAGTCTTTAATCCTTCATCAATATGGTGACGAAGAAAAATTATGGCTTTTGCATTTTGTGCCGAAGTTACTGTATTTCCTGAGTCAATGGTCTTTTCTAACTCATTTGCACTTAGGTGCAATTCTGCATCAAGTGCCCAAGCCAAATAGTTGTCTCCAGAGATTTTCAAAATAGAAAAATCTATTTTTGCCAAGTTTGCCATCTATTCTGGGTTAAAACACAATTATTATTTATTAAAACAATAAATAATTGCATGTATGATATATATAAAAAATAAACTAAATCACTACTTCAAGTGGTGATAAAGTGCAAATATAAATAATATAAATATTCTTATATTTATGTTATTACCATATTATCTTAGCAAAAAGAATATGCAATCGTTAATGTATATATACAATTACAAATATATATATATATATATATATATATATATATATAAACTGCAAATGGATCTTCACCCGACATGCGGTAGTTCGTAGACAGTATTATTATTCCAATGTAATAATAAAGAATGGAATCAGTAAATGCGTAATCCGCATGCACGTGATATTCCAAATGTAATAATAAAGAATTGAATATGAAGAAGAATTTCACCAAGTATGCAGTATTCGCATATCTGAGTTATTCCATAATTTAATAAGAAATGAATACAAAGGATATTCAGGGTATGCATTGAGTCAGTATATACTGAGTTATTCCACAAATTAATAAGTGGTAAAAAGGTTCCCACCAAGTCTTGTAAGATAAACAAGGATAGATGGTACTATTGTAAATAACAAAATTTAATGGTAAAAAGGTTCCCACCAAGTCTTGTAAGATCAACAAGGATAGATGGTACCTCTGTAAATAACATAATTTAAAATTGACAATAAAACATAAATATAACTTGACAGTTAAAGAATATAATAGGTGGCAAAGTCAGGCCAATTGCATGTAAGAATAACATTATACTATTGGTGACATAGCTAAACCAGTAGTATAATAATAAATTGCAAGAATTTAATTTACCATCTTAGTTGGTTAGAACTTCGTGCTGATAACGTGTTGTAAAACTTTAGTAAAGTGTATAAAGATACTCTTATAATTGCTGCATTAATTTAGAAAGAATAAGCAAGAGAAAAGAGAGAAATTTTTCGAAGAATTCTTATTTCTTTTCTTCACTATCACTGTCTTTATATATGCAAGGGTTAAGGAAGAAGAAAGAAAAGAAGGGAAAGAGAGAATCACAGGAAGAGGAGTGGGAAGAAGGGAAGGTCACGAGTTTTTCTATCAAAAGGAGGGAATCACCTTTTAACAATAGATACATTAATAGAAATTTTGATGGAACCGTAGTTCAATATTTGACTTTCACTTTCACGAGATGTGATTAAAGAAATTGTTCAAGTACTTGAATTAAATAATCATATACAATGTATCTGTATTTTCCAAACATCTAGCCTGTTTTTATTTTTTTTGTTAATATTTCATGTTATTTGTTAGGTTAAATTGAGTAAATATTTCACGCTTCTAGATTTAGAGCTCTAAGAGTTAGGCACCAATTGTCGTAGTCAATTGCAATCCATTATCATGCCTAGGGCCAGACAAATCAAGTAGCAAAAATGTATTAGGGTCATGTCTGTAGTCATAGTCACATAGTGGCTTTTTACATGATTATTTATGGAATAATTTAAAATAATTTGATGTTATGTTTGTTTTGTTCAGTATTATTTAAAGAATTAAATAAAAAACTTATTGTTTGGATTATTATACCCTTACTGCTAATAACAAATATATCATATTTTCATTAGTTTAAGTATAAATAGATAAGATAAGATACATCGGTCTTTTTAAAAAAAAAATTAAATGTTAATTTTGTTCATAAATTTTAATCTCAAATGGTAGAAATTATAATACTTAATTTTTATATATTTATTTATAATAATTTTATAACTAAAAAATAATATATAAAATAAAACAGCAAATGAGTCAGAAAATGAACAAACATATATATTTGAATTCATCAATACTGAAATTACATTTTTCTTCAAATTCCGACCAAGTAAGATCCAAACTTGATGCCTGACTAAATCATTATGATTATAGTATAGTACAAATTTGACACCTGAAGGAATAATACTCCCTACGTCCCAAAATAATATTTTAGTTTGATTTTTAAAATCAAATTAATAATTTTAAAATTTTAAAGAAATATACGAGGAATGATAATGATCATAAGATTATATATTGAATTTACTACCTAACCTAAATATATGAATTCAAATAAAATTGAAGGAAATAAATGTGATGATCCAAAATAAAATTTGATTTGAATTTTTGGTTCAAACGATTTTTTTATTGACGACATCATGTTCGAGATTTAATTTTTTATAAATATGTTTAATTTTAAAAATAATCAGTTTAACCAGAAAAAAATCGAACTAAGACATTTAGTTTGTGAGAGAGGGAGTAATGAATAACTAGTTTACATGGCACGCACCGTGTGTGTTAAAAATGGGAAAATGAGATGCTAAAAGATAAGAGTAGAGAAATAGATAAATGCAAACAACAATTATTAAAAAACTTTCAATAACTACATGACCATGATTTCTCTCCTCATATGTTTGGGTAAGAAAATAAAATACAAGGTAAATGTTAGAAATGAATTAATCGGAAGAAAGTAATCACCAAAATAAATGGTGAAAACTTAAGCCATTAAATTACTTTAATGCAACTTAAGTTATTAAAATGTAAATATTAGTTGGTGTTATATATATTTTGTATAGAGAGAGCCGCAGTGATAAGTTTGGGCAGAGACCACATCCAAGAAATTGATTTGATATCAAAAGAATTGTGGATAACCACTTGAATGCAAGAGATTATTAATATATCTATTTTGTTCTCTTCTTAATTTACTTTATCTATCATTTCACAACACGTTATCAACACGAGGTTCTATAGAATCTTGGAAAGGAAATTATCTCAACTCACTGTAAGTATTATTTTATTAAAATTAAATTTGATCGTGTATGTGTGTGTGTGTGTGTGTGTGTATATATATATATATATATATATATATATATATATATATAAGAATAACTTTGGCAGGTTTATGTAACATAACCAAGTATGTCCCATATCAATGTTTTTATCATTAATAAACATTGAAAATTACAGGCATATATACATCATATATGTATATATATGTTACTACTATATATAATAGTATGTGCTATGCAGTAGGCTACACATCACCTGACCTGAATATTATTTATATATCTACCATCATTTTTAGATATGTTTAATTATTACTAACTAGTAGTATTTCATATTATTGCATGTGTTTTTTTTTAGATGTCAAATCTTACAAAACTTGAATTTGCTGCCCTTGACATCTCGGGCAAGAATTACCTGTCATGGACCCTTGATGCTGAAATTCACCTAGAGGCAAAGAATCATGGAGATACAATTAAGGTTGACAATCACGCATGTGACGCCCCCAAAATAGGTATACATCACCCATCTTGAGTCGCCAAATACATGGTATAAAATTTAAATACAACTTAATTATACAACTGTCGTGTACAATACGACAAAACATAGCTGAGAGTTTAAACAAGAATATTGCCTTCTAGACAATATCCACTCTCAATGGAGTCCTCATTACAATTATTATCACACTATTTCACAGAATAGTGAGGACTACTAAAACAACCATCTGGACCATCAATCCGTTCTGTGACGCCCCCAAAATAGGTCCACACGACCCATTCTGAGTCGCCAGATATCACACTATAAAAATTATTTACAAACTTTATTTATACAACTGTTGAAATGTCGTGCAGAATACGACCACAGTTAAACTGTGAGTTTTAATACAAATGTATGTAACTCTCATGGTGCCTCGACCACAACCTTACAATGGTACTTTACATAAAAGTACAGTCAATAACTGTTTTAGAAATTAAAATCTTTGGAAAATACTCAAGGAAACCTTCGTACATGGGAGGCCATACGTCTAGGTTATAATAGATATCATATGTCCACAGAATTATCCTTGGTTGACCCAATAGTCCCCAAAGAAAAACAAGAAGATTACTATCATCTTCTTTCCAATGGTGAATCTTCTCTTGACATATAATTATCTTCGTTTTCTCCAATTGAGAATTATATTTCAAACAAACTCCAAGATCATATAGGTAGTGCTCGTAGATATACTCAGTAAGTGGATGTGCACAACCCTGTCATATGATAACACGAGGTTGTATGTCATTAGACATCTTGTATGATAGTGGCAAAACACCCTTCCAAAGTTGGGTTCACCTCACCCTATTCGATTCACCAAAATTAAATATCAAATGACGTATACAATACGACACACTTATCTAAATTTCTTAATAAAATTATTTCCATACTATTTAGGGAGAACCACAACAGCTATAGACCACCGTTCTATTCCCCTATTATCCCCGCTCGACCCGGCAACACTCTTATTACCTGAAAGGAATTGTGAAGCAAAAGGGTGAGTACAACTAGCTCAGTAAAGAATATCATGACTAAAGATAATTAAATTATCAATAGACTTCATCAGTAATAAATCAGAGATTTAGAACATATGGTAGATGATAAAACTTTTCAACCATAGTTGCAGCGGAACGAGCAATCCATTAGAGGAGTCAAATAGACCATCAGATCTATTATCTTCTCCATGTTAAAAATCCACTAATAATGTTTTATCCCTGTAACATCAATCAACAATTTCTGTCCACAATCATATGAATAGCTCATAATCATAATTGTGATTCTAAATTCCTCTTCTCACCCAGGACGAAGATAATTTTCATCACCTATCTTCACCTGAAACATCAAAAATCATGGTTATACCAAATCACAATTCATGCTCATAATCATACTAATAAATTCATCTTTGCACTACGGCCAAAGATATTCATTAACAATTCATCTTTGCAC
This sequence comes from Panax quinquefolius, assembly GCA_020205615.1. NCBI lineage: Eukaryota > Viridiplantae > Streptophyta > Magnoliopsida > Apiales > Araliaceae > Panax > Panax quinquefolius. The sequence goes on from CM035152.1 coordinate 41,409,181, forward strand.
TACAGGCCAAAGACATACAACTGTATTTTAGAAGAGTCAAGTGGAGCATGATATCTACTATCTTTTATGAATTAAAAGTGTATAATCAATTTTTTATCGCTGAGACTCAGCTTAATAAATAATCCACATCATCGAATCATCCTTGCACTACGGTCAAGGATATTCATATAATCATCAATGGTCATGATTATACCAAATAATCCCTGGTTATAATCATACCACTAACTGTCCATCAATGCACTACTGGCCAATGAGGACTTTTACCACATAATATATAACATTACGGGTCATGATTATACCGAATGATCCCTGGTCATAATCATACCAATAAATAGTTCATCTATGCACATAAGCCAAAGATACTCATCAATCAATTGTTCATCTTTGCACGTAAGCCAAAGATATACAACTATAAAATCAATAATCAACTGTCCATCTTTGCACGTAAGCCAAGATATACAACTGTAAAACCAATAATCAACATCCCATCTTTGCACGTAAGCTAAAGATGACTTTCATCATAATATAAGCATGAGGATGATGACAATGATATAAGCAATAATCAAACGAAATCAAGGATAAATATTAAAGACTTTAAATTTATCCAGAGTTTAAAAATATCCAAATTGTCAACATGATACTACTTTGTGGAGTAAAATTCAAGAATAATATTCATATACCAAAAATAATTTGGACAGAAAAGAAATATATTTTTCGGGTGAATAGTACCCCGTGAATAGTACTTCAGGAATAGTACCCCGTGAATAGTACTTCAGGAATAGTACCCCGTGAATAGTACCCCGACACGAAAAGTGTCCCCAATACCCGAGTGATTGATACTAGAGTGAATAGTAACCCGTGAATAGTACTCCGGCATGAAAAGTGCCCCGAATACCCGAGTGAATAATATTAGAGTGAATAGTAATCGGATGAATAGTAACTCGTAAAAAAACTACCAAAGAAAATGATATTCCATGACGAGTACAAAAGAAATGATATCTCATACGAGTATAATAGAATATACAAAACTGCAAATGGATTTTCACCCGCCATGCGCTAATCCACGTAGACAAATCATTTCCACAATTTTATAAAAAATGAATACGAAGGATCATTCACCATGCATGCGGTAATCCACATAGACAGGTTATTCCAACAGAATAATAAAGAATGGAATAACAGAAGAATTCACCAGGCATGCGATAGACCGCACAGACAGGTTATTCCAACAAAATAATAAATAATGGAACCGAAGTCACATAATCCGCACAGCATGACAGGATATTCCAACAGAATAATAAAGAATGGAACCGAAGTCATGCATAATCCGCATGCATGTGATATTCCAATAGAATAATAAAGAACGAGAACGTGTCATGCGTAATCCGCATGCACGTGCATGGATATTCCAATGAATAATAAATAATGGAATAACAACACAATTCACCAGGCATGCGATAGACCGCACAAATAGGTTATTCCAACAGAATAATAAAGAATAGAATAACAGAAGAATTTCACCATGTATGCGGTACTTCACATAGACAGGTTATTCCAACATAATAATAAAGAATGGAATAACAACCCTTATGAGTATTGAAAGAAAATAACTCTCTTCATGAATACGAAAGAATAATACCCCTTACTATAATAATAATATCCCTTACCTCAGAAGAAGAATGGATACTGGAATAGTGAGGTAGCAGACTTCTCTTCTTCTTTCTCTCTATAATTTCTCTCTATAATAATTGCTCTATAACTTTAGTGAATTGGTGAAAAATAATGAAGGAATGAGCTTCTATTTATAGGAAAATATAGTTTCAATAATTGCACATTTTGGGGCTCCAAATATTATAGTATAATACCTTCATCTTTTCCTTCATTTTTAATTTAGTCATCCAAGTATTATCAAACTTGCACCACCTCCCCTAATAGTAAATCATGTGAATCAATAGTAAATCATGTGACTCAATAGATCTAAACATGTGAAAAAATTAATTATAGTATAGTACCTTCATCTATACCTCCATTTTTAACTTAGTCATGCAAGTATTATCAATCTTACACCAACTCCCCTAATAGTAAATCATGTGAATCAATAGTACACACATGTGAACACATAGTTATAAGCATGTGAATTAATAGCAATTAATTGCTCATTTATCCGCTTAATTACCCGATTAGTTAATATAACCTCCAGACATCAATTATTATCGAAATAAATGTCGATTTCCACTAACGCCAATAATTCCCACACAATGGAACTATCAATTTACTCTTTAATCAACACGAACTTATTCATCATTAATATTATAACTCACAATATTTAACAACCAGGTCGTTCCCAGGAAAGAAGGGGGCTTTCCGATAAGGATTTCTCCTTATTGGTGCGCAATTAGGTGACCAAACCTCTCCTTAACAGAACTTCTAGACATTGTCAATATTATAAATAATAATATGAATAACTTTGTCGTCTCAATTATTGATTTAATAGTATAACATATTATACAAATAATACTGTGACAATAATTGAATCAATATTATGAGAGATATGATGCAGCAATTACTGTAGCAATAATTGAGTATAACTGAGTGACTTCTTACGTAAGCATCAATAATCAATACTGTGTGCTACTATGTAACCACGCGTATTATTGTACTTTTACTACCAAGTAGTTCAATAGTTTTTAACGGTAACACTTTCGCCGTTATTTTTATAAAAATAACTACGACAATACTTCCGTTGTGGGGTTCACCAATGATTGTGTCGTCGTACGAATATTCCCTGTTAAAATGAATATTCCCCGACCAATCGAATATTTCCTGACACAACGAATATTTTATAACAACTTGCTTACTTTGCAAAATTTTCAAATATCACCCTTAACTTTAAACTTTTATCAATATAACTATTTACCAAATAGAATAATTATAAGAAAATTGAATACTTTCATTTCATAAAATTCGGGATCTCACACATTCCCCGACCAGTCCCAGCTATATTCTCATTTCCTAAAGAGAACAGTGAAAGAAAAGGGTGAGCTCAACTAGCCCAGTAAGAAATATTATGACTAAGATAATGCATAATAAATTATCGTTAGCCTTCAACAGTGTTAAACTGATAAAATACAATAACATTAAGTTGAACTGCAGCAGAACAAGCAATCCATTAGAAGAGTCAAGTAGAGCATGATATCTACTATCTTCTATTATTTAAAAAGTTTTTCATCAACTTTATCGCTGAGACTCAGCTTAATAAATAAATCACATCATCAAATCATCCCTGCACTACGGGCCAAGGATATTCATGTAATCATCAATGGTCATGATTATACCGAATAATCCCTGGTCATAATCATACCAACAAGCGTCCATCAATGCACTACGGCCAAAGAGGAATTTTACCACATCATTTGTAACATTACGGTCATGATTATCTTAGAATGATCCCCGGTCATAATCATACCAATCAACAATCCATCTATGCACGTAAGCCAAAGATGACTTTCATCACAATATAAGTATGAGGATGATGACAATGATATAAGCATTAATCAAACGAAATCAGGGATAAATAATAAAGACTTTAAATTTATCCAGAGTTTAAAAATATCCAAATTTTCAGCATGATACTGCTTTGTGGAGTAAAATTCTAGAATAATATTCATGTATCAAAAATAATTTGGACAGAAAAGAAATATATTTTTTGGGTGAATAGTACCCCATGAATAGTACCCTGTGAATAGTACTTCGGGAATAGTATCTTGTGAATAGTACCCCGGCATAAAAAGTGTCCCAAATACCCGAGTAAATAATATTCGAGAGAATAGTAATCAGGTGAATAGTAACCCATGAATAGTAACTCGTGAATAGTACTTCGGCATGAAAAGTGCCCCGAATACCCGAGTGAATAATATTTGAGTGAATAGTAACCCGTAAATAGTAACTCATGAATAGTATTTCGGCATGAAAAGATCAATAATTATCAAGAAAGCTCAAAATAATATTTCTATGAAAAGATACTAGATGAAACGCAAATATCACTGATATTCTATAAATTTCCCGGAGTATAGAAGCAATACTTTAACAGAATGAGGGTATAATCAGGAATATGAGATGAAATGATATTACTCACATACTATAGAGTATGGAAGAAATATTATTCCTTATGAATACTGAACAAAAATAATATCCCTTACGACTGTTGAACGAAAATAATATTTTTACAAATATTGAACGAAGATGATATTCCTTACGAATATTGAACAAAAATAATATTCATACGAATACAAAAAATAATATCTCTTTAGAATATGAAATATATAATACCACTTACCTCAGAAGAAGACTAGATACTGGAATAGTGAAGTAGCAGACTTCTCTTCTTCTTTCTCTCTACAACTTCTCTCTTTATAGCTTCTCTCTCTATAATTGTTCTTGTAAGTCTTAGTGAATTGGTGAGAATGAAGGAAGAATAAGCTTCTATTTATAGGAAAATATACTTTCGATAATTGCACATTTTGGGGCTCGAAATATTACAATATAATACCTTCATCTTTTCCTTCATTTTTAATTTAGTCCTGCAAGTATTATCAAACTTGCACCACCTCCCCTAATAGTACATCATATGAATCAATAGTACAATCATGTGACTCAATAGTTCTATACATGTGAAAAAAATAATTATAGTATAGTACCTTCATCTATACCTCCATTTTTAATTTAGTCATGCAAGTATTATCAATCTTGCACCACCTCCCCTAATAGTACATGCATGTGAATAAATAGTACACACATGTGAACAAATAGTTATAAGCATGTGAATTAATAGCAATTAATTGCTCATTTATCCGATTAATTACCCGATTGGTCAATATAACCTCCAGATATCAATTATTATCGGAATAGATATCGATTTCCACTAACACTAATAATCCCAACACAATAAAAATATCAATTTCATCTTTAATCAACACGAACTTATTCATCATTAATATTATAACTCATAATATTTAACAACCAGATCATTCTCAAGAAAAAGGGGGCTTTCCGATAAGGATTTCTCCCTATTGACGCGCAATTAGGTGACCAAACCTCTGCTCGATAGAACTTTCTAGACATCATCAATATCGTAAATAATAATATGAATAACTTTGTCGTCTCAATTATTGATTTAATAATAATAAATATTATGCAGATGATACTATGACAATAATTGAATCAATAATATGAGAGATATTATGTAGCAATTTCTGTAGCAATAATTGAGTATAACTAAGTGACTTCTCACGTAAGCATCAATAATCAATACTGGTGTGCTACTACGCAACCACGCCAGACATATTCTTTTACTTTACTACCGGGTAATTCAACAGTTTAACGGTAAAACTTTCGATGTTATTTTTATAAAAAGATATTTCTTTCATTTTCTAACTCCGACAATACTTCTGTTGTGGGGTCCACCAATGATTGTGCCTTCGTACGAATATTCCCTATTAAAACGAATATTCCCCGACCAATCGAATATTTTATGATAACTTGTATACTTTGCAAAATTTTCACATATCACCCTTATCTTTAACCCTTTATCAATTTAACCATTTACTAAAGAAAATAATAATTATAAGAAAATTGAATACTTTCATTTCCTAAAATTCGGGATCTCACAATCTCCCCTCCTTATGAAATTTTGCCCTCAAAATTTACATACCTGGTAGTTCGAAGAGATGAGAATACCTTGCTTTCTTTTCGGATTGTACCTTCCCAATTATTCCCTCTCTATCATGATTTTCCCATTTCTCATCTCCTGTATTTCAGATATCATTCTAGAATATAGTTTCAAAATAAGGTTAATTGACATTATAAATGAAATTAAATTTTCTCTATTTATTATTTTGAAATAGTAAGGGTTGATTTGATTAATGTGGTTAGTTATGGGTAAAATGTGCAAATATTTCAAATAAGCAAGTGGTTATAAAATATTCATTGTTGTCGGGGAATATTCGTTTAGTCGTGGAATATTCTTACTGTCGGGGAATATTCGTACGACGGCGCAGCCTTTTATGGGCCCCATAACGGAAAGCGATTGGATGAAGAAAATGACAAGTATAAGTTGTTTATAATGACATAGTTGTTACCGTTAATACTGTTGGAATACCCGATGGTTAAAACACAGTAGCACACAGTATTGCACTAATTATTGATTCTTACGTAAGAAGGCACTACTCAATAATTGTTACAGTAATTATTGTTCAATATTTTATTTTATTGATTCAATAATTGCTACGTTGTTATGTTATATTATTGTTGTTTCAATAATTGTCAATACACAGTATTTTCCATTATCAAATCAAAAATTCATATTATTTGAATAATATTATTAGATAGCATTATTGGCAATGTCTATAAAGTTCTATCTAAGGAGAGGTTTGGTCACCTAATTGCGCGCCAGTAAGGAGAAATCCTTATTAGAAAGCTCCCTCTTTCTGAGGGCGGCACAGTTATCGATGATTGTGATTACGTAATATTATTTGTGAATAACTAATTATTGATTTATATGATAAGGAAAATATACATTTTATGTGGATATAGATGGAGAAATTTTTTAATGTGATAATTGTTGAAAATTGATATTTTATCTTTTCTGATAAAATAATTCATTTAAATATATTATTATATTATAATAATGGTGATATTTTTACAATGAATGTGGGATATATGAATAAATGAGGAGGAAGAGTATTTTTGTTACTAAAAATATTTAAAACATGTTTTTCATGTTTGTGGACCCCATTTCTTGACTGAAATTTGATTATAGCTTGTAAAATCGTCCGTATGGGGATTTCGGTCAATTTTTATTTGGAATTTAGAAAAACTTAAACTTACAAAGTTGTACAGAATTAAATTTCCTATGGAATTGACATAAGATTCGAATTTTTCTGATAAAAGGGCTATTTATTATGAATTATTGAAGTTCCGGAATTATTGATTTTTGGAGTTTTAAATAATTTTTTTATGAAAAACGTTTTTTGTGAGATGGTGGGCCCCACTTGTGTGGTTAATGTGCTGAAATTGGATTGTCAAAGTGGGCGTAGGAATTTTAATAAATATATTAATATTTTATTAAATTTTCTGCTTTGGTGTTCTAAGCATTTTCCTATAAATAGGATGCTTAGGTTAGAATTAAAAATCACACCAGAAACTAAAGTTTTCTCTCTCTATATTATCGAGCGTATTCTTGTGAGTATTTTGATACTTTGAGTGTTGTTATAAAGTGTAAGTTCCTTCAACACTATATCTAGTATTCCAGTCAGAAGTACTGTCTTTTTGAGGAAAGGGATGTTATTTTTTTTATAAATGATATTATTTTTTCAATATCATTATGCCGGAATATTGGTAAGATTTTTCTTGTGAAATTCTTGTCTTTTAGTGTTGGGGTTACTATTCACATATACGACACTATTCACGAATACGGCACTATTCACAGAAAAATTAAAATTTTGTTTTTTGTCCAAGATATCTATTATGGATACTAGCTCTAATTGTATCCATGTTTTGGTCTTCATTCTTGAATTTTACTTCACTATGGTTATTTATGAAGTATTTTTGAACTTAGATTGTTTGAAGTACGAATCCTTAAAATTTGTTCTTTTGTTTCACTGGATTCATTTCTTTAAAATATTTTTCATCATCCTCAGTCCTAAATGATGATATTGCTGAATATCTTTGGCCTGTAGTGCAAAGATGGATGATTTTCTTATGAATATCTTTGGTCCGTAGTGCAAAGATGTACATGTGTTGAGATGAACATGACCAACTGATGAATATCTTTGGCATGTAGTGCAAAGATGACTATTTAATTCAAGATGTATATTGATTGATGTAATAGGGATAAAATATTGATGATGGAATTTTAAAATCATAGAAGATAATAGATTTCATTCTCTACGTAACTCTTCTAATGAATTGTTATTTCCGTTGCGAATATTGATCTGAAATTTGTTGTCTATTATATTCTATCAAATTTTTCCCTGTTGAAGACTAAACATAATTTGTTTTATATTATCTTAGTCATAATATTCTTTACTGGGCTAGTTGAGCTCACCCTTTTCCTTTTTGTTCCATTTTCCTTCTCAGGAGGCGAGAATGTAGCGAGTACTAGTCGAGGTATGGAATGAAGGTTCTAGAAAGTTGTTTTTATACTCCTCGCTATTTTGTAAAATAGTGTATCAATAATTATAATGAGGACTTATTTGAGTGTGGATATTATCTAGAAGACAATATTTGTTTTTAAACTCACAGTTTATGTGTTTTCGTATTTTGCACGATAATTGTATTAATAAAGTTGTAGTTATTTCTGTACCATGTATTTGGCGACTCAGAATGGGTGATGTATACCTATTTTGGGGGCGTCACAGTTGGTATCAGAGATTAGGGATATGATCTCTGGCGGAGATTGGGGAATAGAACTAGGAGGGGAGAGACGAGTAAATCCTTCGCTAGTGTGTCGTACCTAAGCTTATTTGTTGGTTGGTCAAAATATAGGGATATTATGTGATATGTTTATTTCTTTAATTAACCCTTGTTTTATGACAGTATTTGAGAATGGCAACTGAGAATGTTAATAGTGGAGTAAATGAGGTCGTGGAGACGCTTGTACTCACCAATGAGGAGAATGTGCAACTGGCCGACAATGTTCCTCCTGTAAACAACACCACTGATCATATGATGAACAATGGGATGTTACGAAGCTTTTTACAGTTCATGAAAAGTCAAATGAGGGAGACTCGTGTACAAAGTACAGGTGGAAATGATAGCAACGCACGGTTTATCACAGCCAAGCAGTTCAAAGAGTTGGGACCACCAGAATTCTGGGGAAAACCGGATCCGATTAAGGCGGAGACGTGGGTCAAGCAAATTACCAAGATATTCAATGTCTTGGGATGCATGGAGGAACAGAAGGTTCCATTTGCCACTTTTATGTTCAGGTATGAGGCAGATTACTGGTGGGAATCTATGAAGCGTACCCATCCAGCGGCACTCAGCATGTCTTGGGAGACATTTCAGAAACTGTTCAATGACAAGTACTTTCTTGAAAGTATTCGTCATATGAAGGAAGTGGAGTTTATTAGACTGGAACAAAATAACAGGACGGTGTCCTAGTACGAGGCGAAGTTCGCGGAGTTATCCAGGTTTGCACCTCATTTGGTAGAGAATGATGAACGTATGACGCGGATGTTTCTTAGAGGTCTGAAACCCGATATACGTCAATATCTCATTTCTTATAAATTTTCTCTATATTCAGATGTTATCAACATGGCTCAATTAATAGAGCGAGATAACGAGTATGTTCAACCGAGGGACCACAACCAGGGTCATACCAGTGACAGCAATCATCGGAACAACGATAACCAGCGGAGAAAGAAAAATTCGGACAAAAACAGTAACCACTCTAGTGGTAATCATGGCCATGATAATAGAAGAAGCAAATCGGGAGGAGATTTTAAAAAGAGGAGATTCAACAATGAAAATGTGAAGATGTCAACACCAGCAGCAACTGGTTCTAAGGGAGGAGAACGACCACCGGTCGTATGCTATAAATGCGGGAAAGAGGGACATATCAGCCCAAATTGTCCCCAACAGTTCAAGGTATGTTATAATTATAGAAAGGAAGGACATGTCGCTCGAGATTGTACAGTAGCAAAACCAAGTCCAGCGGGGATGGTGACTCAAAAGGCTGTCCTAGAAAAGTCAAAGTCAACGGTTCCTGGAAGAGCATTTGTCGTGACTGGTCAAAATGCGAGGAACCAAATCGAGGTGATCACAGGTAAGCTAATCATAAATTCTTATGAAGTTTATACCTTACTAGATACCAGTTCTACCCATTCATTTATCTCTCCTGCTTGTGTTGAACGTTTAAACTTGACTCCAGAAAAATTAGACTTTGACTTATCTGTGGAGACTCCGTTAGGAGAAACTTTCATTACATCCACTATTTATAAATTTTGTTTGATCCAAGTTGGCACCATCACATTACCTGTTGATCTTATCTCTTTAAAGATACTTGCATTTGACGTGATTTTAGGGATTGATTTTCGTAAGGTTGTTAGTTTTCATATTCCTAACCAACCTGTTATTCGAATTCAAGCAACTAAATCACTAAAATCAATCACAGTCATATCAAGCCATAAAGCTATTCGTTTATTAAAAAACAGATGTCAAGCTTTCTTAGCCCATGTTATGGATTTGAATAAAGATACGTCAGATTTGAATAATATTCCTGTTGTTAGTGAATTTCCTGACGTATTTTCTAAAGAACTTCCCGGTCTACCCCCAGAACGTGAAGTTGAATTCTTTATTGATCTTGAACCTGGTACAAAGCCCATTTCTAATACCCCATATCGAATAGCTCCTATTGAACTTTAGGAGTTAAAGGTCCAACTACAGGAGTTGTTGGACATCGGTTTCATTCATCCTAGTACATCTCCTTGGGGTGCTCCTATTTTATTTGTAAAGAAGAAAGACGGGAACATGCGACTTTATATTGACTATCGAGAATTGAACCGTATCACCATCAAGAATAGGTATCCGCTACCTCACATTGATGACCTGTTTGACCAGTTTCAAGGAGCATAATTCTTTTCAAAGATCGATCTTTGTTTTGGATATCATCACTTGAAGATTAAAACTGAGGATATTCCGAAGACTGCCTTTAGAACTCGGTACGGACATTATGAATTCTTAGTCATGTCTTTTGGATTGACTAATGCTCCTGTGGCTTTCATGGATATGATGAACTGAGTATTCAAGGAATATTTGGATCAGTTCGTTGTTGTCTTTATTGATGACATCCTCATATATTCCAAAAGCCATGAAGATCATGAGCACCATTTGAAGCTGATACTCCAAAAGCTTCGCGAAAACAAGCTATATGCCAAGTTGAAGAAATGTGAGTTCTGGCTTGAGGAAGTAGCATTCCTTTGGCACGTGGTGTCAAAACATGGAGTATCTATTGACCTGGCGAAGATTGAAGCAATACAAAGTTGGGAGCAATCGAAGTCGGTGATCGAAGTACGTAGCTTTCTGGGCTTAGCTGGTTATTATCGGAGATTTGTGGAAGGATTTTCTCGAATCGCTACTCTGTTAACTCAACTGACTCGGAAAGATATAAAATTCGTATGGAACGAGGAATGCAAGAAGAGTTTCCAAGAACTCAAGAGGAGACTCATTTCGTCACCTGTTCTGACAATACCATCTGGTTCGGATGGATTTGTTATCTAGAGTGATGCTTCAGGCAAAGGGTTAGGATGTGTTCTAATGCAACATGGGAAAGTCATAGCCTATGCCTCGCGAAAACTTAAAGAATATGAGAGAAATTATCCTACTCATGATCTAGAGTTGGCAGCAGTCATTTTCGCGCTAAAGATCTGGAGACACTATCTATATGGGGAGAAAGTGGAGATATATTCAGATCATAAAAGCCTCAAATATTTTTTCACCCAAAAGGAACTCAACATGCGGCAACGACGATGGCTCAAGCTGTTGAAAGACTATGACCATACCATTCAATACCATCTTGGAAAAGCGAACGTGGTAGCTGACGCATTGAGTAGAAGATTATATGTGGGAGCGAGTGCGATGTTGTTAACACAAAGGCCCATTTTGTGTGATTTACAAAAGATGAGGATAGAATTCAAGACTCCGGGGACCCATGAGATGATTTCAAGTATACGCATAGAACCAACTTTAATTGATAAAGTTAAAGTTTCTCAAGCCACAGACCCGGAGCTGATGCGTATGAAGAAGAAAGTACAAGAAGGTGTTATCCCAGAAGCAAGAATCGATGAAGAATGAATACTTCGAGTCAACTCCAGACTTTGTGTTCCTAACGACTCTGATTTGAAGTACAAGTTCATGATGGAGGCACACAATACACCGTTTGCAATCCATCTTGGAAGTACCAAAATGTATCGTGATCTTCGACATATATTTTGGTGGAACAATATGAAGAGAGAAATCGCGAAGTTTATCTCAAGGTGTTTAACTTGTCAACGTGTAAAGGCAGAGCATCAAGTGCCTAAGGGTCCATTGCAACCACTTGAGATTCTGAAATGGAAGTGGGAACACATTACCATGGATTTCGTTACGGGTCTTCCCACAGTTTCTCAAGGCATAAATGCTATTTGGGTTATTGTTGATAGATTAACTAAGTCTGCTCATTTCTTGCCGATACAGAAGACTTATTCCCTTGAACGTCTTTCTCGTATGTACGTAAATGAGATTGTGAGATTGCATGGCATGCCAGTATCCATAGTTTTGGATCGTGACCCAAGATTCACTTCAAGATTTTGGGTTAGCTTGCAAAAAGCTATGGGCACGCAGTTCTGATTGATTTGGCCAAAGATACCATCTTTAAACAGATGGACAATCAAAGTGGACTATTCAAACTCTTGAAGATCTATTAAGACTCTGTGTCCTAGACTTCAAAGGGAGTTGGGATAAGTATTTACCATTGGTGGAATTCTCCTACAACAACAGTTATCAGGCAAGTATAGGTGTGGCTCCATTCAAAGCATTGTATGGACGAAAGTGTCGCTCTCCAGTATATTGGGATAAGGTGGGTGAAGGAAAATTTTTAGGACCAGAGCTGGTACGTATTACTATAGAAAAGATCCAAATGATTCGGAAATGTATACAAACGACACAGGATCGACAAAAGAGTTATGCGGATCTTCATCGAAAGGATGTGGAATTTAGTGTTGGGGATCATGTATTGTTACGTGTTGCTCCATGGAAGGGAGTTACAAGATTTGGAAAGAGAGAAAAACTCAATCCATGATTTATTGGTCCATTTCAGATTCTTGACCGAGTAGGAAATGTGGCCTATAGACTCGCGTTACCTCCAAGTATGTCTTGTGTTCATAATGTTTTTCATATATCTATGCTTTGTAAATATGTGAAAGACCCGAACCACATTATTGAGTTAGAACCGGACGAGATAGCCGAAGACTTAACGTATGAGGAGGTACCTATCAAGATTTTGGATTGAAAGGAGCATGTCCTACGCACAAAAGTCATACCCCAAGTCAAAGTTTTGTGGAGAAACTATGCTATTGAGGAAATGACCTGGGAGTTGGAAACGAAAATGAAAGCGAGGTTTCCTCACCTTTTCAAAACTCTAGGTACGTACGTCAATTTCGAGGACGAAATTTTATAAGGAGGGGAGGTTGTAAGACCCCAACTTATTATAAATGAAATTAAATTTCCTCTATTTATTATTTTGAAATAGTAAGGGTTGATTTGATTAATATGGTTAGTTATTGGTAAAATGCGCAAATATTTCAAATAAGTAAATGGTTATAAAATATTCATTGTTGTCGGGGAATATTCGTTTGGTCATGGAATATTCTTCTTTGTTGGGAATATTCGCATGACTTGCCAATGACCTTATGGGCCCCATAACTCAGATGTCGATTGGATGAAGAAAATGACAAATATAAGTTGTTTATAATTGGCGTAGTTATTCTGATTAATCTTGTTGGAATACCCTAAATTGGTTAAAACACAAGTTATTACGACATTGCACTAATTATTGATTCTTACGTAAGAAGGCACTACTCAATAATTATTACAGTAATTACTGTTCAATATTTTATTTTATTGATTCAATAATTGCTACGTTGATATGTTATATTATTGTTGTTTTAATAATTGTCACTACACAGTATTTTCCATTATCAGATCAATAATTCATATTTTTTGAATAATATTATTAGATAGCATTATTGGAAATGTCTAGAAAGTTCTGTCTAAGGAGAGGTTTGGTCACCTTATTGCGCGCCAGTAAGGAGAAATCCTTTTTGAAAAGCCCCCTCTTTCTTGTGAACGGCTTGGTTGTCAGTATTGTGATTCTGTAATATTATTTGTGAATAATTAATTATTAATTTATATGATAAGGAAAATATACATTTTATGTGGATATAAATGGAGAAAATTTTTAATGTGACAATTGTTGAACATTGGTATTTTATCTTTTCTAATAAAATAATTCATTTAAATATATTATTATATTATAATAATGGTGATATTTTTACAATGAATGTGGGATATATGAATAAATGAGGAGGAAGAGTATTTTTGTTACTAAAAATATTTAAAACATGTTTTTCATGTTTGTGGACCCCATTTCTTGACTGAAATTTGATTATAGCTTGTAAAATCGTCCGTATGGGGATTTCGGTCAATTTTTATTTGGAATTTAGAAAAACTTAAACTTACAAAGTTATAGAGAATTGAATTTCCTATGGAATTGACATAAGATTCGAATTTTTCTGATAAAAGGGCTATTTATTATGAATTATTGAAGTTCCGGAATTATTGATTTTTGGAGTTTTAAATAATTTTTTATGAAAAACATTTTTTGTGAGATGGTGGGCCCCACTTGTGTAGTTAATGTGCTGAAATTGAATTGTTAAAGTGGGCGTAGGAATTTTAATAAATATATTAATATTTTATTAAATTTTCTGTTTTGGTGTTCTAAGCATTTTCCTATAAATAAGGTGCTTAGGTTAGAATTGAAAATCACACCAGAAACTAAAGTTTTCTCTCTCTATATTATCGAGCGTATTCTTGTGAGTATTTTGATACTTTGAGTGTTGCTATACGGTGCAAGTTCCTTCAACACTATATCTAGTATTCCAGTTAGAAGTACTGTGTGACGCCCCCAAAACAGGTATACATCACCCATCTTGAGTCGCCAAATACATCGTAGAGAATACAAATACAAGCTTAATTATACAAACGTCATGTAATATACGACAAAACATAACTGAAAGTTTAAACATGAATATTGCCTTCTAGACAATATCCACTCTCAAATAGAGTCATCATTACATTTATTGTCACACTATTTTATAGAATAGTGAGGACTACTAATACACCATCTCGACCATCACTCCGTTCCCCGACTAGTCCCGGCTACGTTCTCATTTCCTGAAGAGAACAATGAAAGAAAAAAGGTGAGCTCAACTAGCCCAGTAAGAAATATTATGACTAAGATAATGCAGGATAAATTATCATTAGCCTTCAACAATGTTAAACTGATAAAATACAATAGACATCAAGTTTAACTGCAACGGAATAAGCAATCCATTAGAAGAGTCAAGTAGAGCATGATATCTACTATCTTCTATGATTTAAAATGTTTTCATCAATTTTATTGCTGAGACTCAGCTTAATAAATAAACCACATCATCGAGTCATCCCTGCACTACGGGCCAAGGATATTCATTAATTCATCAATGGTCATGACTATACCGAATAATCCATGGTCATAATCATACCAAAAACTGTCCATCAATGCACTACAGGCCACTCAGGACTTTTATCACATCATTTATAACATTACAGGTCATGATTATACCGAATAATCCTTGGTCATAATCATACCAAGTCCATCTATACACGTAAGCCAAAGATGACTTTCATCACAATATAAGAATGAGGATGATGACAATGACATAATAATTCAATAAAACAAATTCAAGGATAAATTTTAAAGATTTTAAATTTTAGTTTATCCAGAAATCAATAATGTCCAAATTGTCAACATGATACTTCTTTGTGGAGTGAAATTCAAGAATGTTCAGAAGAATATTTCCAAGAAAAGATACTGGATGAAGCGCAAATATCCAGGATATTCTACTAATTTCATGGAGTATAGAAGCCAAAACTTTAACCCATCGAGTATAATAGAATATATGAAGCGCAAGCAATTTTAGCGCCATGCGGTAATCCACGTAAACATATCATTTCCACAATTTAATAAGGAATGAATATGAAGGATCATTCACCATGCATGCGGTAATCCACATAGACAAGTTATTCCAATGTAATAATAAAGAACGGAATAATGTAAGAATTCACAAAGCGTGCGTAATCCAGATAAACAAAAGTTATTCCAACAGAATAATAAAGAATGGAATTAGTCATGCAGAAACCGCATAGGCAGGATATTCCAACATAATAATAAAGAATGGAACTGTGTCACGTAATCCGTGTCCGCGATGCAGGATATTCCAACAGAATAATAAAGAATGGAATAACAACAAAATTCACCATGTATGTGGTACTTCGCATAGACAGGTTATTCCAACAAAATAATAAATAATGGAACCAGGTCATGCGTAATACGCACAAACATGATATTTCAACAGAATAATAAAGAATGGAATAATAACAGAATTCACCATGTATGTGGTACTTCGCATAGACAGGTTATTCCAAAAGAATAATAAATAATGGAATCAGGTCATTCGTAATACGCAAAAACAGGATATTCCAACAGAATAATAAAGAATGGAATAACAGAAGAATTTTACCATGTATGCGGTACTTTGCATAGACAGGTTATTCCAACAGAATAATAAATAATGGAATAACAGAATAATTTCACCATGTATGCGGTACTTCACATAGACAGGTTATTCCAATATAATAATAAAGAATGGAATAACAATCCTTACGAGTATTGGACGAAAATAACTCTCTTCATGAATACGAAAGAATAATACCCCTTACCTTAGAAAGAAGAGTATTCCAACTGGTAGGGCGAGGATATTCTTGAAGAAAACTTATACTGTTTTCTACGTTCAAAGCTTTCTTAAACTCTAAAGAAATACGCTCAAGATTATAGAAGAAGAATTATCTGAATTTCTGGTGTGCTTTTCCATTCTAACTAAGCATCCTATTTATAGGAGAATGGAAATGATACTATGCAATATAATATAATATATATATATATATATTATTTAAAACCTAATAAAATAAATAATTTATAAAAGTATTCTGTTTTATATAAAAAGATTTTACTATGCAAACACTATACAAGCACTTATGCAAACACTATGCATAATAAAATATAATATATTCTATTTATAATCTAATAAAATAAATAAATTTATAAAAGTATTACATTTTATATAAAAGATTTTACTATGCCAACACTATGCAGGCACTATGCAAACACTATGCATAATAAAATATATTATGTAAGACCCCGAAATTTTTAAATAAAAAAGGAATTTCCTTTATTTATTATTTTGAAATAGTAAGGGTTGATTTGATTAATGTGGATAGTTAAGGGTTAAATACGCAAATATTTCAAAATAAGCAAGTGGTTATAAAATATTCATTGTTGTCGGGGAATATTCGTTTGGTCGTGGAATATTAAATGCATCGTGGGAATATTCGCATGCGTGGTAGCTTGACCATGTGTGGGCCCCATAACTAAAAAAGCGATTGGATGAAGAAAACGACAAATATAAGTTGTTTAAAAATAATGGCGTAGTTATTACCGAATTATTATCTTGTTAAAATACCCGGTGGTTAAAAACACGAAGATACCTTGCGGTATTGCACCAATTGTTGATTCTTACGTAAGAAGGCACTACTCAATAATGGTTACGATAATTCTTCGCTCAATTATTTTATTGAGTTAATAATTGTCGTTGATATTTTATATTCTTTGTTGTTTCAATAATTGTCATTACAATTATTTTTCATTATCGAAGCAATAATTCATATTATCCGAATAATATTATTAGATAACATTATTGGCAATGTCTAGAAAGTTACATCTAATGAGAGGTTTGGTCACCTAATTGCATGCCCGAAGAAGAAGAAATTCTTATTGAAAGCCCCCTCTTTCTGGAGCGCACGGTTGTCAATATTGTGATTACGTAATATTATTTGTGAATAATTAATTATTGATTCATATGATGAGAAAAATATTGATTTTATGTGGATATAGATGGAGAAAATTTTTATTGTGACAATTGTTGAAAATTGATATTTTATCTTTTCTCGATAAAATAATTCATTTAAATATATTATTATATGTTAATAATATAATAATGGTGATATTTTTACAACGAATGTGGGATATATGAGTATACGAGGAGGAAGAGTATTTTTGTTGCAATAAATGTTTAAACATTTAAACATGTAAATTGGACCCCATTTATCGATCGAAATTTGATTATACCGTAAAATCGCCTGGTTTGTGGATTTGGTCAATTTCTATTTGGAATTTGGAAACACTTTCTTACGCAACGTTGTAGAGAATTGAATTTCCTATAAAAACTCGCATGAGATTCGAATTTTTTGATGAAAGGGCTATTTATTATGAATTATTGAAGTTTCAAGTTCAAATAATTGATTTTGGGAGTTTAAAATATTTTTGTAAGAAAAACGATTTTTGTTGTAATTGAGTGGCTCACATGTGTTATAAATGATCTGAAATCAGATTTCTAAGGTGGGCTTGAATATTTTAAGAAATATTATTATTTTATTAAATTTTCGCTTTGGTGTTCTAAGCATTTTCCTATAAATAGGTGCTTAGGTTAGAATTAAAAATCACACCAGGCTGAAGTTTTCTCTCTATATTATCGGCGTATTCTTGTGAGTATTTTGAGTATACTTTGAGTATTGCTAGGCGGTGTAAGTTTCCTTGAGACTATACCCGTATTCTAGCTAGAAATCTTGATCTTTCGAGGTAAGGGATATTGTTTTTTTGTAATGATATTATTTCTTCAATATCATTATCTTTGAAATGTTGATCCGAAGTTTTTATCAAATTTGGAACTTTTCATGTGTGGGGTTACTATTCATGGGTTACTATTCATGAGTTACTATTCACGAGTTACTATTTATGAGTTCTTATTCACGAGTTACTATTCACGAGTACTATTCATGAAGCGTGAAGATGTTTTTGTGGAATTTCTATCTTTTGGTGCCGGAGTTACTATTCACGATATATCGGCCTTTATTCACGATATCTGGAACTATTCACGTATACGGTACTATTCATAGAAAAATAAAATTTCTTCTTTTCGTCGTCAAAACATCTATTACGGATACTAACTCGATTGTATCCATGTTTTGATCATTCTTGAATTTTACACCACTATGATTATTTTGAGGTATTTTTGGACGTGGATAAAACCAAGTACGAATCCTTAATCCTTAATCCTTGTCATTTTGTTTCACTGGATTCGTTTCTTTAAAAAATATTTTCATCATCCTCGGTCTTAAATGATGATATTATGGAATATCTTTGGCACTGTAGTGCAAAGATGAATGATTTCTTAAGAATATCTTTTGGCTGTAGTGCAAAGATGAATGATTTCTGAAGAATATCTTTGCCTAGTAGTGCAAAGATGAGCAGTGTTTAAATGAACATGACCCGGTGATGAATATCTTTGGCCGATGGTGCAAAGATGAATATTTGATTCGGATGTATATTGATTGATGTTACTGGGGATAAAAGATGAGCGATGAACTTTTAAATTCATACATAGAAGATAGTAGTTTGCATTCTCTACTTAACTCTTCTAATGAATTATTATTTTCATTGCGAATATTGATTTAAAATTTGTTGTCTATTGTATTCTATTATATTTTTCCTGTTGAAGACTAACGATAATTTGTTGTATATTATCTTAGTCATAATATTCTTTCTTGAGCTAGTTGAGCTCACCCTTTTCCTTTTGTTCCATTTTTCTCGGGAGGCGAGAATATAGCGAGTACGAAGTGGGGGTATGGAGTGAAGGTTTTAGAAAGGATTGTTTAGTAGTCCTCACCATTTTGTAAAATAATGTATCAATAAATGTGATGAGGATTTATTTGAGTATAGATATTGTCTAGAAGATAATATTTGTATTCAAACTCACAGCTTTTCTTGTTGTAATAATAAAGTTGTAGTTGTTTACGTGCCATGTATTTGACAACTCGAGAATAGGTGATGTATACCTATTTTGGGGGGGCGTCACAGTTAGTATCGAGCTTAGGATATGATCTCTGGCGGAGATGGGGAATAGAACTAGGAGGGGAGAGGCGAGTAAATCCTTCGCTAGTGTGTCCTACCTAAGCTTATTTGTTAGTTGGTCGAAGATATAGGGATATTATATGATATTTTGATTTCCTTAATTAACCCTTGTTTTATGATGGTATTTGAGAATGTCGATCGAGAATATTAACAATGGAAATGAGACCGTGAAGATACTGTACTCACCAACGAGGAGAGCGTGCAACAGTGGCAATGTTCCTCCCGTGAACAACACCATTGAAGCGAGATGATGAACGAGGGATGTTTAGAAGTTTTTTTGCGATTCATAAAATCGACGAGGGAAACTTCGTGTTCAAAATCTGAGGAGGAAATGATAGCAATTCACGGGTTGTCACACCCAAGCGATTCAAAGAGTTGGGACCACAGAATTTAAGGGAAAGCAGATCCGATCATGGCGGAAACATGGGTCAAACAAATTACCAAGATATTCGATGTCTTGGGATGCACGGGAGAACGAAGGTTCCATTCGCCACCTTTATGTTCCGTGGCGAGGAGACTCATTGGTGGGAGTCTCGTGAAGCGTACTCCATCCAGCCACTTTTCAAAGATGTCTTGGGAGGCGTTTCAGAAGCTATTTAATGACAAATACTTTCGAAAGTGTTCGTATATGAAGGAAGTGGAGTTCATCGATTGGAACAAAACAAACATGGCGGTGTCTCGAGACGAGGCAAAGTTTGCAGAGTTATCCGAGTTTGCACCTCATTTGGTGGAGAATGAGGAGCGTATGGCGGATGTTTCTTAGAGGTTTGAAACCCAGATACGTCAAGATCTCATTTCTCATAAATTTTCTCTTTATTCGGATGTTATAAGCGAGGGCTCAATTATTAGAGCGAGATAACGAAAATACGGTCAATTTGAGGGACCACAACCGAGGATCGTATCGGAGATAGCGATCAATGTAGAATAATGATAACTGCGGAGAAAGAAAGCAGACGAGACGAAATGGTAACCACTACGGTGGTAATCATGGCCATGAAAATAGAAGAAGCGAAAGTCGGGAGGAGATTTTAAAAGAGGAGATTTAACAACGACTATGTAAAGATGATGCAGTCTTGGTTTAAAGAATGGTTCTAGGGAGGAGAACGACCACCGGTCGTATACTGCTAAAATGCGAAAAGAGGACATATCGGTCAAAGCGCCCTAACAGTTCAAGGTATGCTATAATTGTGGAAAGGAAGGACATATCGCTCGAGATTATACGATGAGCGAAACCTAGTTCGTGAGGGACGGTGACTCAAAAGATCGTCCCGAAAAGTCAAAGTCAACGATTCGGGAAGAGCGTTTGTTGTATTTCGGGTCATAATGCGAGGAACCCAAACGAGGTGATCACGGGTAAGCTATTTATAAATTCTTGCGAAGTTTATACCTTACTTGATCTGGGTGCTACCCATTCATTTATCTCTCCGCATGTGCTCAACATTTAAACTTGACTCAGGAGAAATTAGACTTTGACCTATCTGTGGAAACTCCGTTGGGAGAAACTTTCATCACATCCACTGTTTATAAATCTTGTTTGATTCAAGTTGGCACCATTACCTTACATTGACCTTATCTCTTTAAAGATACTTGCTTTTGATGTGATTTTAGGGATTGATTGATTAACTACTCATCATGCCAAAATTGATTGTTTTCGTAAGGTTGTTAGTTTTCATATTCCTAACCAACCTGACACATTATGCAATTCAAGCAACTAAACCATTAAAATCGATCACCGTCATATCTAATCATAAAGCTATTCGTTTATTAAAAACGGATGTCAAGCTTTCCTAGCCCATGTTATGGATTTGAATAAAGACACGTCAAATTTGAATAATATTCCTGTTGTTATTGACTTTCCGACGTATTTCAGAAGAACTTCCGTCTCACCCCCGAGCGTGAAGTTGAATTCTTTATTGATCTTGAACACGTACAAAGCCCATTTCTAAAACCCCATATCGAATGGCTCCTATTGAACTTCAGAGTTAAAGGTCCAACTACGAGGAATTGTTGGACATCGGTTTCATTAAATCTAGTACATCTCCTTGGGGTGCTCTGTTTTTATTTGTAAAGAAGAAAAGGCGGGAGTATGCGACTTTGTATTGACTATCGGGAATTGAACCATGTCACCATCAAGAATAGGTATCCTCTACCTCGTATTGATGACTTGTTTGACCCGATTGCAAGGGCACAATTCTTTTCAAAATCGATCTTCGATTCGGATATCATCGGTGAAGATTAGAAGGCGAGGATATTCAAAGCGCCTTGTAACTTCGGTATGGGCATTATGAATTCTTAGTCATGTCTTTCGGACTAACTAATGCTCCTGCGACTTTCATGGATATGATGAACCGAGTATTCAAGGAATATTTGGATCAATTCGTTGTTGTCTTTATTGATGACATCCTCATATATTCCAAAAGCCGTGAAGATCATGAGCACCATTTGAAAGTTGGTACTCAAAGGCTTCATGAAAAGCAGACTATATGCCAAATTGAAGAAATGCGAGTTCGGCTTGAGGAAGTAGCATTCCTTGGGCGCAATGGTGTCGAAACATGGAGTATCTGTTGATCCGTGAAGATTGAAGCAATACAAAGTTGGGAGCAACCAAGTCGGTGGATCAAGTACGTAGCTTTTGGGCTTAGTTTGGTTATTATCGGAGATTCGTGGAAGGGTTTTCTCGAATCGCTACTCCATTAACTCACTAACTTCGGAAGGATACAAAATTCGTTTGGAGCGAAGAATGCGAGAAAAGTTTCCAAGAGCTTAAGAGGAGACTTATTTAAGACTGTTCTAACAATACCATCCGGTTCGGATGGATTTGTTATCTCTGGATGATGCTTGAGGCAAAGGGTTATGATGTGTTCTCATGCAACGTGGGAAAGTCATAGCCTATGCCTCGCAACAACTTAAAAAGAGTATGAGAGGAATTATCCTACTCATGATCTAGAGTTAGCGTGATGCAAGTTTTAGCTTAAAGATATGGAGGCACTATCTATATGGAGAGAAAGTGGAGATATATTCGGACCATAAAAGCCTTAAATATTTCTTCACTCTAAAAGAACTCAACACGCGGCAATGACGTTGGCTCGAACTATTGAAAGACTACGACCACACTATTCAATACCATCCGAGTAAAGCGAACGTGGTAGGCGGCGCATTGAGTAGAAGATCATATGCGGAACAGTGCGATGATGTCAAGTATACGTAGAGCCAACTTTAATAGAAAAAGTTAAGGTTGCTCAAGCCGCCGAATCTTGAAATGTCGCGCATTATGAAGAAGAAAGTACAAGAAGGAGCTATTCTAGAAACGAGAACTGATGAAGAAGAAATACTTCGAGTCCACTCTAGACTTTGTGTTCCTAACGACTCTGATTTGAAGTAGAAGATTATGATGGAGGCACAAATACGCCATTTGCAATCCATCTCGGAAGTACTAAAATGTATCGTGATCTTGACATACATTTTGGTGGAACAATATGAAGAGAGAGATTGCAAAGTTTATCTCGATGTGTTTAACTTACCTTAACGTGTAAAGGCGAGCATCTTGTACCTAAGGGTCCGTTGCAACCACTTGAGATTTTGGAATGGAAGTGGGAACACATTACTATGGATTTCGTTACGGGTCTTCCTCCCTACGGTTTCTCAAGGCATCAATGCTATTTGGGTTATTGTTGATAGATTAACCAAGTCCGCTCATTTCTTGCCGATATGGGAGACTTATTCCTTGAACGTCTTGCTAGTATATGTACGTGAATGAGATTGTGAGGTTGCATGGCATGCCAAGTATCCATAGTTTGGATCGTGACCCAAGATTCACTTCAAGATTTTGGATTAGTTTGCAAAAAGCTATGAGCGCGGATTTGCGATTTAGTTGGCATACCATCCCCAAACAGACGGACAATCGAGAGGACTATTCAAACTCTTGAAGATCTATTAAGACTCGTGTCCTAGACTTCAAGGGTAGTTGGGATAAGTATTTACCATTGGTGGAATTCTCCTACAACAACAAGCTTATCGTGCAAGTATAGGTGTGGCTCCATTGAAGCATTATATGGACGAAAATGTCATTCTCCAATATGTTGGGATGAGGTGGGTGAAGCAACATTGTTGGGACCCGAGTTAATACGATATGATCACCGAAAAGATCCAAATGATTCGACAACGATACAAAGCGGCACAAGATCGACAAAAGAGTTATGCGGATCTTCATCGAAAGGACGTGGAATTTAATGTAGGGGATCATGTATTGTTATTGCGAGTTGCTCCATGGAAGGGAGTTACAAGATTTGGGAAGAGAGGAAAGCTCAATCCACGATTTATTGGTCCATTTCAAATTCTTGACCGGAAGTAGGAAATGTAGCCTATAGACTTGCGTTACCTCGAGTATGTCTCGTGTTCATAATGTGTTTCATATATCTCGTACTTCGTAAATATGTGAAAGACCCGAACCACGTTATTGAGTTAGAACCGGGACGAGATAGCCAAGACTTAACGTATGAGGAGGTACTGTCCAAGATCTTGGATAGGAAGGAGCATGTCCTACGCCAAGAAAGGTCATACCACAAGTTAAAGTTTTGTGGAGGAATCATGCTATAGAGGAAATGACACGGGAATTGGAAGCGAAAATGAAAGTGAGGTATCCTCACCTTTTGAAACACCAGTACGTCACGCCAATTTCGAGGACGAAATTTCATAAGGAGGGAGGTTGTAAGACCAAATTTTTAAATAAAAAGGAATTTCCTTTATTTATTATTTTGAAATAGTAAGGGTTGATTTGATTAATGTGGATAGTTAAGGGTTAAATACGCAAATATTTCAAAATAAGCAAGTGGTTATAAAATATTCATTGTTATTAGGGGAATATTCGTTTGGTCGTGGAATATTAGATCGCGTAGGGAATATTAAATGACGGTAGCGTAGCGACCATGTGTGGGCCCCATAACTGAAAGCGATTGGATGAAGAAAACGACAAATATAAGTTGTTTAAAAATAATCTGGCGTAGTTATTCTGAATTATCTTGTTAAAATACGTTGGTTAAAACCCAAGTAGACACCGCAGATTGCACCAATTGTTGATTCTTACGTGAAGGCACTACTCAATAATGGTTATGAATTAATTCTTATTCGAAAGATTTTATTGAGTTAATAATTGCTGCGTTGATATTTTATATTGTTGTTGTTTCAATAATTGTCATTACACGGTATTTTTCATTATCGAAGCAATAATTCATATTATCTGAATAATATTATTAGATAACATTATTGGCAATGTCTAGAAAGTTCTGTCTAAGGAGAGGTTTGGTCACCTAATTGCGCGCCAGTAAGAAGAAATTCTTATTGGAAAGCCCCCTCTTTCTGGAACTGCCTGGTTGTCAATATTGTGATTCTGTAATATTATTTGTGAATAATTAATTATTGATTCATATGATGAGAAAAATATTGATTTTATGTGGATATAGATGGAGAAAATTTTTATTGTGACAATTGTTGAAAATTGATATTTTATCTTTTACGATAAAATAATTCATTTAAATATATTATTATATGTTAATAATATAATAATGGTGATATTTTTACAACGAATGTGGGATATATGAGTATACGAGGAGGAAGAGTATTTTTGTTGCAATAAATGTTTAAAACATGTTAAACATGCTCGGTGGACCCCATTTATTGGTTGAAATTTGATTATACCAATAAAAATCGCTTGGATTTGTGGATTTGGTCAATTTCTATTTGGAATTTGGAAAACTTTCTTCCGCAAAGTTGTAGAGAATTGAATTTCCTATAACAACTCATGTGATTCGAATTTTTTTGATGAAAGGGCTATTTATTATGAATTATTGAAGTTCAAGCTCAAATAATTGATTTTGGGAGTTTAAAATATTTTTGTAAGAAAAACGTTTTTTGTTGTAATTGAGTGGCTCACATGTGTTATAAATGATCTGAAATCAGATTTCTAAGGTGGGCTTGAATATTTTAAGAAATATTATTATTTTATTAAATTTTCGCTTTTGGTGTTCTAAGCATTTTCCTATAAAATAGGTGCTTAGGTTAGAATTAAAAATAACACTTTAAACTCAAGTTTTCTCTCTATATTATCGAGCGTATTCTTGTGAGTATTTTGAGTATACTTTGAGTATTGCTAGGCGGTGCAAGTTTTCTTCAAAGACTATACCCTTAGTATTCTAGCTAGAAGCACCGATCTTTCGAGGTAAGGGATATTGTTTTTTTTGTAATGATATTATTTCTTCAATATCATTATCTTTGAAATGTTGATCCCGAAGTTTTATCAAATTTGGAACTTTTTCATGTGGGGGTTACTTATTCATGGGTTACTATTCATGAGTTACTATTCACGAGTTACTATTCACGATTCTTATTCACGAGTTACTATTCACGAGTACTATTCATGAAGCGTGAAGATGTTTTTGTGGAATTTCTATCTTTTGGTGTCTGAGTTACTTATTCACGATATCGGCCTTTATTCACGATATCTGAGACTATTCACGATATCTGGTCTTATTCATAGAAAAATAAAATTTCTTCTTTTCGTCAAAACATCTATACGGATACTAACTCGATTGTATCCATGTTTTGATCATTCTTGAATTTTACACCACTATGATTATTTTTGAGGTATTTTTGGACGTGGATAAAACCAAGTACGAATCCTTAATCCTTAATCCTTGTCATTTTGTTTCTTTGGATTCGTTTCTTTAAAAATATATTTTCATCATCCTCGGTCTTAAATGATGATATTATGGAATATCTTTGGCTCAGTAGTGCAAAGATGAATGATTTCTTAAGAATATCTTTGGCACAGTAGCAAAAGATGAATGATTTTGAAGAATATCTTTGGCCCGTAGTGCAAAGATGAACAGTGTTTAAATGAACATGATTAATGATGAATATCTTTGGCGATGAGTAAAGATGAATATTTGATTCCAGATGTATATTGATTGATGTTACAGGGATAAAAGATGAGCGATGAACTTTTAAATTCATACATAGAAGATAGTAGTTTGCATTCTCTACTTAATTCTTCTAATGAATTATTATTTCATTGCGAATATTGATTTAAAATTTGTTGTCTATTGTATTCTATTATATTTTTCCTGTTGAAGACTAACGATAATTTGTTGTATATTATCTTAGTCATAATATTCTTTCTTGAGCTAGTTGAGCTCACCCTTTTCCTTTTTGTTCCATTTTTCTCGGGGAGGCGAGAATATAGCGAGTGCACGCAGTCGGGGTATGGAATGAAGGTTTTAGAAAGGATTGTTTAGTAGTCCTCACCATTTTGTAAAATAATGTATCAATAAATGTGATGAGGATTTATTTGAGTATAGATATTGTCTAGAAGATAATATTTGTATTCAAACTCACAGCTTTTTTCTTGTTGTAATAATAAAGTTGTAGTTGTTTCTGTACCATGTATTTGACAACTCAGAATAGGTGATGTATACCTATTTTGGGGGCGTCACATATTATATTCTATTTATAATCTAAAAAAATAAATAACTTTATAAAAGTATTCTGTTTTATATAAAAAGTTTTCTGTTTTATTATTTTTATAATAATAATAAAACAAAAATCATCATCATTATTATAATTCACACTATTAATCGACCAGGTCGTTCCCAGGAAAGTGGGGGCTTTCCAATAAGGATTTCTCCCTATTGGCGCGCAATTAGGTGACCAAACCTCTCCTTGGCAGAACTTCTAGACATCGTCAATATTGCAAATAATAATATGAATAACTTCGTCGTCTCAATTATTGATTTATTAATATATAAAATATTGACAATAATTGAATCAAATAACGTGAGATACTATGTAGCAATTACTGTAGTAATAATTGAACAAAACTGAGTGACTTCTTACGTAAGCATCAATAATCAATCTGGTGTGCTACTTATGAAACCCGCGCAGACATCTTGTAATTTTACTACCGAGTAGTTCAACAGTTTTAACGGTAAAACTTCCGCCGTTATTTTCATAAAAATATTTTTGTCGCTTTCTCAATCCAACAATAATTTCGTTGCGGGGTCCACCAATGATTGTACCGTCGTACGGATATTCCCCGACAAAAAGAATATTCCCTGACCAATCGAATATTATATAACAACTTGCATACTTTAAAAAATTTCTAAATATTACCCATAACTATAACATTATCTCAAATCCACACCATAATTTTAAAAAAAAAATATTTCGAGAAAATTAAATCTTTATTCGTAAAATTTGGAATTTTACATACTGTCTTTTTGAGGTAAGGGATGTTATTTTTTTTTATAAATGATATTATTTTTTCAATATCATTATGCCAGAATATTGGTAAGATTTTTCTTGTGAAATTCTTGTCTTTTAGTGTCGAGGTTACTATTCACATATACGGCACTATTCACGAATACGGCACTATTCACAGAAAAATTAAATTTTTGTTTTTTGTCCAAAATATCTATTATGGATAATAGCTTTGATTGTATCCATGTTTTGGTCTTCATTCTTGAATTTTACTTCACTATGGTTATTTATGAAGTATTTTTGAACTTGGATTGTTTGAAGTACGAATCCTTAAATTTTGTTCTTTTGTTTCACTGGATTCGTTTCTTTAAAATATTTTTCATCATCCTCAGTCCTAAATGATGATATTGCTGAATATCTTTGGTCTGTAGTGCAAAGATGGATGATTTTCTTATGAATATCTTTGGCCCGTAGTGCAAAGATGTACAGGTGTTGAGATGAACATGACCAATTGATGAATATCTTTGGCATGTAGTGCAAAGATGACTATTTAATTCAAGATGTATATTGATTGATGTTACAGGGATAAAATATTGATGATGGACTTTTAAAATCATAGAAGATAGTAGATTTCATTCTCTACATAACTCTTCTAATGAATTATTATTTCCGCTGTGAATATTGATCTAAAATTTGTTGTCTATTATATTCTATCATATTTTTCCCTGTTGAAGACTAAAGATAATTTGTTTTATATTATCTTAGTCATAATATTCTTTACTGGGCTAGTTGAGCTCACCCTTTTCCTTTTTGTTCCATTTTTCTTCTCAGGAGGCAAGAATGTAGCGAGTACTAGTCGAGGTTTTTAAACTGTGAGTTTATGTGTTGTCGTATTTTGCATGACAATTGTATTAATAAAGTTGTAGTTGTTTCTGTACCATGTATTTGGTGACTCAGAATGGGTGATGTATACCTATTTTGGGGGCGTCACTGTCCTCATTACAATTATTATCACACTATTTCACAGAATAGTGAGGACTACTAAAACAACCATCTGGACAGTCAATCCGTTCCCCGACCAGTCCCAGCTATATTCTCATTTCCTGAAGAGAACAGTTTAAGAAAAGGGTGAGCTCAACTAGCCCAGTAAGAAATATTATAACTAAGATAATGCATAATAAATTATCGTTAGCCTTCAACAGTGTTAAACTGATAAAATACAATAACATCAAGTTGAATTGCAGCGGAACAAGAAATCCATTAGAAGGGTCAAGTAGAGCATGATATCTACTATCTTCTATGATTTAAAAAGTTTTTCTTCAAATTTATCGTTGAGACTCAGCTTAATAAATAAACCACATCATCTAATCATCCCTGCATTACGGGCCAAGGATATTCATGTAATCATTAATGGTCATGATTATACTGAATAATCTCTGGTCATAATCATACCAACAACTGTCCATCAATACACTACGGGCCAATGAGGAATTTTACTACATCATTTGTAACATTACAGGTCATAATTATACCGAATGATCCCTGGTCATAATCATACCAATCAACAGTCCATCTATGCACGTAAGCCAAAGATGACTTTCATCACAATATAAGCATGAGGATGATGACAATGATATAAGCATTAATCAAACGAAATCAAGGATAAATATTAAAGGCTTTAAATTTATCCAGATTTTAAAAATATCCAAATTGTCAATATGATACTGCTTTGTGGAGTAAAATTCAAGAATAATATTTATGTATCAAAAATAATTTGGACAAAAAAGAAATATATTTTTTGGGTGAATAGTACCCCGTAAATAGTACCCTATGAATAGTACTTTGGAAATAGTACCTTGTGAATAGTACCGCAGCATGAAAAGTGCCCCAAATACCCGAGTGAATAATATTCGAGAGAATAGTAATCGGGTGAATAGTAACCCATGAATAGTAACTCATGAATAGTACTCTGGCATGAAAAGTGCCCCGAATACCCGAGTGAATAATATTTGAGTGAATAGTAATTGGGTGAATAGTAACCCGTAAATAGTAACTCGTGAATAGTATTCTGGCATAAAAAGATCAATAATTACCAAGAAAGCTCAAAATAATATTTCCATGAAAAGATACTAGATGTAGCGCAAATATCAATGATATTCTACTAATTTCACAGAGTATAGAAGCAATACTTTAACAGAATGAGAGTATAATCAGGAATATGAGATGAAATAATATTACTCACACACTATAGAGTATGGAAGAAATATTATTCCTTGTGAATATTGAACAAAAATAATATCCCTTACGACTGTTGAACGAAAATAATATTCATACGAATATTGAACGAAGATGATATTCCTTACGAATATTGAATGAAAATAATATTCATACGAATACGAAAAATAATATTTCTTCAGAATATGAAATATATAATACCCCTTACCTCAGAAGAAGACTGGATACTGAAATAGTGAAGTGGCGGACTTCTCTTCTTCTTTCTCTCTATAACTTCTCTCTCTATAGCTTCTCTCTCTATAATTGCTCTTGTAAGTCTTAGTGAATTGGTGAGAATGAAGGAAGAATGAGCTTGTATTTATAGAAAAATATAGTTTCGATAATTACACATTTTGGGGCTCAAAATATTACAGTATAATACCTTCATCTTTTCCTTCATTTTTAATTTAGTCCTGCAAGTATTATCTGAAAGTAGTATGCACACAAGCCAATCATGTTTGATGATAAAGCATATACTTTGTAACAATCTTATTCATTTATTAATAAAAAGTATTAATTTATTAAAGGCTTTTAATTATCTACATGATCTTTGTTTTTTATAATATGTGATAAACCCATAGTTTTAAGCAATGCTTTTAGAATAATGATGATGATCATTCTAATGAGATCTAAATTCTTAGAAAGATTAAAAACTAAAATAGTTCCCAATCATTGGATTACTAAATTGGGGATTAGTGAATCCGGATAGATTGGGTACATACGTTCTTGCTTGCTCGTTGGATGAGGATGATTGATCTCATGATCATTTGTGTGGAGACACTAAAGCAAGTATGTAGGTGCTTATTAGAGAATAAGTTCCTTTGAGCGTGGCTCGCTAAGGAATACCTAATGGAGTTTTATTTGCTGTCAATAGGAATTCTGTAGTGATAGTAGTACAAGTAATCCTTGGACTTGAGATCATCATAGTATCTTGTGTATGATGAGTTATACTTTGACTTATTCCTTAAGACCCTTAGGGTATATCAAATGTAAGACCAAGAATTTTATGAAATAAAAGTATTCAATTTTCCTATTTAGTAAATGGTTAAATTGATAAAAGGTTAAAGTTAAGGGTGATATATGAATTTTTTTCAAAATAAGCAAGTGGTATAAAATACTTATTGTTGTGGGGAATATTCGTTTGGTCGTGGAATATTCTTTACGTTGGGAATATTAAATGCGACGCGTAGAACCATTTGTGGGCCCCATAACAGAATAACTGTCGGATGAAGAAAATGACAAGTTTGAGTTTTTATAAATAACGGCGTAATTGTTATCGTTAACACTGTTGGAATACCTAGTGGGTAAAGTAAAATGTCTGGCGTTGTTGAACAGTAGCACACGGTATTGCACAATATTTTTGAATTATTGATTCTTACGTAAGAAGGTACTACTCAATAATTGTTACAGTAATTATTGTTCAATATTTTATTTTATTGATTCAATAATTGCTGCGTTGATATTTTATATTATTGTTGTTTCAATAATTATCACTGCACAATATTTCTCATTATCAGATCAATAATTCATATTATTTGAATAATATTATTAGATAGCATTATTGGCAATGTCTAGAAAGTTCTGTCAAGGAGAGGTTTGGTCACCTAATTGCGCGCCAGTAAGGAGAAATTCTTATTGGAAAGCCCCCTCTTTCCTGGGAACTGCCTGGTTGTCATTATTGTGATTCTGTAATATTATTTGTGAATAATTAGTTATTGATTTATATGATAAGAAAATATTTATTTGATGTGGATATAAATGATGGATTTATTTATGTATTTATAAGTGAAGGAATTAAAGATGAGGTGTTTTTTATCGGTATTTGTCGAAATGGAGAACAAAATATGGGATTTTCGGAAAAATTAGTTTATTACTTGATTTTGTAAAATCCATAACTCTTTGTGTATAATGAGTTAAGAGATGAGCCATATATCAAAAGAAAGCCCTAGAAGTAAGCTAACTGTAGAAATTTGAATCACCCAAAAATTCTTTGTAGATATTTCGTGGTGAAATTTTGAATGAAACTGGTCCGAAGGACTAATAGTCCGAAAAATCAGTGTTCTTCAGCTATATTGCGTGAGTTATAAATTTTGATCCGACCGTTGGATCGTTGTAATTTTTGGATATGTTATACATATATAAGTTGAGTATATGTCCACAAATTTTGAACCGTTAAAAATGAACGTATGATTTGTTATGAATTTTAAGAGGTAAATGATTCGGAAATTAGGTTTTGGTGGAAAATTCTAGAATTGAGTGGGCCCCACTCTTGGTTGTTGGGGAAGATGGCTGATTTTTGGTGGGTGGAATAGTAGCAGGTAAAGCCATCAGGTAGCAGGTCAAGTCTGCTTCGGCGGGCTAACATTTTCCTATAAATAGAGGGCTAAGTTAGAATTGAAAATCACACCAGAAACAAGTTTTCTCTCTTTCTCTCTAGATTATTGAGTGTAATTTGTGAGTATTTAGATACTTGGCGAGTTGATATTCATCAGTGCAAGTTTCCTTCAGCGTCATATCCGATATCCTGTCAGAAGTGCTGCTCTTTTGAGGTAAGGGATAGTAAGGGATATTATTTTTTTTTTATAATGTTATTATTTCTTCAATATCATTATGTTGAAATATTGATCTGAAGTTTTTATCAAATTTGGAACTTTTTCATGTCGGGGTTACTATTCACGAGTTACTATTCACGAGTTACTATTCATGAGTTACTATTCACGAGTACTATTCATGAAGCGTGAAGATGTTTTTTTGTGGAATTTCTATCTTTTGGTGTCGGAGTTACTATTCACGTATCCGGACTATTCACGGTATCTGACTATTCACGAATACGGCACTATTCACCGAAAAATGAAAATTTTTCTTTTCGTCTAAAATATCTAGTCTGGATACTAGCTTTGATTGTATCCATGTTTTGATCATTCTTGAATTTTACACCACTATGATTATTTTGAGGTATTTTTGGATGTATAGATTGAGAGTTATGAATTTTATGAGAAAAGACTATTTTAAAAGTAACCGCTTATAACTCCTTGTGATTAACTCCAAAATTGATGAAATTTTTTATTGAGAGTACATCTATATAATATTAATATACTGATGTAAATTTCAGAATTTTTGGATAAAAGTATAATTTATGATAAATGTTTAAATATTAAATTGGTTTTGGCCATACGAAAAATAGTAAATGAATTTTAAAATTTCGAGAAAATATATATTCAATATGGGACTATTTTATGCTAAATCCCAGAATAAAAATATTTTTAGAACTGATTTGGTATTTTTCATGAAAATGTTCTAGTTATGAGCAAATGAATTAAATATGTTATGTGAAGTAAGAAAATTAGAAAATATGATTTTATGGTTTGAGAATCATATATGAGGTATATGCTGATTTTTGATGATGGTTTTAGTTATTGGTGATGAAATTTTATGAGTTTGGCATTTTATGATGATTAAATGCATTAATTAGTAAAGTGTAAACAATTTAATTAAATTGTTTATAAGTTTGAGAAATGATTAAAATATTATTATAATATTAATAATATTAGATTATGAGAGATTTCTAAGTGATTTATAATATTTGGATTAAGGTGTTATAAATATAGATATGAATTTTATTATGAAACTTTATCTTTTCGTGTCGAGAGTTTATATGCACGTATATGGGACTATGTCACGAATCACGGAGTCTTATTCACAACAAATTGGTTTCTTCTCGACCAAATTATCATTGATTTATGAATCTTACTCTTGAAATTAAAACCATGTTTTGATTATATTATTTTTATATAACATTCTTATAACCCTAATGATGATATTTCTCTTTGACTTGAGTGTAAAGATGGGTAGATTATTGGTATGATCGTGACCATAGGTTCTCTTTGACCGATGAGTGCAAAAGTTGAATTGTTGGTGGTATGATCATGACCATTGAATTTACAATTGAATATTTTTAGCTTAAGTGCAAAGGTGAATTGATCAACATGGTTATAATTATTGTTATATAACCACCGAAATGATTATGTATTTCGTTGATATATGAATATCTTTGGCTCGTTGTGCAAAGATGACTGTTGTTGAATATCTTTGCTTTGTAGTGCAAAGATGAATTATTGATGAATATCTTTGGCTCGTAATGCAAAGATGACTGTTGTTGAATATCTTTTGCTTTGTAGTGTAAAAGATGAATTATTGATGAATATCTTTGGCTCGTAATGCTGAAGATGATTTTGTTGTTGAATATCATTTGCTTTGTAGTGTAAAGATGAAGCTGTTGATGAATATCTTTGACGAAGTGGTGCAAAGATGAATTTATTAGTATGATTATGAGCAGGAGGCGTGATTTGGTATAACCATGATATTTGATGTTTGTGTAAAGGCGGTGATGAAAATTATCTTCGTCCGGATGAGAAGAGGAATTTAGAATCACAATTATGATTATGAGTTATTCATATGATTGTGGAAAGGGCTGTTGATTGATGTTACTGGGGATAAAATATTGTTGGTGGACTTTTAACGTGGGAAGACAATAGACTTTATAGTCTATTTGACTCTTTTAATGGATTGCTCGTTCATTTGCAACTATGGTTGAAAAGTTTTATCATCTACCATATGTTCTAAATCTACGATTCATTCTTGATGAAGACTATTGATAATTTATTTATCTTTAGTCATAATATTATTTTCTTGAGCTAGTTGTGCTCACCCTTTTGTTTCACAATTCCTTTCGGGGTAATAAAAGTGTATAATTTGGGTTGCCCGGGGATAACAAGGAATAGAGCGGTGGTCTATAGTTGTTGAGGTTCTCCTAAAAGAGTATGAAAATAATTTTATTGAGGGCTTTAGTGTGTTGTATTTTATACATCATTTAATAGTTATTTTTGGTGAATTAAATAGGGTTTGAACCCAACTTTGGAAGGGTGTTTTGTCACTATCATACAAGATGTCTAATGACATACAAACTTCGTGTTATCATAAGACATGGTTGTGCTCATCCACTTCTTTGAGTATATTTACAAGCACTACCTATATAATCTTGGTGTTTGTTTGGAGTATAATACCAAATTAGAGGCGGTGGAGATAATGATATGTCAAGAGAAGACTCGCCATTGGGAAGAATATGATAGTAATCTTCTTGTTTTTCTTTGGGGTCTATTAGATTGACCAAGGATAATTCGTGGCCATATGATATCTACCATAACCTAAAAGCATGGCCTCCCATATACGAAGGTTTCCTTGAGCACTTCCCAAAGATTCTAATTTTAAAACAGCAGGTTTTGACTATACCTTTATGTAAGGTGTCATTGTGACGTGCTACAATTGGTATATATTTGTATCCAAACTCACAAAGATATGTGTTGTTGTATTTTGCACGATAATTGTTGTAATAAAGTTGTAGTTGTTTTTCTGTACCATGTATTGACGACTCAGAATGGGTTGGATGGAATGGACCTATTTTGGGGTCGTTACATCAAAGGATATGCTTGGGTATAATAAGTTGTACATGGAGATAATGTATGATCAATAAAGAATCTACCACTTCTAATAAAAGAAGAGAAATGTCTATGTGATTCGATAAATGACAACCCAGTAGTCCTTGGCGAATGCGAATGAAATTAGAAAGGAGTTTCTAATTTGCATTATTTGGAGTTGTGCATTTAAGAGTCGAAATACATATAATTAAATAAAATAAGACTTGATAGTAATTCCATGTCTTATATTTAATTGGGACATTGTATGGTGGAAGGATTGAATTATGCAGTAACTATTTACTCAAAGGTTCTTTAATGATTAATGTTGAAATCTATATTATACGGAAAGTCGTTGATCATTTAGGGAGGCTTATCCTATTGTAGAATAAATATTATTTAAATAAATTAATTATTTAATTTATTTATTTAAATAAGATTAGAATTATTCTAATTGATTTATTCACAATAGGTTTTAATATGGAGAACCTAAAAGGGTCACACCATAAAAGGAAGAATAATTGTTTAAGAAGTAAATGGCATAATCGTAATAATATGTTATGTATATTTAATTTAATCTATGGTGATAGAATAAATTAAATAGCTTAATATTATTATTTAATATTTTAGAAATATTAAATATAAATTAATAAGAGAGTCTTATTAATATTATTACAATTATTATTATTTTAATTTCTAAAAGAGTTTAGGAATTAATTTAATATAAGTACTCTCATTTATTCCTAATTGGATTAGGAAGGAAAATTAGTTAAAGGAGTTTAATTAATTATCCCTAATTAGATTAGGGAGCTTAATTAATTAAAATAATTTAATTAATTAAATAAATCCCAATTCCTTAATTGTTAAGGTGGGTTGCCCACATCTATAAATAAAGAGAGTCTTATTATGGGTGATATGGGTTGTTGACTTTAACAACTTGTCGTAATAATTCAATTGTTGGGAGAGTACACCTTTTCTATAGAGATAGAAAAACTAGGGGTTTAGCCAACCACCCCTTCTTCTTGAATTTTCTTCTTCCTTGGTGGATCACCTCTAGAGGCCAAACATTTGGGTGGCTAGCGTTGATAAAGGAAGGAACCAAACCCGGTGGATTCAAGATTGAGCGAAAGGATTTGGAGGTGAACTTGTACTGAGGAAGCTCGATCTTGAGGGTATGATTTATTCTTTATCTTTTCGTTTAATTAATAATTATGCATAAAGGGTGATTCGGGTTTATGGTTTGTAAATTTTTAAACTCTGATTTTTACACGCTTCCGCTTAATTTTGCAATTTTGATTGCGTTATGAATATTACAAACCTAACAGTGGTATCAGAGCCAAACCTTTATGCGAATTATTAATTGTTTTAATTTGGTATGTATATTGATATGTGTTTAGAACAATTTAATTGGGCATAATTTTATTGTATAAAATTTATTAAAAAAAAAATAAAAAAAAAAACGTGAAGATGGAATTTCGGCAGAACATAACTCACGGAATTCAAAGCCTAACAAAATAAAGGCCACGGTAAGTTTTTTTTTTTTATTGATGCAAGGAAGTCAGGTTTCCAATCCTGCAGCATGGTCACGTGAAAAGCAGGATACCCAAAAAAAAAAAAAAAAAAAAAAACTTTCGTGGCACATGGATTTCAAGTTAACAGGATTCATCCCACATTTTTATTATATATATATTACGGTTATCATGTTATATATATATATATATATATATATATATATATATATATATATATAATAGTTATATATATATATACTATATATATATATATATTATTCTTAATTATTTTATAATTAAAATAAAATGTTTATTTTAATTTTAAAATAAAAAGTTTATTTTAATATTAAAATAAAATAAAAGGAGTTTATTTTAATTTTAAAATTGAATATTATATATATATATATATAATTATTTTAATCTTAAAATAAAATTTTATTTTAATTTTAAAATAAAAGGTTTATTTTAATCTTAAATAAAAGGTTTATTTTAATCTTAAATAAAAGGTTTATTTTAATTTTAAAATTAGAATTTCATGCTAACTAATTAGAGTTGGAATTGGATTCCATGATAACTAATTGGAGTTGAAATTGGATTTTATTTTTCCTAAAATAAAGGAGTTTATTTGTGAATAGGGAAGTAAATCCATCTTTCCTTAAATAAAAAGTTTGTTTAGATATGAAATAAGATTTCATATTATTCAAAATAAAAGAGTTTATTTGTGAATAGGAAAGAGAATCCTAATTTCCTTAAATAAAAGAGTTTATTTAAATATGGAATAAGATTTCATATTATTCAAAATAAAGGAGTTTATTTGTGAATAGGAAAGAATATCAAGTGTTTCCTTTAATAAAAGATTTTTTTTTTACATGGAATTGGATTCCATAATTAATTAAAATAAAGAGTTTATTTTAATTAAAGATTTTTTTTACATGGAATTGGATTCCATAATTAATTAAAATAAAGGAGTTTATTTTGATTAAAATTTTGATTAAAATAAAATAGTTTATTTTATTCAAAATTGGATAAATTAAAATAAAATAGTTTTATTTTGATTTAAATTTGGATTAAAATAAAAGAGTTTATTTTGATTCAAAATTAGATTTTTACTAACTAAATTTGCCCATTAAATGATATCAATATATATATTAAATGTTTATTATTCATAAGATGAATGTTATTTATTGATGCATATGGTGATGTGTATGATAATAAATGGGATTGATTATGGACTATTGACGATGCGATTGGATTTTATTTTAGTTGGATGCATGAATGTATGGGTTTTATTAAATGGGAATTCTGCGTACCTCGTCTTCTCTAATTTTTCTTAATGTAAATTCTATCCCTCTATGTACTTCCCTTATTGCTAGCGATCGAGGTTTCTATTTATTTTAAATAGTTTTGTAATAGGAATAGTTAGAATTAATTTTGAAAAATTGGAGATCAAGGAATAAGGAGCGCTTGAAGACCCATTTGTAATGGAGCAGGGTTTAAATGTAATAGTTATATTTAAATATTATTTCTTGCACCCCAAGGGTTTGACCTTTTGGTTCACTTGGTGGCTCTAGTGAACCAAACTAGAATAAAAGTCCATAATCAATCGGGTAGAATATAGTATTCTATATGTGCATGCTTATACTATATATATATTATATATTATGCAAACATGCTTCGCATGTTAATTAATATGACGCGTATTTTATATATATATAATAAATATGCGCTAAACAAGATGAGACAAATTAATAACAAACCCCTCAATTTTTTTATATTAAGTCCTAAGCGTTCAAAGATATTTGGAATATCGAGCGCCGCCTTCTAGCATGATAAAATTAATAGAGTATTAAATATTTAATATGAGTTTGTTGTGTCACCACAAGACAAGTATTAAGTATTTAAGATGTTAATTTATCACATTTGATGCTTATAAAGAAAATTGAACAATATTGTTTTGTTGTGTCACCACAAGGATGATATTTTTCTTTTTGAATATATGGAGTGCTAGGTCGGACTTAACTTGGATAATTTTGATTCGGATGTGCCACCACCTTGATCAAAATAATCTAAGAGGCAAAACTGAGGAGTTGCATAGTTGATGTAATTGACAAAAGTTGTCTACCTATTTATTTATATATAGTTTGTTGTGTCACCACAAGGCTATATACATTTGAAATGGGATCCTTATTCTCACTAGCAAATCTTTAATTAGATTTTCTTAGAACTATATAAGTGAGGTAATATAGTTTGAAGAAAATAGTGGGAGATACCAATTTAAAACAAGACCTAAATTATTTTGGTAATTAATAAAAGAATGTATGTTAAAATGTTGTTAATTACAAATTCATTTACGAAATTTTACAATGTTTAAAATTACTATCAACTGCGAAGCATATTAGATGCTAAATTAACGGGGCAAGAATTAAGCGGATTGGTTAAGGAATTTAAGAATAGTTCTCATATTTGAAAAGCTATCTTATGTCCTTAATCGCCTATCCCCGCAATGGTTTGAGACAATGCCTCGAGGAAGACATTCCTACTTTTAGAAAGTGGCAAGATGATGCACGATTGGCTCGATGCATCATGCTCGCATCCATGAGTAACCGACTTGACGTCGGCATGAAACTATGGATGCTCTACTATATTTCCGCACATCAAGTAGTTGATGGTGAGGAAAGTAGGACCGATAGATATCGAGATATCTAAGGAGCTCTTCCGATCTAGAATGGCCAATGGCACTATAATGCTGAGATAAAAAGTTCTTAACATAATCAATTTGATTGATCGATTAGACAACTGGTTTTGTCATGGATGGAGAGTTGAGCAAGATTTGATCTTGCACTCACTCCAGGACTCCTTTCACAATTGTTGTGAATTTTTCATATGAACAAGCTAGATATCGACTTTCATTGATTTGCTTAACATATTGAAAAATGTTGAGAGTCACTTTCAACCAAGAAAGATCAAGTCTTCTTGATAGGGGCCAAAGGATCTTACGAAAAGAAGAACGATTCAAAGAAGGTAAATAGAAAGGCATAAATAAAGGATAATAAGAACAAAAGCGATCACGGATAGCAAAGGAGTTTGCTTTGCTTTTGCAATAAGCTTGGACCTTTGGAAAGAAAGCTGCGAGAAGCATCTTGCGAGAGGCTAACCAAAGAAGCTTAGTGAAGTTTTGGTTATAAATACAAATTTGTTCATGATTTAAAATAAAATTTTCTTTAAGTCGAGGTTTTACTTGGGTATTGGATACTGAGCTTTGGTTATCATAAATATAGATTTATGAAGGACCAAGCAGTAGAAAGCTAAACAAATATAAGTAATCTATATGCGGAAAATGAAGCAAAGGTTCTTTGCATTAGCTATAGAAACTTATAGTTTAACGCCTACTGGGCAAATCTATTAAGTCGATAAGTTGTTATTGTATTCCAATTCTTGTTAGAAACATTATTTCCATTTTATTGTTGGACAATAAAATTTTTGGTAATATAATTAAGAACAATTGTTGTTCTATTTATAATAATAATGTTTTGTATAGAAGCTGGAATATTACTAAATAAATTTTGTATACTTGACTTACATGAAAATAATTTTGCATATTGAACAAATTAGTATAAGAAAAGGAGATGATCATTCAAAGAGTTGAATGTGTGTATTTCTTTGAAATACAAGTGTGAATTATTTGAAAGGTTCAAAGAATTGGAAGTGAAACAAATTGGCAAAGTATTAAGATTCTTTGATTAGATCAAGGAATAAATACTTGTGCAATAAGTTTCTAAATCATCTCAAATGGTTTTCTCATAATGGAAACATCCAGATACGCAATAATTGATTGATGTATCTGAAAGGAAAAATCATACCTTGTTGAACATGGTATGGTCCAAAATGATTTTACCGACATTCCAGTATCCTTCTAGGATCATGTCCTAGAAATGGCTGCATATCTACGAAAATGGTAACCTCAAAGTTCGGCCCCAAGACTCCATAAAAGTTATGGACAGGGAGGATTCTTAATCTTAAGTATGTTAAGATAAGGGGTTGTCTAACTTATGTGAAAAGGTTTCAAAGGATAAACTTGGGACAAGATTTTATAAGTGTCGATTTGTGGGACATCCTAAAGTAAGTTTAGGGTATATGTTCTATAATTCTACTTTGCAAAAGGTGTTTGTTACGAAACACGCTGCCTTCTAAGATAAAGGTGTTTATCATTGAAGGGCTAGTGGGAGGATAATAGATCTTGAAAAGTTCAAGAACCACAAAACACTATAAGTCGAATAAGAGGAACACGTAGATAGACCTATTGTACCACAACTAAATCGTAAATCGAAATAGTCTTTGAAGATACCTAGGAGGTATGGATTCATCATGGATGATGATGATGAGGTACGCATCATAGAAGATGATGATCGAGTTACATACGATGAGGTAAGAGTTCTAGTGTGTACAAAGGGACGATTGGGAGCGTAGTGACATTCCTATATATTATATGTTGATATACTACGGATAAGGAATGACATACCAATGCTACAATCGAGTAATGATAAAGTTGTCTAAACATTCCTCCATGAATGGTTTGGGAAGAGTATCTTAATTGGGAATAAAATCTATATAGATAGATTCAAGAGGATGCTCGACTTAACCCAAGGAACGTATATTCATTTGATGCTAAAGTTGTTTAGCATGGCAAACTCTAAAAGATGTCTCATGTTGATGAGCTATGGAGTGTATCTCTCTTAATAGTCCCCATGAGACTCTGAAAGAGAGGTCGCATGAATGACAATCATGTATGCAATGAAATATACGAGACCTTGTTGATCTGTCATATTCGGAGAAGTTCATCGTGAGTCGGTGAAAAACATCTTAAAGTTCTTAACCAGCACTAAGGATGTGATCATACATGATGGGTCTGAATTAAAACTAGAGGGCTTAACAGACTCAAGTTTTTCAGACAGACCAAGACGACAGAAAATCCACTTTAAGGTAAAGTGTTACCATGAACGGTGGTGCAGTGAATTGGAAAGGTTCCAAACAGCAAAGAGTTGCTGGTTTAGTGATAAAGACAAAGTATATAGCTATAAATGAAGCTGCAAGTTGATTGTTTGGATTAAAAGTTCATTACAGAACTAGGAATAGTTCCTAAGTCTCATCTTGGATCTAAACATGTGTTGTGGCACTTTCATTTGATTATTAGAATCATTGAAAGATGGGAAATCACTATAGAGATAGTGGACTCTCATGAACAACATTACATATCCATTAACTAAAGCTTATCCAATAGCAGGATAATCGTCACTTAGAGAAGAAGAGTATAAGATACCATGACGATTGGCTTTAGTGCAAGTGGGAGATTGAAAGTAGTATGCACACAAGCCAATCATGTTTGATGATAAAGCATATACTTTGTAACAATCTTATTCATTTATTAATAAAAAGTATTAATTTATTAAAGGCTT
The DNA here is from genome assembly GCA_020205615.1 of Panax quinquefolius. NCBI lineage: Eukaryota > Viridiplantae > Streptophyta > Magnoliopsida > Apiales > Araliaceae > Panax > Panax quinquefolius. The sequence continues at coordinate 41,452,025 of CM035152.1, forward strand.
TTAATTATCTACATGATGCTGTTTTATAATATGTGATAAACCCATAGTTTTAAGCAATGCTTTTAGAATAATGATGATGATCATTCTAATGAGATCTAAATTCTTAGAAAGCTTAAAAACTAAAATAGTTCCCAATCATTGGATTACTAAATTGGGGATTAGTGAATCCAGGATAGATTTGGTACATCGTAACTTGCTCATTGGATGAGGATGATTGATCTCATGATCATTTGTGTGGAGACACTAAAAGCAAGTATGTAGGTGCTTATTAGAGAATAAGTTCTTTGAGCGTGGCTCGCTAAGGAATACCTAATGGAGTTTTATTTGCTGTCGATAGGAATTCACCTGTAGTGATAGTAGTACAAGTAATCCTTGGACTTGAGATCATCATAGTATCTTGTGTATGATGAGTTATACTTTGACTTATTCCTTAAGACCCTTAGGTTATATCAAAGGATATGCTTGGGTATAATAAGTTGTACATGGAGATAATGTATGACCAATAAAGAATCTACCACTTCTAATAAAAGAAGAGAAATGTCCTATGTGATTCGATAAATGACAACCCAGTAGTCCTTGGCCAAGGCAGAATGAAATTAGAAAGGAGTTTCTAATTTGCATTATTTGGAGTTGTGCATTTAAGAGTCGAAATACATATAATTAAATAAAATAAGACTTGGCAGTAATTCCATGTCTTATATTTAATTGGGACATTGTATGGTGGAAGGATTGAATTGTACGGTAACTATTTACTCAAAGGTTCTTTAATGATTAATGTTGAAATCTATATTATCCGGAAAGTCGTTGATCGTTAGGGAGGCTTATCCCTATTGTAGAATAAATATTATTTAAATAAATTAATTATTTAATTTATTTATTTAAATAAGATTAGAATTGTTCTAATTGATTTATTCACAACCTGGGTTTAATATGGAGAACCTAAAGGGGTCACACCATAAAAGGAAGAATAATTGTTTAAGAAGTAAATGGCATAATCGTAATAATATGTTATGTATATTTAATTTAATCTATGGTAATAGAATAAATTAAATAGCTTAATATTATTATTTAATATTTTAGAAATATTAAATATAAATTAATAAGAGGAGTCTTATTAATATTATTACAATTATTATTATTTTAATTTCTAAAAGAGTTTAGGAATTAATTTAATATAAGTACTCTCATTTATTCCTAATTGGATTAGGAAGGAAAATTAGTTAAAGGAGTTTAATTAATTATCCCTAATTAGATTAGGGAGCTTAATTAATTAAAATAATTTAATTAATTAAATAAATCCCAATTCCTTAATTGTTAAGGTGGGTTGCCCACATCTATAAATAAGAGGAGTCTTATTATGGGTGATATGGGTTGTTGACTTTAACAACATACGTAATAATTCCAATTGTTGGGAGAGTACACCTTTTCTATAGAGATAGAAAAACTAGGGTTTAGCCAACCACCCCTTCTTCTTGAATTTTCTTCTTCCTTGGTTGATCACCTCTAGAGGCCAAACATTTGGGTGGCTAACGTTGATCAAAGGAAGGAACCAAACCCGGTGGATTCAAGATTGAACGCGAAAGGATTTGGAGGTGAACTTGTACCTGAGGAAGCTCGATCTTCAAGGGTATGATTTATTCTTTATCTTTTCGTTTAATTAATAATTATGCATAAAGGGTGATTCGGGTTTATGGTTTATAAATTTTTAAACTCTGATTTTTACACGCTTCCGCTTAATTTTGCAATTTTGATTGCGTTATGAATATTACAAACCTAACATTATCAAACTTGCACCACCTCCCCTAATAGTACATCATGTGAATCAATAGTACAATCATGTGACTCAATAGTTCTATACATGTGAAAAAAATAATTATAGTATAGTACCTTCATCTATACCTCCATTTTTAATTTAGTCATGCAAGTATTATCAATCTTGCACCACCTCCCCTAATAGTACATGCATGTGAATCAAAAGTACACACATGTGAACAAATAGCTATAAGCATGTGAATTAATAGCAATTAATTGCTCATTTATCCGATTAATTACCCGATTGGTAAATATAACTTCCAGACATCAATTATTATCGGAATAGATGTCGATTTCCACTAACACTAATAATCCCAACATAATGAAAATATCAATTTCATCTTAATCAACACGAACTTATTCATCATTAATATTATAACTCATAATATTTAACAAACAGATCATTCCCAAGAAAGAGGGGGCTTTCCGATAAGGATTTCTCTCTATTGGCGCGCAATTAGGTGACCAAACCTCTGCTCGACATAACTTTCTAGACATCGTCAATATCTCAAATAATAATATGAATACCTTTGTCGTCTCAATTATTGATTTAATAATAATAAATATTATGCAAATGATACTGTGACAATAATTGAATCAATAATATGAGAGATATTATGCAGCAATTACTGTAGCAATAATTGAGTATAACTGAGTGGCTTCTCACGTAAGCATCAATAATCAATACCGTGTGCTACTATGCGACCACACGTATTACTGTACTTTTACTACCGAGTAGTTCAACAGTTTAATGGTAAAACTTTCGCTGTTATTTTTATAAAAAGATATTTCTTTCGTTTTCTAACTCCGACAATACTTCCGTTGTGATGTCCACCAATGATTGTGCATTTGTACGAATATTCCCTATTAAAACAAATATTCCCTGACCAATCGAATATTTTATGATAACTTGTATACTTTGCAAAATTTTCACATATCACCCTTTTCTTTAACTCTTTATCAATTTAACCATTTACTAAATAAAATAATAATTATAAAAAAATTGAATACTTTCATTTCCTAAAATTTAGGATCTCACAACGCATCACTGCAGGATCGTGCAAAATACATGATTTTTATTCACCATCATCTCCATGAAGAATTAAAATTTGAGTATCTTACTGTGAAAGATCCTCTTGTCTTATGGAATGATTTAAAAGAGAGATATGAGAATCAAAAATCTATAATCCTCCCAAAAGCTCGTTATAATTGGTTGCACCTGAGGTTGCAAGATTTTAAAAGTGTGAGTGAGTATAATTCTGCACTTTTTAAAATAATCTCACTATTAAAATTATGTGGGGAGAAAATCACTGATGAAGATATGTTAGAGAAAACATTTACTACATTTCATGCCTCAAATATGCTCCTACAGCAGCAATATCGAGAGCGTAAGTTCACAAAATATTCTGAACTAATATCATGTCTTCTAGTGGCTGAACAAAATAATGAGCTTTTGCTGAAAAACCACCAATCTCGCCTGACCGGTTCTACTCCATTCCCTGAAGCGAATGGAACCTCATTTAATAAACATAAAGAAAATTATGTCCGTGGTCGTGGTCATGGTTGTGGGCATGGTAATTATCGTTGGCGAGGAAGGAATAATCAATATAAAGAGGATCGTACTCATAATTCTTCAAAAGGGAATAACATATCTTACCATCAGAAGAATAAAAATGGCAAGGGTTTACAAAATAAACCATCAAATGGCCATGAAAATAAGTGTTATACGTGTGGAATGGAAGGTCATTGGTCACGTACCTGTCGTACTTCTAAACATTTGGTAGAATTGTACCAAGCCTCCATAAAAGAAAAGGGAAAAGGAATTGAAACAAACTTTATTGATCATAATGATGTTGAGGATCCCATGAATTATCTTGATCTTCAAAATGGAGTGGATATGACTTATCTTGATGCCACTGATTTCTATGAGAATGTTGATGGAAAATTTGACAATTTGATTGGTGATGAAAATGTTCATACCAATTAATTATTTTCTTTTACTGCATCTTAATAAGTATGATTGGTGATGGAAATGTCCAAACTAAATAATTATTTTTCTTTTATTATATTATGGAAAGGTAATAAATATTTTTACAAATTTTAATTTATGTTTTGTATATATGAAGATGCATGGGTTCAACTGGTGAAATCAATTCCAAGATGACTATGGAAGATTTTTGTCTAGCGGACAGTGCAACAACTCATACGATACTCAAAGATAAAAAATATTTTCAAATTTTAAAATTATACAAAGCCAATGTCAATACCATATCAGGTACATCGAACTTGATTGAAGGTTCTGGAAGAACGATTATAATGTTGCCAAAGGGCACACAACTTTGTATTGATGATGCTTTGTATTCTTCTAAATCAAGAAGAAATTTACTCAACTTTAAGGATATACATTATAATGGTTATCATATTGAAACCAATAACAAAGGCAGTGAAGAATTTCTTTATATTACTTCAATTATATCGGGCCAAAAGCTCATACTAGAAAAATTGCCTATTTTATCTTCTGGGTTATATTATACTACAATGAGAACAATTGAAACAAATGTTCCAATACACCAGAAGTGTTCTGACCCAAAGGTTTTTATGCTTTGGCATGATCGTCTTGGTCATCCAGGATCTATAATGATGCTTTGAATTTTTGATAACTCCTACGAACATCCCTTAAAGAACTAGAAGATTCTTTTATCTACTGATTATTCATGTAGTGCATGTTCTCAAGGTAAATTAATTACCAAACCATCACATTCAAATATTGTTGTTGAGTGCCCATCTTTCTTAGAAAGAATTCAGGGTGACCAATGCACCCACCTTGTGGTCCATTCAAGTATTTTATGGTTTTAATTGATGCATCAACTAGATGGTCACATGTATGTTTACTGTCTACTAGAAATGTTGCATTTGCTAGACTTCTTGCTCAAATAATTAGGTTGAAAGCACAATTTCCTGATTATACAATTAGGAAAATTCGTTTAGATAATGCTGGTGAATTAACATCTTAAGCTTTTGATGATTATTACATGTCAATTGGAATTGATGTTGAACATCCTGTTTGTGAGATCCCAAATTTTATAAAAAAAAAGTATTCAATTTTCTTATATTAATTCTATTTAGTAAATGATTAAATTGATAAAAGGTTAAAGTTAAGGGTGATATGTGAAAATTTTTCAAAGTAAGCAAGTTGATATAAAATATTCGTTGTGTCAGGGAATATTCGATTGGTTGGGGAATATTCATTTTAATAGGGAATATTCATACGACGACATAATCATTGGTGGACCCCAAAACGGAAGTATTGTCGTAGTTAGAAAACGACAGGAATATCTTTTTATAAAAATAACGGCAAAAGTTTTAACGTTAAACTGTTGAACTACCCGGTAGTAAAAGTACAGTAATATGCGTGGTTGCATAGTAGCACATGGTATTGATTATTGATGCTTACGTAAGAAGTCACTTAGTTAAACTCAATTATTGCTACAGTAATTACTGCATCATATCTCTCATATTATTGATTAAATTATTGTCACAGTATCATCTGCATAATATTTTATATTATTAAATCAATAATTGAGACGACAAAGTTATTCATATTATTATTTGCAATATTGACAATGTCTAGAAGTTCTTTCAAGGAGAGGTTTGGTCACCTAATTGCGCGTCAATACGGAGAAATCCTTATCGGAAAGCCTCTTCTTTCCTGGGAATGACCTGATTGTTAAATATTGTGAGTTATAATATTAATGATGAATAAGTTCGTGTTGATTAAAGATGAAATTGATAGTTCCATTCTGTTAGGATTATTAGTGTTAGTGGAAATCGACATTTATTTCGATAATAATTGATGTCTGGAAGTTATATTGACCAATCGTGTAATTAATCGGAAAAATGAGCAATTAATTGCTATTAATTCACATGCTTATAACTATGTGTTCACATGTGTGTAATATTGATTCACGTGTATGTACTATTAGGGGAGGTGGTGCAAGATTGATAATACTTGCATAACTAAATTAAAAATAGAGGTATAGATGAAGGTACTATACTGTAATTAGTTTTTTCACATGTATAGAACTATTGAGTCGCGTGATTGTACTATTGATTCACATGATATACTATTAGGGGAGGTGGTGCAAGTTTGATAATACTTGCAGGACTAAATTAAAAATGAATGAAAAGGTGAAGGTATTATACTGTAATATTTTGAGCCCCAAAACGTGCAATTATCTAAACTATATTTTCCTATAAATAGAAGCTCATTCTCACCAATTCACTAAGACACACAAGAACAATTATAGAGAGAGAAGCTATATAAAGAGAAGCTATAGAGAGATAGAAGAAGAGTAGTCTGCTACTTCACTACTCCAGTATCCAATCTTCTTCTGAGGTAAGGGATATTATTTATTTTATATTCTGAAGAGATATTATTTTTTGTATTCGTATGAATATTATTTTCGTTCAATATTCGTAAGAAATATCATCTTCGTTCAATATTTGTAGGAATATTATTTTCGTTTAACAGTCGTAAGGGGTATTATTTATTTCATATTCTGAAGAGATATTATTTTTCGTATTCGTATGAATATTATTTTTGTTCAATATTCGTAAGGAATATCATCTTCGTTCAATATTCGTAGGAATATTATTTTTGTTCAATAGTCGCAAGGGTTATTATTTATTTCATATTCTGAAGAGATATTATTTTTCCAATTCGTATGAATATTATATTCGTTCAATATTCGTAAGGAATATCATCTTCGTTCAATATTCGTAGGAATATTATTTTCGTTCAACAGTCGTAAGGGGTATTATTTTTTTGTAAATGATATTATTTCTTTCAAAATCATTATGCCGGAATATTGGTAAGAATTTTATTGTGGAATTTCTACCTTTTTGTGTCGGAGTTACTATTCACTATAGTATTATTCACTTGGGTATTCGGGGCACTTTTCATGCCGTAGTACTATTCACGAGTTAATATTTATGGGTTACTATTCACCCGGTTACTATTTACTCTAGTATTATTCACTCAGATATTCGGGGTACTTTTTATGCCGGAGTACTATTCACGAGTTACTATTCATATGTTACTATTCACCTAGTTACTATTCACTCTAGTATTATTCACTCGGGTATTTGGGACACTTTTCATGTCGGGGTACTATTCATGAGGTACTATTCCCGATGTACTATTCACAAGGTACTATTCATGGGGTACTATTCACCCAAAAAATATATTTCTTTTCTGTCCAAATTATTTTTGGTACATGAATATTATTCTTGAATTTTACTCCACAAAGAAGTATTATGTTGACAATTTGGATATTTTTAAACTCTGGATAAATTTAAAGTCTTTAATATTTATCCTTGATTTCGTTTGATTAATGTTTATATCATTGTCATCATCCTCATGCTTATATTTTGATTAAAGTCATCTTTGGCTTACATGCACAGATGGACTGTTGATTATTGGTTTTACAGTTGTATATTTTTGGCTTATATGCATAGATGGACTGTTGATTATTGGTTGTATATCTTTGGCTTACGTCCAAAGATGGACTGTTGATTATTGGTTTTATAGTTGTATATCTTTGGTTTACGTGCAAAGATGGACAGGTGTATGACATGATCATAACCACTGGTGATAATGACGAATATCCTTGGCTCGTAGTGCATGGATAATTTGATGCTGTGATTGGCAGGATCATGACCATTAGTTAACAGTTGAATGTCTTTGGCCGTAGTGCACTGACAGACAATTGATTGGTATGATCATGACCATTGGTTTTATAATTGAATATCTTTGACCCGTAGTGCAAAGGTAGACAACTGATTGGTATGATCATTGTTATTACACTTGAAAATCTTTAGCCTTTGGGGTAAGGATATTGAGTAAACATTCTATTAAGCCTTTGTGGCAAGGAGAAACTATTGATTTACATGATTATAAATATGAATTGTGGATTTAACTATAATCTTTGGTGGTTCAGGTGATGATAGTTTTTTTTGTCTTGGGTATAACAAAGAAATGTTGATGAGTATTACAGGAATGAAATATTAATGATGGACTTTTAATCTAAAGGAGATAGTAGACATTATGTTCTACTTGACTCTTCTAATGGATTGCTTATTCCGCTGCAGTTAAACTTGATGTTTATTATATTTTATCAGTTTAACACTATTGAAGGCTAAAGATAATTTATTCTGCATTATCTTAGTCATAATATTTCTTACTGGGCTAGTTGAGCTCACCCTTTTGCTTTCTTTTTCTCTTCAGGAAATGAGAATATAGCTAGGACTAGTTGGGGAATGGAGTGACGGTCCGAGATGGTTGTTTTAGCAGTCCTCACTACTTAGTGTGATAATAAGTGTATTGAGGACTCCATTTGAGTTTGAATATTATCTAGAAGATAATATTCTTATTAAAACTCTCAGTTTATGTTTTGTCGTATTTTACACGACAGTTGTATTATTAAGTTTTTTTGTATTTTGTACCATGTATCTGGCGACTCAAGATGGGTGATGTATACCTATTTTGGGGGCATCACAGTTGGTATCAAAGCTTAGGGATATGATCCTTGGCTGAGGTGTGAGTCTAGAACTAGGAGGGGAGCGATGAGTAATATACTTCGCTAGTGTGTGACTTACCTAAACTGAAATTGTTTACTTGATACGTTGACAAATTGTGATATGTCAATTAACCTTTGTTTTGAAGATGTATTCTAGAATGATATCTGAAATACAGGAGATGAGCAATGGGAAAATAATGATCTAGAGGAAATAATCGGGAAAGTACAATCCGAAAAGAAAGTAAGGTATTCTCATTTGTTTGAACTACTAGGTACGTAAATTTTGATGGTGAAATTTCATAAGGAGGGGAGATTGTTGTTAGGTTTGTAATATTCAAGAACGCAATCAAATTGCATAAATAAGCGGAAGCGAGATAAATCAGAGTTTAAAATTATTTTACAAACCATATACCCGGATCACCCTTTATGCACAATTATTAATTAAACGAAAAGGATGAATAAAAAACATACCCTTGAAGATCCGAGCTTCCTCAGGTACAAGTTCACCTCCAATCCTTTTCGCGTTCAACTTAAATCCACCAGGTTTGGTTCCTTCCTTTGATCAACGTTAGCCACCCATGTGTTTGGCCTCTAAAGGTGATCCACCAAGGAAAAATAAAGATTCAAGGAGATGGTGTATAGGCTCAAACCCTAGTTTTTCCTATCTCTATAGAAAAGGCGTACTCTCCCAACTATTGGAAATATTACGTATGTTGTAAAAGTCAATAACCCCACCACCCATAATAAGACTCCTCTTATTTATAGATGTGAGCAACCCACCTTAACAATTAAGGAATTGGGATTTATTTAATTAAATAAATTCTTTTAATTAATTAAGCTCCCTAATCTTATTAGGGATAATTAATTAAACTCCTTTAACTAATTTTCCTTCCTAATCCAATTAGGAATAAATGAGAGTGCTTATATTAAATTAATTCCTAAACTCTTTTAGAAATTAAAATAATAATAATTGTAATAATATTAATAAGACTCCTCTTATTAATTTATATTTAATATTTCTAAAATATTAAATAATAAATATTAAGCTATTTAATTTATTCTATCACCATAGATTAAATTAAATATACTTAACATATTATTACGATTATGCCATTAACTTCTTAAATAATTATTCTTCCTTTTATGGTGTGACCATTTAGGTTCTCCATATTAAACTAGGTTGTGAATAAATAAATTAGAACAATTCTAATCTTATTTAAATAAATAAATTAAACAATTAATTTATTTAAATAAATAATATTTATTCTACAATAGGGATAAGCCTCCTAGCGATCAACGACTTTCCGGATAATATAGATTTCAACATTAATCATTAAAGAACCTTTGAGTAAATAGTTACAAATACAATTCAATCCTTCCACCATCTGATGTCCCAATTAAATATAAGACATGGAATTCTTTGTCAAGTCTTATTTTATTTAATTATATGTATTTCGACTCTTAAATGCACAACTTTAAATAATGCAAATTAGAAACTCCTTTCTAATTTCATTACGCCTTAGTCGAGGACTCTTTTGGGTTGTCATTTATCGAATCACATAGGACATTTCTCTTCTTTTAATAGAAGTGGTAGGTTCTTTATTGATCATACATTATCTCCATGTACAACTTATTATACCCAAGCATACCCTTTGATATACCCTAAGGGTCTTAAGGAATAAGTCAAAGTATAACTCATCATACACAAGATACTATGATGATCTCAAGTCCAAGGATCACTTGTACTACTATCACTCACAGAATTCCTATTGATGATGCAAGTAAAACTCCATTAGGTATTCCTTAGCGAGCCAACGTTCGAGTGAACTTATTCTCTAATAAGCACCTACATACTTGCTTTAGTGTCTCCACACAAATGATCATGAGATCAATCATCCTCATCCAATGAAAAGTGAAGCGTATGTACCCAATCTATCCGGATTTACTAATCCCCAATTTAGTAATCCAACGATTGGGAACTATTTTAGTTTTAAGCTTTCTAAGAATTTAGATCTCATTAGAATGATCATCATCATTATTCTAAAAGCATTGCTTAAAACTATGGGTTTATCACATATTATAAAAACGACATCATGTAGATAATTAAAAGCCTTTAATAAATTAATACTTTTATTAATAAATGAATAAGATTGTTACAAAGTATATGCTTTATCATCATACATGATTGGCTTGTGTGCATACTACTTTCAATCTCTCACTTGCACTAAAGCCAATTGTCATGGTATCTCATACTCTTCTTCTCTAAGTGACGATTATCCCATTTGTTGGATAAGCTTTAGTTAATGGATATGTAATGTTGTTCATGAGAGTCCACTATCTCTATAGTGATTTCCCATCTTTCAATGATTCTAATAATCAAATGAAAGTGCCACAACACATGTTTAGATCCAAGATGAGACTTAGGAACTATTCCTAGGATTCGTAATGAACTTTTAATCCAAACAATCAACTTGCGACTTCATTTATAGCTATATACTTTGTCTTTATCACTAAACCAACAACTTTTTCTTTGTTTGGAACCTTTCCAATTCATCGCACCTACCTTGTTCAAGGTAACCCTTTACCTTAAAGTGGATTTTTTCGTCGTCTTAGTGCGTGCGAAAAAACTTGAGTCATTAAGCCCTCTAGTTTTAATTAAGACCCACCATGAATATGATCACATCCTTAGTCTTGGCCAAGCACTTTAAGATGTTTTTCACAGACTCATAGTGAACTTCTCCATAATATGGTGATCAACATCGGGTCTCGTACATTTCATTGCATACATGATTGTCACTCTCATGCGACCTCTCTTTTACGGAGAGTCGTGGGGACTATAAAGAGATACACTCCATAGCTCATGACATGAGACATCTCTTGGAGTTCGCCATGCTAAACGACTTTAGCATCAAATGAATATCGTTCCTTGGGTTAAGTCGAGCATCCTCTTAAATCTATCTATATAGATTTATATCCCCAATTAAGATACTCTTCCAAATCATTCATGGAGGAATGTTTAGACAACTTTATCTTCATTGATTGCAGCATTGGTATGTCATTCCTTATCAAGTAGTATATCAACATATAGTACTAGGAATGTCACGATGCTCCCAATCGACCCTTTGTACACACTAGGTTCATTCTTATTTTTGATAAAATCAAACTCTTTTGATTGCCTCATCAAAACGAATGTTCCATATTTGAGAAACTTGCTTCAATCCATTTCTCTGAGTGTAACTGGATCATCATCTTCTATGATGTGTACCTCATCATCATTATCCATGATGAATCCATACCTCCTAGGTATCTTTGGTACTATTCGGATTAACGATTCGGTTGTGGTACAATAGAGGTCATCTCTGAGTTCCTCTTATTTGACTTATAGTGTTTTGTGGTTCTTGAACTCTTCAAGATCTATTATCCTCCCACTAGCCCTTCAATGATAAACACCTTTATCTTAGAAGGAAGCGTGTTTCAGTAACAAACACCTTTTTGCTAAGTAGGATTATAGAACATATACCCTAAACTTACTTTAGGATGTCCCACAAATTTGTACTTGTCAAATATTGTCCCAAGCTTATCCTTTGAAATCTTTTCACATAAGTTGGACAACCACTTATCTTAACATACTTAAGATTAGGAATCCTCCATGTCCATAACTTTTATGGAGTCTTGAAATTTGGATTTTGAGGTTACCTTTTTGTAGATATGCGACCATTTCTAGGACATTGACCTAGAGGGATCTTTGGAATGTCGGTAAAATCATTATGGACCGCACCACGTCCAACAAGGTACGATTTTTCCATTCAAATACATCAATCAATTATTGCATATCAGGAGGCGTCCATTATGAGAAAACCATTTAAGATGATCTAGAAACTTATTTCACAAGTATTTATTCCTTGATCTAATCAAAGAATCTTAATACATTGTCAATTTGTTTCACTTCTGAATTCTTTGAACCTTTCAAATAATTCATACTTGTATTTAAACAAATACACACATTCAACTCTTTGAATGATCATCTTCTTTTCTTATACTAATTTGTTCAATATGCAAAATTATTTTCATGTAAGTCAAGTATATAAAATTTATTAAGTAATATTCGATTCTATACAAAACATTATTATTATAAATAGAACAACAATTGTTCTTAATTATAAAACCAAAGATTTCATTGTCAACAATAAAATGGAAATAATATTTTTAACAAGAATCGGAATACAATAACAACTTATTGACTTAATAGATTTGCCGTAGGCATTGCTAAACTATAAGTTTCTATAGCTAATGCAGCAACCTTTGCTTCATTTTGCACACATAGGATTACTTATCTTTGTTTAACTTTCTACTTCTGCTTGGTCCCTTTATAAATCTATATTTATGATAACCAAAGTCGGTATCCAATACCCAAGTAGAACCTTGACTTAAAGAAAAAATTATTTTAAATCATGAACAAATTTGTATTTGTAACCAAAACTTCACTAAGCTTCTTTGGTTAGCCTCTGCAAGATGCTTCTTGCAGTTTCTTTCCAGTGTCCAGGCTTATTGCAGTGGAAGCAAACTCCTTTGCTATCCGTATCAGTTTTGTTCTTATTATCCTTTGTTTACGCCTTTCTATTTACCTTCTTTGAATCGTTCTTCTTTTCAGAAGATCCTTTGGCCCCTACCAGTAAGACTTGGTCTTTCTTGGTTGGAAAGTGACTCTCAACATTTTTCAACATGTTAAGCAAATCAGCGAGGCTGATATCTAGCTTGTTCATATGAAAAATTCACAACAATTGTAAAAGGAGTCTGGGAGTGAGTGCAAGATCAAATCTTGGCTCAACTCTCCATCCATGACAAAACCAGTTGTCCTAATTGATCAATCAAATTGATTATGTTAAGAACTTTTTCTGCACTTTATAGTGCCATTGGCCATTCTAGATCGGAAGAGCTCCTTAGATATCTCGATATCTATCGGGCCCTACTTTCCTCACCATCAACTACTTGATGTGCCGGAATATAGTAGGAGCATCCATAGTTTCATGCTGACGCTAAAGCTCGTTACTCATGGATGCGAGCATGATGCATTGAGCCAACTGTGCATCATCTTGCCACTTTCTAAAAGTAGCAATCTCTTCCTCGAGGCATTATGCGCAAACCATTGCGAGGATAGGCGTATTAAGGACATAAGATAGCTTTTCAGCTATGAGAACTATTCTCAAATTCCTTAACCAATCCGTTTAATTCGGTCTGGTTAATTTAGCATCTAATATGCTACGCAGTGATAGTAATTTAGACATTGTAAAATTCTGTAAACGAATTTGTAATTAACAACATTTTAACATACATTCTTTTATTAATTACCAAAATAATTTAGGTCTTGTTTTAAATTGGTATCTCCCACTATTTTCTTCAAACTATATTACCCTCACTTATATAGTTCAACAAAATCTAATTAAAGATTTGCTAGTGAGAATAAGGATCCCATTTCAAATGTATATAGCCTTGTGGTGACACAACAAACTATATATAAATAAATAGGTAGACAACTTTTGTCAATTACATCAACTATGCAACTCCTTTTCTTTTGCCTCTTAGATTTTTTTGATCAAGTGGTGGCACATCCGAATCAAAATTATCCAAGTTAAGTCCGACCTAGCACTCCATATATTCAAAAAAGAAAAATATCATCCTTGTGGTTACACAACAAAACAATATTGTTCAATTTTCTTTATAAGCATCAAATGTGATAAATTAACATCTTAAATACTTAATACTTGCCTTGTGGTGACACAACAAACTCATATTAAATATTTAATACTCTATTAATTTTATCATGCTAGAAGGCGACGTTCGATATTCCAAATATCTTTGAACGCTTAGGACTTAATATAAAAATTTGAGGGTATGTTATTAAAATGTCTCATCTTGTTTAAGCAGCATTGCATATATATATATAAAATATCGCGATCATATTAATGAACATGCGAAGCATGTTTGCATAATATATATAGTATAAGTATGCACATATAGAATACTATATTCTACCGGATTGATTATGGACTTTTATTCTAGTTTGGTTCACTAGAGCCACCAAGTGAACAAAAGGTCAAACCCTAGGGGTGCAAGAAATAATATTTAAATATAACTATTACATTTAAACCTTAGGGCTCCATTACAAACGGGTCTTCAAGCGCTCCTTGCTTCCTTGATCTCCAATTTTTCAAAATTAATTCTAACTATTCTTATTACAAAACTATTTAAAATAAATAGAAACCTTGATCGTTGATTAAGGGAAGTACATAGGAGAGAGATAGAATTTACATTAAGAAAAATTAGAGAAGACAAGGTACTATGTAACCCCATTTAATAAAACTCATACATTCATGCATCCAACTAAAATAAAATCCAATCATATCGTCAATAGTCCATAATCAATCCCATTTATTATCATACATCACTATATGCATCAATAAATAACATTCATCTTATGAATAATAAACATTTAATATATATATTGATATCATTTAATGGGCAAATTTAGTTAGTATAAAATCTATTTTGAATCAAAATAAACTCCTTTATTTTAATCCAAATTTAAATCAAAATAAAACTATTTTATTTTAATTTATCCAATTTTGAATAAAATAAACTATTTTATTTTAATCAAAATCTTTAATCAAAATAAACTCCTTTATTTTAATTAATTATGGAATCCAATTCCATATATATAAAAAAATTATTAAAAGGAAACACGGATTATCTTTTCCTATTCACAAATAAACTCCTTTATTTTGAATAATATGAAATCTTATTTCATATTTAAATAAACTCATTTATTTAAGGAAATTAGGATTCTCTTTCCTATTCACAAATAAACTCTTTTATTTTGAATAATATGAAATCTTATTTCATATCTAAATAAACTCCTTTATTTAAGGAAATTAGGATTCTCTTTCCTATTCACAAATAAACTCTTTTATTTTGAATAATATGAAATCTTATTTCATATATAAATAAACTCCTTTATTTAAGGAAATATGGAATCCAATTTTAACTCCAATTAGTTATCATGGAATCCAATTCCAACTCTAACTAAATTAGTTAGCATGAAATACCAATTTTAAAATTAAAATAAACTATTTATTTTAAAATTAAAATAAACTTTTTATTTTAAGATTAAACTAAATATTTTATTTTAATTATAAAATTATTATATATATATATATATAAATATATATTACGTTAATATATATATTATATATATAATCTCCTCCTGCCGGATTCTTTTAATTTGATTCAGGAAGCACCGTGATCCGTGCCATGCATGTCCACGTGTAACCCTTGAAATCAAGTAATTCACGTGGCCACAAAAAAAAAAAAAAAAAAACTTTTACAGGAGCGTTTCAAAAATTTGTATGCATCCTGATTTCAAAAGAACTCTGATTCCTTTATATATATATATATATATATATATATATATATATATATATATATATTATATAATTATTACCGTTATTTCCTTGATAACATGTTGCAGCAGCCACGTGATATGGCACAACGAAAGTACCGAAAAAAATGAGTCATAATTCGTAATTCTAAGAAATTAAAAAATAAAAATTCGCTTACAATATTCGGTAATCAAAAAAAAAAATTAATAAATTTTATACAACAAAATTAAGCCCAATTAAATTGTTCTAAACCCATATCAATATACATATAAAATTTGAACAATTAATAATTTGCATAAAGGTTTGACTCTGATGCCACTGTTAGGTTTGTAATATTCAAGAACGCAATCAAATTGCATAAATAAGCGGAAGCGAGATAAATCAGAATTTAAAATTATTTTACAAACCATATACCCGGATCACCCTTTATGCACAATTATTAATTAAACGAAAAGGATGAATAAAAAATATACCCTTGAAGATCTGAGCTTCCTCGGGTACAAGTTCACCTCCAATCCTTTTCGCGTTCAACTTGAATCCACCGGGTTTGGTTCCTTCCTTTGATCAACGTTAGCCACCCATGTGTTTGGCCTCTAAAGGTGATCCACCAAGGAAAAATAAAGATTCAAGAAGATGGTGTATAGGCTCAAACCCTATTTTTTCCTATCTCTATAGAAAAGGCGTACTCTCCCAACTATTGGAAATATTACGTATGTTGTAAAAGTCAATAACCCCACCACCCATAATAAGACTCCTCTTATTTATAGATGTGGACAACCCACCTTAACAATTAAGGAATTGGAATTTATTTAATTAATTAAATTCTTTTAATTAATTAAGCTCCCTAATCTTATTAGGGATAATTAATTAAACTACTTTAACTAATTTTCCTTCCTAATCCAATTAGGAAGAAATGGGAGTACTTATATTAAATTAATTCCTAAACTCTTTTAGAAATTAAAATAATAATAATTGTAATAATATTAATAAGACTCCTCTTATTAATTTATATTTAATATTTTAAAATATTAAATAATAAATATTAAGCTATTTAATTTATTCTATCACCATAGATTAAATTAAATATACTTAACATATTATTACGATTATGCCATTAACTTCTTAAATAATTATTCTTCCTTTTATGGTGTGACCCTTTAGGTTCTCCATATTAAGCCGAGGTTGTGAATAAATCAATTAGAACAATTCTAATCTTATTTAAATAAATAAATTAAACAATTAATTTATTTAAATAAATAATATTTATTCTACAATAGGATAAGCCTCCCTAGCGATCAACGACTTTCCAGGATAATATAGATTTCAACATTAATCATTAAAGAACCTTTGAGTAAATAGTTCTCAGACAATTCAATCCTTCCACCATACAATGTCCCAATTAAATATAAGACATGGAATTATGTCAAGTCTTATTTTATTTAATTATATGTATTTCGACTCTTAAATGCACAACTTTAAATAATGCAAATTAGAAACTCCTTTCTAATTTCATTTCGCCGCCAAGGACTCTTTGGGTTGTCATTTATCGAATCACATAGGACATTTCTCTTCTTTAATAGAAGTGGTAGATTCTTTATTGATCATACATTATCTCCATGTACAACTTATTATACCCAAGCATACCCTTTGATATACCCTAAGGGTCTTAAGGAATAAGTCAAAGTATAACTCATCATACACAAGATACTATGATGATCTCAAGTCCAAGGATCACTTGTACTACTATCACTACAGGAATTCCTATTGACAGGCAAGTAAAACTCTATTAGGTATTCCTTAGCGAGCCACGTTCAATGAACTTATTCTCTAATAAGCACCTACATACTTGCTTTAGTGTCTCCACACAAATGATCATGAGATCAATCATCCTCATCCAATGAGCAAGCAACGTATGTACCAATCTATCCAGATTTACTAATCCCCAATTTAGTAATCCAACGATTGGGAACTATTTTAGTTTTAAGCTTTCTAAGAATTTAGATCTCATTAGAATGATCATCATCATTATTCTAAAAGCATTGCTTAAAACTATGGGTTTATCACATATTATAAAACAGCATCATGTAGATAATTAAAAGCCTTTAATAAATTAATACTTTTTATTAATAAATGAATAAGATTGTTACAAAGTATATGCTTTATCATCAAACATGATTGGCTTGTGTGCATACTACTTTCAATTGTGTGATCCTAAACTTTATGAAATGAAAGTATTCAATTTTCTTATATTTATTCTATTTAGTAAATGGTTAAATTGATAAAAGGTTAAAGTTAAGGGTGATATATGAAATTTTTTTAAAGTAAGCAAGTTGATATAAAATATTCGTTATGTCGGGGAATATTCGATTAGTCGGGGAATATTCGTTTTAATAGGGAATATTCGTACGAAGACATAATCATTGGTGGACCCCATAACGGAAGTATTGTCGTAGTTAGAAAATGACAAAAATATCTTTTTATAAAAATAACGGCGAAAGTTTTACCGTTAAACTGTTGAACTACCCGGTAGTAAAAGTACAGTAATATGCGTGGTTGCATAGTAGCACACAATATTGATTATTGATGCTTATGTAAGAAGACACTTAGTTAAACTCAATTATTGCTACAGTAATTACTGCATCATATCTCTCATATTATTGATTCAATTATTGTCACAGTATCATCTGTATAATATTTTATATTATTAAATCAATAATTGAGACGACAAAGTTATTCATATTATTATTTGCAATATTGACAATGTCTAGAAGTTCAGTCAAGGAGTGGTTTAGTCACCTAATTGCACGCCAATAAGGAGAAATCCTTATCAGAAAGCCCCCTCTTTCCTGGGAACGTCTTGGTTGTTAAATATTGTGAGATATAATATTAATGATGAATAAGTTCGTGTTGATTAAAGATGAAATTGATAGTTCCATTGTGTTGGAATTATTAGTGTTAGTGGAAATCGACATTTATTTCGATAATAATTGATGTATGGAAGTTATATTGACCAATCGGGTAATTAATCGAATAAATGAGCAATTAATTGCTATTAATTCACATGCTTGTAACTATGTGTTCACATGTGTGTACTATTGACTCACATGTATGTACTATTAGGGGAGGTGGTGCAAGATTGATAATACTTGCATGACTAAATTAAAAATAAAGGTATAGATGAAAGTACTATACTGTAATTAGTTTTTTCACATGTATAGAACTATTGAGTCACATGATTGTACTATTGATTCACATGATATACTATTAGGGGAGGTGGTGCAAGTTTGATAATACTCGCAGGACTAAATTAAAAATGAAAGAAAAGATGAAGGTATTATACTGTAATATTTTGAGCCCCAAAACGTGCAATTATTGAAACTATATTTTCCTATAAATAGAAGCTCATTTTTCCTTCATTCTCACCAATTCACTAAGACTCACAAGAGAAATTATAAAGAGAGAATCTATATAAAGAGAAGCTATAGAGAGATAGAAGAAGAGTAGTCTGCTACTTCACTACTCTAGTATCCAGTCTTTTTCTGAGGTAAGGAGTATTGTTTATTTTATATTCTGAAGAGATATTATTTTTCGTGTTCGTATGAATATTATTTTCGTTCAATATTCGTAAGGAATATCATCTTCGTTCAATATTCGTAGGAATATTATTTTCGTTCAACAGTCGTAAGGGGTATTATTTATTTCATATTCTGAAGAGATATTATTTTTTGTATTTAAATGCGAATATTATTTTCGTTCAATATTCGTAAGGAATATCATCTTCGTTCAATATTCGTAGGAATATTATTTTCGTTCAACAGTCGTAAGGGGTATTATTTATTTCTAATTCTGAAGAGATATTATTTTTCCTATTTGTATGAATATTATATCCGTTCAATATTCGTAAAGAATATCATCTTCGTTCAATATTCGTAGGAATATTATTTTCGTTCAACAGTCGTAAGGGGTATTATTTCTTTGTAAATGATATTATTTCTTTCAATATCATTATGCTGAAATATTGGTACGAATTTTATTGTGGAATTTTTACCTTTTTGTGTCGGGGTTACTATTCACTCTAGTATTATTCACTCAGGTATTCGGGGCACTTTTTGTGCTAGAGTATTATTCACGAGTTACTATTCACCCAGTTACTATTCACTCTAGTATTATTTACTCGGGTATTTGGGACACTTTTCATGCTGGGGTACTATTCATGAGGTACTATTCCTGAAGTACTATTCACAGGGTACTATTCACCCAAAAAATATATTTCTTTTCTGTCCAAATTATTTTTGGTACACGAATATTATTCTTGAATTTTACTCCACAAAGCAGTATCATGTTGACAATTTGGATATTTTTAAACTCTGGATAAATTTAACGTCTTTAATATTTATCGTTGATTTTGTTTGATTAATGCTTATATCATCATCATCATGCTTATATTATGATTAAAGTCATCTTTGGCTTACGTGCATAGATGGACTGTTGATTATTGGTTTTATAGTTGTATATTTTTGGCTTACATGCATAGATGGACTATTGATTATTGGTTGTATATCTTTGGCTTATGTGCAAAGATGGACTGTTGATTATTGGTTTTATAGTTGTATATCTTTGGCTTACGTGCAAAGATGGACAGGTGTATGACATGATCATAACCACTGGTGATAATAACGAATATCCTTGGCCCATAGTGCATGGATAATTTGATGATGTGTTTGGCAGGATCATGACCATTTGTTAACAGTTGAATGTCTTTGGTCGTAGTGCACTGATAGACAATTGATTGATATGATCATGACCATTGGTTTTATAGTTGAATATCTTTGGCCCGTAGTGCAAAGGTAGACAACTGATTGGTATGATCATTGTTATTACACTTGAATATCTTTAGCCTTTGGGGTAAGGATATTGAGTAAACGTTCTATTAAGCCTTTATGGCAAGGAGAAACTGTTGATTTACATGATTATAAATATGAATTATGGATTTAACTATAATCTTTGGTGGTTTATGTGAAGACAGGTGATGATAGTTTTTTTTTGTCTTGGGTATAACAAAGAACTGTTGATGAGTATTACGGGAATGAAATATTAACGATGGACTTTTAATCTAGAGGAGATAGTAGACATTATGTTCTACTTGACTCTTCTAATGGATTGCTTATTCTGCTGCAGTTAAACTTGATGTTTATTGTATTTTATCAGTTTAACACTGTTGAAGGCTAATGATAATTTATTCTGCATTATCTTTGTCATAATATTTCTTACTGGGCCAGTTGAGTTCACCCTTTTGCTTTCTTTTTCTCTTCAGGAAATGAGAATATAGCTGGGACTAATTGGGAAATGGAGTGACGGTCCGAGATGGTTATTTTAGCAGTCCTCACTACTTAGTGTGATAATAAGTGTAATGATGATTGAATTTGAGTTTGTATACTATCTATGAGACAATATTCATGTAAAAACTCAGCTATATTTTGTCGTATATATTACCCGACAGTTGCATAAAAGAGGTTTGTATTTAATTTTTGTAGTGTGATATCTGGCGACCCAAGATGGGTGATGTATACCTGTTTTGGGGGCGTCACACTGTTGCTCATACACATACTCAAAATAGTTTAGCTGAATCTCTTATCAAGAGACTTCAAATTATTGCTCGACCTTTGCTTATGAAATCAAAATTACCAGTTTCTACTTGGGGTCATGCTATTTTACATGTTGCATCATTAGTTCGCATTAGGCCAACTGGTTATAATAAATTCTCACCATTGCAACTTGTGTTTGGCCAACAACCAAATATTTTTCACTTACGCACATTTGGTTGTGGTGTATATGTATCTATTGCACCCCCACAACGCACAAAGATGGGTCCTCAACGTAGACTTGGAATTTATACGGGTTTTGATTCCCCATCTATCATTAGATATCTTGAACCTCTAACTGGTGATGTTTTTAAGGCACGTTTTGAGGATTGTCATTTTAATGAAATAATTTTCCCACAATTAGGGGGAGAAAAATCATTGCCTGAAGCAAGACGTGAGATTACTTGGAATGTTTCGACGTTATCTCATCTTGATTCTCATACAAATCAATGCGAATTAGAAGTTCAAAGGATTATTCATTTGCAAGGAATTGCAAATCAATTACCAGATGTATTCACCGATAATAAAAAAATAGTGAAATCTCACATTCCAACTGCTAATACTCCAGCACGGATTGAAGTCCCTGTAGGACAATCAGTTAATACAATAGCAAATGAATGAAAGCCACACCTAAAGCGTGGAAGTCCAATCGGTGTTATAGATAAAATTCCCCGGAAGAGAAAAGTATAAGAAAAACAAGTTGCAGCCTATAAAGAGGTTATACCCATTATAAAAACCACAAAGATAATTGATCAATCCAAAACTTATGAACAAAAATCTCCTGGAAAAAAAAATCTTGAAGAGTTATCCCTTGAAACAGATGAGTTATCTCCCGAAGATGATCAGACACATGAAAAATAATGAGATCTCAATACATTATGCACATACAGGAGAAGTATTGGATAAAAATAAAATTGTTGTCGATAATATATTTTCATACAAAGTTGCTCTCGATATCACCAAAAGTGATGATCAAGAATATGAACCACAAACCGTTGATGAATGTCAAAGAAGAAATGATTGGCCAAAGTGGAAAGAGGCAATTCAAGAAGAATTAAATTCACTATGTAAACGTGAAGTTTTTGGACATGTAGTCCGAACACCTAAAGGTTTAATGCCTATTGGATATAAATGGGTATTCATACGTAAACGAAATGAGAAAAATGAAATTACAAGGTACAAAGCGCGACTTGTAGCACAATGTTTCTCGTACAGACCTGGTATTGATTATGAAGAAACATATTGTAAGACCCCAACTTTTTATAAATAAAATTAAATTTTCTCTATTCATTCTCTTGAAATAATAAGGAGTTAATTTGATATAATGCTTTGGTTATGGGTGAAATGTGCAAATTTTACAAAATAAGCAAGTGGTTATAAAATAATCATTGTTGTCGGTGAATATTCGTTTGGTCGGGTAATATTCGTTTTGTCGGGAATATTCATACCACGGCACAGTCATTTGTGGGCCCCATAACAGAATAACGGTCGGATGAAGAAAATGACAAATTTGAGTTTTTATAAATAACGACGTAATCGTTACCGTTAACACTATTGGATTACCTGGTGGTTAAAATACAGTAATACGCGTGGTTGCATAGTAGTACACGGTATTGCACAATATTATTAAATTATTGATTCTTACGTAATAAGACACTACTCAATAATTGTTACAGTAGTTACTGTTCAATATTTTATTTTATTGATTCAATAATTACTGCGTTTATATTTAATATTATTATTGTTTCAATAATTGTCACTACACAGTATTTTCCATTATCAGATCAATAATTCATATTATTTGAATAATATTATTAGATAACATTATTGGAAATATCTAGAAAGTTCTGTCAAGGAGAGGTTTAGTCACCTAATTGCGCGCCAGTAAGGAGAAATCCTTATTAGAAAGCCCCCTCTTTCCTGGGAACGACCTGGTTGTCATAATTGTGATTCTGTAATATTATTTGTGAATAATTAATTATTGATTTATATGATAAGGAAATATTTATTTTATGTGGATATAATTGAAGGAATTCTGCAGGAAATTATTTGTTGAAAGTTGGCAATTATTTTCTCCGATAAAATATTCATTCATATACATTATTATTATATATTATAATTGTTTAATAATAATATTATTAGAATATACAAGCATGTGTTTATTTGAAACGGAAGTACACAAAATGTATATGACTACTTGTTTTCAAAAGAAAGTAGGTGGTAACTTTGTTTTGGTTGGTATGATTGGTGGAAATAAATTGGTGGAAATGAAAATGGTTGGTGTAAATGGAAAATGAGTTGCCTGCAAGCTTGATTTCAAAGAGTGGCCCCTCATTTGGCAAAAATTTCTAAAAGGTGTGCATTCATTTCTTTAAGTTGGCAGAGTGTGACTAATTGGGTGGCCCTCAGTTGTCAAAAAGATGTGCCATTCATTTCTTTATGTTTTGGCAGAATGTGATTGTTTTCTAAATTGATGAGCAGAATACTTTCTCCTAAAATGCATTTTTTCAAATTGATGGGCCCTCACCCAATGAAAATATTGAATGAAAGTTAGGCAAATTAGAATTTGGAAGTTGGCGGAGGAAGTTTGGCAGAGTAGGCTAATTCATTTGTTTTTTTCTCCGAGGTTTTACTATAAATAGGGGGTAACCCCTCCTTCCTCAACACACCACTTTCAAAATCAGAAATTCTTATTCTAAAGTATTATGAGTATTTTCTTGAGTATAAGAATACTTTGAGCGTAGTTTTTCTGCAAGATTTTCTTAGAATAATATCCAATATTCTAGTCAAATCCAAGCTTCTACTAAGGTAAAGGATATTATTTTATTGCTTCTATAATTCCTGAAATGATTATAAATTTCGCTTCATCTAATATCATTTCACAGGAATATTGCTTTGAACTTTTTAATCAAATTTGGAACTTTTTATGACTAAGTTACTATTCATGGAGTCGCATTCACGCATCGTGTTCATTTAGTAATCTTTGTTCATCGCGATTCTTTATTCGCGATTCTTTGTTCATGGGTCATTCACAGTCTTTGTTCACGAGTCTTCGTTCACAAAAGAAAAAAATATTTTTTTTTCCTTCCAAGTTATCTGTTGTGACCCTTATTCTTGAAATTGAATCCATGTTTTGGTCTTCATTCTTGAATTTCACTCCATTATGGAGTATTTTTAAACTTGAATTATCTAAAGTACGAATCTCTAATCTTTGTCCTTTTGTCTCACTGGATTCGTTCTCTAAAATATTTTTCATCATCCTTAGTCCTTAATGGTGATACTTGATGTATATCTTTGGCCGGTAGCGCAAAGATGCATGATTACCTGATGAATATCTTTGGCCCGTAGTGCAAAGATGAACAGGTGTTGAGATGAACATGACCAACTGGTGATACAAATGAATATCATTGGCCGTAGTGCAAAGATAAATATTTGATTTAATATGTATATTGATTGATGTTACAGGGATAAAATATTGATGATGAACTTTTAAATTCATAGATGATAGTAGATTTCATTCTCTACTTAACTCTTCTAATGAATTGTTATTTCCGCTGCGAATATTGATCTAAAACCCGGTTGTCTATTATATTTTATCTGATTTGTTGAAGGCTAACGATAAATTGTTGTTCTTTATCTTAGTCATAATATTCTTTACTGGGCTAGTTGAGCTCATCCTTTTCTTTTTTGTTCCATTTTTCTTCTCAGGAGGTGAGAATATAGCAGGAACCAGTCGGGGTAAAGAGTGATGGTCTTAGAGTAGTAGTCCTTACTATTTTTATAAAATAGTGTATCAATAAATGTAATGAGGACTTATTTGAGTGTGGATATTGTCTAGAAGATAATATTTGTATTTAAACTCACAGTATGTGTTGTCGTATTTTTCATGACAATTGTATTATTGAAGTTGTAGTTTGCTTTCTGTACCATGTATTTGGCGACTCAGAATGGGTGTTGTATACCTATTTTGGGGGCATCACACATATGCTCCTGTAATGGATGCAATTACATTCAGATTTTTAGTTAGCTTGGTAGCAAAAGAAAAATTGGATATGCGATTAATGGATGTTGTTACAGCATATCTGTATGGATCATTAGATAATGATATCTACATGAAAATCCCTGAAGGATATAAAAAGCCTGAAGCATATAATTCTACACCTCGAAGTATGTATTCTATCAAGCTACAAAGATCCTTATATGGGTTAAAACAATTCAGACGCATGTGGTATAATCGCCTCAGTGAATATCTTTTGAAAGAAGGATTTAAAAATAATTTAATTTGCCCATGTGTTTTTATCAAGAAATTAGAATTCGAATTTGCTATTGTTGCAGTATATGTTGATGATCTAAATCTTATAGGGACTCCAGAAGAGTTAACAAAAATAACAAATTATTTAAAAAATGAATTTGAGATGAAAGATCTTGGTAAGACAAAATTTTGTCTTGGCCGACAAGTTGAACATATTTTGAATGGAATTCGTGTTCATCAATCAACATACACAGAAAAAGTTCTGAAACGATTTTACATGGATAAAGTTCATCCTTTGAGCACTCCAATGGTGAGTCGGTCACTTGATGTTAAGAAAGATCCGTTTCGACCACAAGAAAATGATGAAGAAACTCTTGGTCCTGAAGTACCATATCTTAGTGCAATTGGTGCTTTGATGTATCTTACAAATTTCACACGACCTGATATAGCATTTGCAGTTAACTTACTAGCAAGGTATAGTTCTACACCAACTCAAAGACATTGGAATGGAATTAAGCATATTCTTAAGAAGTGGTCATCTAAGGGGGAGTGTTAGAAATGAATTAATTGGAAGAAAGTAACCACCAAAATAAATGGTGGAAACTTAAGCCATTAAGTTACTTTAATACAACTTAAGTTATTG
Organism: Panax quinquefolius; assembly: GCA_020205615.1. Classification (NCBI taxonomy): domain Eukaryota; kingdom Viridiplantae; phylum Streptophyta; class Magnoliopsida; order Apiales; family Araliaceae; genus Panax; species Panax quinquefolius. The sequence goes on from CM035152.1 coordinate 41,478,388, forward strand.
AAATGTAAATGTTAGTTGGTGTTATATATATTTTGTATAGAGAGAGCCGCAGTGATAAGTTTGGGCAGAGACACCACATCCAAGAAATTGATTTGATATCAAAAGAATTGTGGATGACCACTTGAATGCAAGAGATTATTAATATATCTATTTTGCTCTCTTCTTAATTTGCTTTATCTATCATTTCACAACAGTAAATAATTTTTTTTAAAATAAAGAGTGGCCCAAAATAACTGTCTAAAAAGTTCAACGCTTTATATACAGAGATCTCATGCATTAAGAGTATTCACAATAGTTTTTTTTTTATCTTTATCCCTATTTTACAGTGTTATTCAGTCATTATACAGGATAAGGTTCAATGTTTTCACTATATACCTAATAGGTTCCTTATATTGATTTCTTAAATAATGAAATTTGAAATTTAAAAGTTAAAATTTTAAATGATGACATCATCAAATTAAATCAAATGTTTTGATTATTGTAACTATTTGACATTTGTATTGGCTTCATGCATTAGAGCATATGATAAATGTAATATACTACAACCTCTTTTTTAATTATAAAATCGCTATTAATTTATTAATTTTTTGAAGCAAGTATGTGATATATTTAAATTTAAAATTAATATAAATTTAATCAATACATATTGTAACTTATTTAGAAGAAAAATACTATTACTTATAAAATTTATTATTTTTACAATTCTTAGCAAAATTATTATGTTTGAGAATGCATAAAATTGACTTATAAAAATTAATAATAATCTTATCAATACTTATATATAAATATACATAAATGATGACATCATCAAATCAAATCAATTAGGAAAATTTATTAAATGATGACATCATCAAATTAAATCAATTGGAAAAATCGTTGAGTCCACTCTCAATTAATTAAATGATAACTCACTTAATTTGATAAATCTATTATATATATATATATATATATATATATATATATATATATATATATATATATATATACACACACACACACACACAAATGATGATGTAAGATGACATCATCAATTAAAATCAATACCTATATATGTTCAATACATAAATGATGACATCATCAAAGCAAATCAATTGAAAATTTTATTAAATGATGACATCATCAAATCAAATCAATTAAAAAATCATTGAGTCGACTCTTAATTAATTAAGTGAGTTAACTCACTTAATTTGATAACTTATCTATTCTTCTATTCTTATATATAAATATATATATATATATAAAAATAAATATATATATATATATATAAATACATATATGATGACATCATCAAATCAAATCAATTGGAAAAATTTATTAAATGATGACATCATCAAATTAAATCAATTGAAAAAATCGTTGAGTCCACTCTCATTTAATTAAATGAGTTAATAATTTTAACTCTATATATATATATGATATATATATATATATATATATATATATATATATATATATATATATATATATATATATATATATATATAGAAAATAGATCAGTCCGGATTCACGATGGGAGAAAATCAGGACCCATATATATTTTTTTGCTTTTTTAAAACAACTAAAAAATTTAATATTTTATGGGCTGAAAATTTTCCATAATCTGATATTTTGGGCATGATTTGGATACTATATAAAAAAATGTATATGCGATGCATAAACTGTGCATATACCTATTTTGTTATACGTATCCAAATCACATCCAAAACTTCTTGTATTATGTAAAATTCGATTTATATATATATATATATATATATATATATATATATATTCCCTTTTCCTCTTGTTCTGAAGTCACCTAGCTTACTGTAGTCCACCTTGTCCGTGTCTAACCTTTGTAAGTCTCTTGTGTGAGCTGTGTCTGGTTATAGAACATAGGTATGCGTCTGCTTAAGGTAAGAGGGTATACATGAAAGAACAATGAGAAAAATTTAATTTTGAAACTGGTAAATGATGAATAGATTGTTTAGATCTAACTCCACAGCTAGTAACAGGTCAGCTTTGCCTCCCCAGATGGGGGCGTAAGCAGATGAATGAAAAAGAAGAACAGAGTTGCGCAAATAAACAACACAATTAATTACTAAACATAATAATTTTATTAATAACTGAAAATATTTACAAACAAAATTGAAAATTAAAGTGACTTACAAGTTTACTTAGAACATTAAGAATAGTAGATGAAGGGGAAGAGAGGAGAGGCTAAAGATTTGTCATAGACAGAGCTTTGAGTCTTTCTAAGTCTGCTTGACTAACTAAGTTCAACTTCCTTTTATAGTATAAGGAAAGAACTATTACAAAGTTACTATTGCAGAAAGTAATTGATTACAGATAATAAATACTATTAATGAACAGTAAAATAGTGCTGACTTTATTACTATGCATGGACGCTTTTGGAAACTTTTGACAAAGTGGCCAAAGCTTTTGACTTGGAGGATGCTTTCGGTAGAAAAGCAGGAACATACGCATGTGGTAGAGGACTGCTTTCGGTGGAAGAGCATCTTTTGACTAAATAGGGGCAGTAATTAACTAGGATGTCAGGCAAATGGGTCCTGAGCATCTTGTCGATCAATTGTGCCATATGGGTCGTCATTATCATCAAAATTACTGGTAGAAGCATTTCTGGAAGAGGATGAAGAACATGCAGAGGCTTCTTCATGTAACTCATCAATTCTATCATGCAGTGCTTGGGCTATTAACTTTAACTCTTTACTAGAATAATTTTTAATATTGGAAATGTCACGGGAACAAGACGAACCATTTGGACTGACTCTAGACTCTTTTGGTTTGGACTCTTTTGATTTACTGGTAGATTCTTTGGCCGGAATAATTGTAACTGGTAAAACTGGGAGAGGAACAACAAGAAATTCCTTCTAAACCTGACCAACAATTCTATTAATATCAAATTTATCCCACCATTTGATAAAAAACTGACGGGAGAGATGAGGAATTGGTGAAACGGTGGTACAAGATACCAAATAACTATGTTCTTGAGACTAAAAATCTGTTACTTTGAGTGGGGTTTGAATGTCATACTGCCATTTAAGAATCCAAGGAATCTTATATTTACTCATAAATTGAAGAATGACAGGGATACCATCATATTTTGGATTGTGTTTACTATGGTTGCAAAAATGACTGAGTTGGACCTTCAAAAGATCAGAAAGGAGGTCGAAAGTAGATCCAAACCTTGACCACCAAAGAGTGAACCAAAAAGGGATTTGACTTTTAAATTTTTGGTCGAACTGAACAAACCATGAATGACTGTTTGACTCATTTTGATGAAGGAAGATCTTATTCCAAGCTTCCATGTAATCGAAATAATAGTAAGAGTTATTTTGATTAGAGAGCTGCATAAGATCAGAGGGATGATTTCCCCAATCAGTCATCTGAATGAACTGTTTAATGTATAGGGAATGATAAAGGATCTTAGATTTATCATTATTATCATAAATGGGTTTAATGAAGATTGACTCGGTTTCAATGAGGATATCCTTATAAAATGTAGGGGATTTATAAGGAGCAAGGGGAGCGAAATGCCATCCAGTGGGAAAAAACTGGGATGCTAACTTAATGGGGTCATCTGGGATGCAAATACTCAGAGCTCCATCTCTGACAAATCTTTAGCCTCTGCTCTCTTCCCCTTCATCTACTATTCTTAATGCTCTAAGTAAACTTGTAAGTCACTTTAATTTTTAGTTTTGTTTGTAAATATTTTTAGTTATTAATAAAATTATTATGTTTAGAAATTAATTGTGTTGTTTATTTGCGCCACTCTATTCTTCTTTTTCATTCATATGTTTCCGCCCCCATCTGGTATCAAAGCTAAGTTGTTTGTTGTTCTAGTTGCCGGTAAGATCTCAGTAATCGTGTTTATCTCAGCCATTTTCAATATTTTCTCTTTTCCTCTTGTTCTGAAGTCACCTAGCTTACTGTAGTCCACCTTGTTTGTGTCTAACCTTTGTAAGTCTTTTGTGTGAGCAGTGTCTGGTTATAGAACATAGGTATGCATCTGCTTAAGGTAAGAGGGTATGCATGAAAAAACAATGAAAAAAATTTAATTTTGAAACAGGTAAAAGATGAATAGATTGTTTAGATCTAACTCCACAGCTAGTACCAGGTCAGCTTTCCCTCCTGTCCTTGACATAGTTAACCAGGAAGAACACAGTTATGAAAACATTAGTCAAGTTTTACATAATTGGAATATACCCAGAGTCTGTCCTAAAGAAATTTATCAGTTAACCTTTTTGGATAATTTCAAAACAGACTATAATGTAAAAACAGTTGAAAAAGTTTATGCCATTAACAAAGAATATGAAAATTATAGTCTTTTATCTCCTGATGTCATTAAAAACATAGGAAGAAGGGTTATAATTTTAACCATATTGGTCTTGTTCAAGTTGCAGTTAAACCATTAAATATTAAAGGAATCAATTTAAGTATCTACCTCTGCCTCAGAGATGCTAGATTCCTGAATTATTATCCGAGTATGATTAGTGCTATGGAATCAAGTTTGCACAATGGACCTATCCATTTCAATTGCTTTCCTGATTTCACATTAAGCCTAAGTGACCAACATTTATTAAAAGCTTTAACTTTAAACATTAAAACTGTAGGAGAAATTACTCATATGATTGAGGGTTCTCAGCCCATAGCTTTGATTTATAGGATTTATTATAAGACCATGAAAATGAACTTAAACGTTCATGCTCTTAATAAAAGTCCCAAAGATCAAACTGTTTTAACTCAAAGTTCAACTAGTGATGCTAATATTCAGATCCCGAGAACCATCTTCTGGAAAGATATTACGTTACCTAGTCAATGGACTTTACCCAGTGAAATACCTCAACAACCTGTAGTTAACAACCTATTGAATATAGAAAATGTTAGACAATTTTCTGATGGAACGGTCAAAATAAGTTTTGAACGTACTAGAAGACCAGTTATTATAGAAGATTTTACTAGTTCTTTGGCACCTTCAGTTCACACTCGAAGAGATACTGAAGTACTTAGTAACCCTTCTGTTAGAGATATAAAAATGAAAGGTATCCTTAATCAAGGTCAAGTTAGTCACCCTTGTTATACTCAAAATGACCATGTAGAAAAAGAAGGTTCTTCTTCTCCTACCCCTTCTGAGTTTCCTACTCAATCAGATTTCGAAGTTCCTATAAATAACCAATTAAGAGTCATTAAAAAAGAATTCAAATTAGATTGGGATAATCTTGTTAAATATTTTAATTCCAAATCTAATAGAGAAAAAAGACATTTATTTCGTTCTAATCACCCATCTGAAAAGGAACGAGATAAAATAGTTACTAGATGGAAACGATTCATTAAAAATAAACATATAAACATTACTTTTTACTATTGGTATGAGTAGTATCAAGGTAAATGTAATGTTATAACTAAAACACAGTGGATTAAAGAAGATAAATCAAAAGTCTCTTCTAGTCATCCCCCTCTTGAAACGGTTCTTCTTCCAGTTAAAAACACATCTGTTGTTGTTAGTCCTTTTAAGATTTCAGATGGTAATAAAGATGATAAAAAGATTATCGAACAATTAAACTTCAGTAACCAGTATCTAGAAACTGTAGGTAAGCAGCTAGATAGAATTGAAGAAAAATTTGAAGAAACCATTGTTAAAAACCTAATTCAAAAATTGAACAACCTTTGTTAAAGTTACCAGAAAATAAAAGTAAACTAGGTTTACCCAATAAAGATGGAGAACTTACCCATACAATTGATAAGTTATTCAAAAAATTAAAAACTGAACCTAGTTCAAGAGGTACTATAACAATTATTGATTAAGTTAAAACTGATAATGAAAGTAGTTGCCAATCTGATCATTCTAATACCGTTTCTGTACCAAATTTTAATGATCAGTTAAACAAATTAACAACTAACAACACTAGTATGACCAGAAATTGGTACTCTAGACCTACTCCTCCGATCTACAGTTCGAAGAGAGAAATCTAGATAAACAATTCTCTGTTTCATCTAACAAAATTTATGAATGGAACATAGATTGTTTCAGTGAACAAGAAATTTTAAACAAGTTAAATCATATGTCAATGGTAGCTAATAGCTATATCACTAAGTCCAACAACCTAACTCAACCAGATATTGTTGAATTATTAGCTAGTGGATTTACTGGTATTCTTAGATCTTGGTGGGAGAAACATCTCACAGAAGATACTAGGTTATCAATAATCCATGCTGTCCAATTGGATGATGACGGCAACCCCATCTTTGATGAAGATGTTGGTGTTGGTTCGCCTGATGGAGTTAATACCTTAATTTTTACCGTCATTAAACATTTTGTTAGAACTCCTAGTAATATTACTGAGAGAATTCACGATCAGTTAAGTAATCTCACTTGTCCCACTATAAGTGATTTTAGGTGGTACAAAGATGTATTTACTTCTCGTGTTATGATGCGTAATGATAGCAATAAACCATTCTGGAAAGAAAAATTCGTTAATGGTTTACCTTCATTATTTGCTCATAAAGTTCGTGAAGAGTTAAGTAAAAATTTAGGATATATTGATTATGATAATCTAACTTATGGTGACATAATCAGTTATATTCAAAAAATTGGGTTAAAAATGTGTATTGATTTTAAATTAGCTAAGCAAGCTAGTAAAGATAAAAACAAAGCTAAGTATGAGTTAGGAACCTTCTGTGAACAATATGGTTTATCCCATGTTGCTCCCTCTAAAAGGAAGCACAAACATAAACATATTGATTCTCATAGATGTCACAGACGTCATAAACAAAAATGCAGTCATAAAAAGGATAAAAATCAAGATGATTATTATACCAAACCTAAACCCACGAGTAAAAAATACAACAGAAAATCTAAAAAAATTTGATAAAAGTAAAATTATTTGCCACATTGTGGGCAAAAAGGGCACTACAAAAATGAGTGCAAAATAAAATAGAAATTATCCCAGCTAAATGTTTCAAGTGAAGATACTGAACAAATATTAGATTTAATGAGGATAGAGAACAACATCAGTAATGATGAGGGTTCTGATATTCCTTATTCCTCTAATAACAAGTACTAGTAACAATGAAACAAATAGTGACAATGAAGAAGTTACTATTTGTGTTGATAATTGCAACGAAAAATGTTACAATAAAAGATTAAATGTAATCACCAAAGAAGATGAAGAAAGCTCTTTGTTAATTGACCTAATTAGTAAAATTTCTGATCCAGAACTAAAGGTTCAATACACTAAACAATTAAAAGATTTATTAACCAAAGATAATAGAGTTAAAGACAAGATTATTAAAGCTAAAGAAAAACCAATATTTAGCCTTAATAAAACCCTTGAGAGATTTAAAGCTCCAGTAAAAGAAGCTACCCTTCCAAAATTAAATCAAGAAGTTAATAAGCTAAAAAGAGAAATTTCTAATCTAAAGTTAGATGTTTCTAATTTAAGAAAAGAAATTGAAGAAAAGAAATCTGATCTTCAGGTTCATGATTCCTCCTCTAGTGATGAAGATCACGATGAGCCAGAATCATCGGGAACAAAAGAAGAACCAGATCTTTTTGTTCAAGGTCATTCTCTTAAAAGAATTAAAGATATTACCATTCAAAAATGGTATATCTCCATTAACTTGGTCATTGATAAAACCTTTTCAATATAACTTCCTGCCATAGTTGATATCGGCGCGGATCTAAATTGTATTCAAGAAGGTTTAATCCTGAACAAATACTATAAGAAGACCACTGAAAAATTTAATTTAGCTAATGGTAGTCAGATGGAAATAAAATATAAACTGCCTAAAGTTCATATTTGTCAAGATAACATGTGTTTTAAAACATCATTTGTTTTAATCCGTAATCTTACAGATAAGATCATATTAGGGTTACCCTTTATATATTTATTGTATCCTTTTATTACCAGTAATGAAGGATTAAGTTGTAGACATTTAGGAAAAAGAATAACATTTAAATTTCTTATTAAACCTAAAGAAAGAGATTTAAGATTTATTCAAGATGAATCTATCTCTAAATCTTTGAATTTATTAAATTGTAAATGTATCCATTTGAATTTCTTAAAGGAAGAAATTAAGTACAAACATATTGAAGAACAACTTAAGAATAAAGGAGTTCAAGAAAAAATTGAAGAATTAAAAACCTATTTAAAGGACAAACTTTTTTCTAATTCTCCTAATGCCTTTTGGCATCGGAAAAAACACGTTGTAAGGCTTCCTTACGCTAAGGAATTTAAAGAGCATTTGATTCCTACTAAGGCCAGGCCAATAAGATGAATCATGAACAAATGGAGTTATGTAAAAAGGAAATTAATGATTTTCTTAGTAAAGGATTAATTAAACCTAGTAAATCCCCATGGTCATGTCCTGCCTTTTATGTCAACAATGAAGCAAAAAAGAAGAGAGGTGTTCCCCGTCTAGTAATCAATTACAAGCCATTAAACAAGGTTTTAGAATGGATTAGGTACCCTTTACCTAACAAAGATGACCTCATAAATAGATTAAGCAATGCCACTATCTTCAGTAAATTTGACCTTAAATCTGGTTTCTGGCAAGTTGCCATTCACCCCGATGATAGGTATAAAACAGCCTTTACTACCCCCATTTGATCATTATGAATGGAACGTTCAAGCATTCGATTTAAAAAATGCCCCCAGTGAATTTCAGAATATTCTCAATGACATTTTGAATCCTTTCAGTCATTTTATTGTCGTTTACATTGATGATATCCTCATTTTTTTCCAAATCTATTGAAGAACACATTAAACATTTGAAATCGTTCTTCAAAACAGTTAAAGATAATGGACTTGTCCTTTCCCCTTCCAAATGCAGCTTGTTTCAAGCTAAAGTTCGGTTTCTTGGTCTTAATATCTATCAAGGACTTATTCAGCCCATTGACAGAGCTATTCAATTCGCTGATAGACTTTCTGACAAGATAACCAATAAAACCCAACTTCAGAGATTTTTAGGCTCGCTTAATTATATTGGCAAGTTCTATAAAAATCTCAGGAAGATTTGCAAACCTCTCTTCCAGCGTTTTCAAGACAATCCTCCACCTTGGACTGACATTCATACTTCTGTCGTCCAGCAAGTTAAAAAATATGTTAAGGCATTGCCCTGCCTTGGCATCTCCAACGATTCAGCCTTTAAAATTTTTGAAACTAAATGCCTCTGATATTGGATTCGGAGGAATTCTCAAGCAAAAACTTACCCTCAATTCTCCTAAATAAATTGTTCATTTTCATTCCGGCGCATGGAATAGTACACAGTTAAATTATAGCACTATTAAAAAAGAAATACTTTCTTTAGTATTATGTATTAATAAATTTCAAAGTGACTTATTAAACCAAAAGTTTTTAGTTCGTATTGATTACAAATCTGCAAAATATGTTTTAAAAAAAGATGTGGAAAACATAGCCTCTAAACATTCATTTGCAAGATGGCAAGCCCTATTGCGTATTTTTGACTTTGAAATTGAGTATATTAAAGGCAGTAGCAATTCCATTCCTGATTTTCTCACTCGAAAATTCATTAAAACATGTACCGTTCAAACAAAATGAGTGTCCGAGGTGCATCTTCCTCTCGTGGTCCGGGTCGCCCTTCTGGCCCAAGTAATCAACTAGTAAGAGCTTTAGTTTCTCATCCAGTTAACCAAGTTCCTCAGCCTAACCCAGTCAACAAATTTCATGTACTTGGTACAATTCCTAAGCCCTATAGTTCAGCCTTAGCTAGTAACCCTACACCAGTTGACCCTTTCTATAATCAGACTAGGGCTTCTTCTTCATATCCCAGTCATCCTCCTTCTGAATACATGCTTAGATGGAATAATCACCTATTCCATATGAACCTCATATATATATATATATATATATATATATATATATATATATATATACACACACACACATAATTGATGATGTAAGATGACATCATCAATTGAAATCAATACCTATATATGTTCGATACATAAATGATGACATCATCAAAGCAAATCAATTGAAAAATTTATTAAATGATGACATCATCAAATCAAATCAATTGAAAAAATCATTGAGTCAACTCTTAATTAATTAAGTGAGTTAACTCATTTAATTTGATAACTTATCTATTCTTCTATTCTTATAAATAAATACACATAAATAATGATATAAGATGACATCATCGATTAAAATCAATTTGAAATCAATACTTATACATGTTCAATTGAAAAACTCACTGAGCTAATTAAAGGTTAACTCGGTTTATGTTAGTAAAAGGCAAATAATTTTTTTTTATTCTCTAACAAGAGAAGGTAAGTCTAAAATATTTTTATTTTTCGTTCTATCAAACTTATTATAATATTTTTATTAGAATAATTGTTTAAGATAATATATCTGGACCAATTTTATGTAAGATAATTTAATTATTATAATTTTATTAAGATATTCAATGTTTTAGATATAGACAATTAAAAATTGAAAATATCATTATTAAATTATTAAATTAAGTAATTGAAATATACAATGTGTCACAAAAATTGTTAGAATTAGTATTCCAATTAAACTCAAATATCACTATTTGATTAGTGTTATTAAACACTTACGGGAAAAAATAATTACTGAATTATGCATTATTTTTGTTGTGATGAATGTCTGACAAATTATTAAAACCATTATTCAAACTACTCAAAGGATTGCATTGCGGGTTATCAACTAGTAATTTATAAAAGAGATAATATAATTTATCAATTGTATTTCAACGTAAAATAACTTTTATTTTATTTCAAATTTTAAGTAATTTATAGAGTGAGTATTGAATAAAGCGTAGTTGTAAATGTACATAAGAACAATATTAACTTTTAAAAAGTTAATTTGTGATATTTTAAATTTAAAATTAACATGATTCATTTAAATTTTAAAAATAATAAATTTTATAATTAATAGTACTTTTATGATATGTATAATTATATGGACATAAATTAAATAAATTTATATCAATTTTAAATTTGAAAAGCGTTTGAAATTAATTTTTAAAAAATAAGTCAATATTAATTTTATAATTTGAAAACAAAGTAGTAAAAAGTCATGTGACAATAATGTCAATATGTGTATGATTGATGAGTTGTCTGTAAGACCCCAACTTTTTATGAATAAAGAATTAATTTTCTCTAAATGTTATTTTGATTAATAAGGTGTGGATTTGATATAATGTTATAGTTGTGGGTAATATTTACAAATTTTGCAAAGTAAGCAAGTTTTCATAAAATATTCATTTAGTCGGGGAATATTCTTTTTGTCGGGGAATATCTATACGACGGCACAATCACTGGTGGACCCCGCTACGAAATTATTGTCGGAGTTAGAAAACGACATAAATAACTTTTTTAAAAAATAACGGTAAAAGTTTTACCGTTAATTGTTGAAATACCCGGTGATAAAAGTACAATAATACACGTGGTTGCATAGTAGCACACGATATTGTACAACATCTTTGATTATTGATGCTTACATGAGAAGTCACTCAGTTTTACTCAATTATTGCCACAATAATTGTGACGCCCCCAAAATAGGTCCACACAACTCATTCTGAGTCGCCAAATACATGGTACAGAAAATAACTACAAACTTCATTATTACAATTATCGTGCAAAATACGACAACACATAAACTATGAGTTTTAATACAAATATTGTCTTGTAGACAATATCCAAACTCAAATAAATTCCTCATTATAATTATTGATACACTATTTTATAAAATAGTGAGGACTGCTATAACAACTGTCTTGAACTATCACTCCACACCCCAACTAGTCCCAGCTATATTCTCGCCCCCTGAGAAGAAAAATGGAACAAAAAGAAAAAGGATGAGCTCAACTAGCCCGGTAAAGAATATTATGACTAAGATAATGTAGAATAAATTATCCTTAGTCCTCGATAAGGAAAAATCTGATAGAATACAATAGACAACAAGTTTTAGATCAACAACTGCAGCGGAAACAACAATCCATTAGAAGAGTCAAGTAGAGCATGATGTCTACTATCTTTCATTATTTAAAAGTCCATCATCAATATTTTATCCCTCTAACATCAATCAATAATTATTTCAAATCAACGAATTATCTATGCACTACGGGCCAAAGATAATCGTTTGTATCACCGGTGGTCATGATCATGCCAAACACCTGTCCATCTTTGCACTACGGGCCAAATATATCAATTAACAGTTCATCTTTGCACTACCGACCAAAGATATTCATCAATTAACATTTCATCTTTGCACTACGGGCCAAAGATATTCATCAATAAATAGTTTATCTGTGCACCACGGGCCAAAGATAACTTTCAACATAATTTAAGTCTGAGAATTATGATAATGATAATAAGAATGAATTAAGTGAGACCATAACATGGATTCAATTTTAAGAATAAGGGTCACAACAGATAACTTGGAAAAAGAATTTATTTTTTTGTGAACAGTACTCGTGAATAGTACCGTATGTATGAACAATACCGTATGAACAGTGCCCATGAACAGTACCCAGACATAAAAAGTTCTATATTTAATAAGAAAGTTCATACCAATATTCCAGTGAAATGATATTAGATGAAGCAAAATTTTTAATCATTTCAGGAATTATAGAAGCAATACTTACCATAGTAAGTTTAAATTTAGGAATACGGGATGAAATAATATCGCTTACGTAATATGAAGTATGAAAGAAAATGATATCCCTTACGAATATGGAAGGAAATAATATCATTTACGAGTATTGAAAGAAAATAACCTCCTTTACGAAAAAAAATAATAATATCATTTACCTTAGTAGAAACTGGATTTGACTGGGATATCGGATATTATTTTGAGAAAATCTTGCACAAAAAGCTACACTCAGAGTATCCTTATACTCATAAGAAATACGCTCAAAATTATAGAGAAAATTTTCTGATTCTGGTGTGAGTTTTATTGTTTAACTAAGCAACCTATTTATAGGAAAGTGCTAGCACACCAGGATTGACAATTTACACACACGCACCAAAAACATGAAGCATACTTATTTGAAAATGGAGAGTTCAAAATCAACATGAGAACTCCCTCTTTTAACCACATGTTTAAATAATTTTATAATACTTAAAAAGAAATTCAAATTCAATTTGATCTTTTCCACCTCATTTTATTCTTATACCATAAATTTATTATAATAATATTACCATTTTAATTATAAAAATTATACTATTATATTATCACATTATACTATTATAATGTAATATTATAATAATATATAAATATATTATGTAAAGCCCCCAAATTTAGGTACTTGAAACCCGAACTCGGTGCTTCACGATACCATTTCTATGAGCGGAATAATACTAATAATAATAATAATAATAATAATAATAATAATATAAATATTAAACTTTATTTAACTAATTATCAGAGTCTAGCTCCCAAGTACGTAACCTTTAATACATTCATCACATAGCATGATAGATAATATATATATATATCATTGTCTTAATAATATCAAACTATTACATAAGATAGCATTGCATTCACTCAGCAACCTTTCCTTTTCCCTTGTTCTTAGCAGAGCCTTCAGGTTGTTCACACTTAGCTGAAAACATTTAAATTAAGCAAGGATGATCATTTGAGTGCCCAGCAAGTAATAACAATTATAAATATTAGCTGAAAGGATTAAATATTTTCTTTGTACTACCCTTCTACAACAAATCAATAGTTGTGAAGTAATCTGAACCGATAATAATAACATAACAACTCTCTATCAAATTTTTGAAACTACGTACTGATTATAAATAGGGTTAAAGTGACATATTATGAACATTGTTTTCAATTTTTGAATAGGTTTAGCAGAACTTTATCCGCAAACCGTCATAACTTACGGGCACGGGAGGTGATCAGCCCGTTATGCCCTGTATTGATCAATACTACATGCAAGAACGATATTATTGTAAGGTTTTGTGTAAATCAAAGCAGCAATCAAATTGCAAAAATTAGCAGAAGAAAAATAAAATCAGATTTTAAAAATTTTCACAAACCAATTACCCGGATCATCCTTTATGCATATTATTAATTAAACGAAGAATAAGAAGTTATGAAATCATACCCTTATAGAAACAAGCTTCCTCAGGTACGAGTTCACCTCCTACTTCTCCACGATCTCCTTGAATCTTCGGGTAGATTCTTTCCTTTGATCAATATAAGCCACCCAAGTGTATGGCCTCTAGAGGTGATCCACCAAGGAAGAAGAATTTTCAAGAAGAAGGGTGTATTGGCTCAAACCCTAGTTTTTCCTATCTCTATAGAAAAAGGGGGCGTACTCTCCAACTATTGGAATTACGTATATCTGATATCTGATATCTGATATAAAACTCCTCTTATAAAGATATCAGGCAACCCTATTAAAATAAGGTATTATTTATTTAATTAAACTCTTTTAATTAAATGGGCTCCCTAATCCTATTAGGGATAATTAATTAAACTCCTTTAACTAATTTTCGCTCCTAATCCTATTAGGAATAAATGAAAGTACTTATATTAAATTAATTGCTAAACTCTTTTAGAAATTAAAATAATAATTATTTTAATAATATTAATAAGATTCCTTTTATGAATTTATATTTAATATTTCTAAAATATTAAATAATAAATATTAAGCTATTTAATTTATTCTATCACCATAGATTAAATTAAATAAACTTAATATATTATTACGATTATGCCATTAACTTTTAAATAATTATTCTTCCTTTTATGGTGTGACCCTTTAGGTTCTCCATATTAAACCGGTTGTGAATAAATCAATTAGAACAATTCTAATCTTATTTAAATAAATAAATTAAACGAATAATTTATTTAAATAAATAATATTTATTCTACAATAGGGATAAGCCTCCCTAACGATCAATGACTTTCCAGATAATATAGATTTCAACATTAATCATAAAAGAACCATTGAGTTAATAGTTACCGTATAATTCAATCCTTCCACCATACAATATCCCAATTAAATATAAGACATGGAATTACTGTCAAGTCTTATTTTATTTAATTATATGTACTTCTATTCCTAAATGCACAACTCCTAATGAATGCAAATTAGAAACTACTTTCTAATTTTGTTCTACCTTGGCCAAGGATTCCTGGGTTGTCATTTATCGAATCACATAGGACATTTCTCTTCTTTTATTAGAAGTGGTAGATTCTTTATTGATCATTCATTATCTTCATATATAACTTATTACATCCAAGCATACCCTTTGATATACTCTAAGAGTCTTAAGGAATAAGTCAAAGTATAATTCATTATATATAAGATACTATGATGATCTCAAGTCTAAGGATCATTTGTACTACTATCACTACAGGAATTCCTATTGACAGGCAAGTAAACTCCATTAGGTATTCCTTAGCGAGTCACATTTAGTGAACTTATTCTCTAATAAGCACCTACATACTTGCTTTAGTGTCTCCACAAATGATCATGAGATCAATCATCTTCATCCAATGAGCAAGCAACGTATGTACCAATCTATCCGGATTCACTAATCCCCTTTTTAGTAATCCATTGATTGGGAACATTTTAGTTTTAAGCTAACTAAGAATTTAGATCTCTTTAACATGATCTCATCATGATTCTAAAAGCATTGCTTAAAACTATGGGTTTATCACATATTATTAAAATAACTCCATGTAGATAATAAATGCCTTTAATAAATAATTCTTTTATTAATAAATAAATAAGATTGATTACAAAGTATATGTTTTATCATCATACATGATTGGCTTGTATGCATACTACTTTCAATTATAGTTCACTTTGTCCGCCTTGGGGGCATAAAAAATTTTCCATGTTCGAGATGTTCATACTTAGTCGGGAATCCGAACCAATATAATTAGATTGGATACAAAAAGGTTTTATCATATTCAACGATATTTCTAAATCTATGTCTAGCTGATCAAATAACTTAGGCGACTTTTACTTCATTGTATACATATTGGCAATCAATATATATATATATATATATATATATATATATATATATATCAACATGTGATTAAATACAATGATTATCCAAGTGGGGACACTTGTATAACTATTTTTAGAAATTAACGAACAAAATATATATCTGAATTATATAATATATTATCATGTTGATAGACAATGATCGGATATAACATATATAATAATAGGGTTAATAATCTGGTACAATAATAATATAATTTTGAAACTTTCTTACTCATGTCCATTGCATAAAGAAAATGCAAAGGTAGGATACTTGTCTGGTACGCTGCTTACAATTCGTAACTTAATTTTATCTTTTATATAACCGCCTATCAGTAATAAGATTCTTTTACTGATTAGACTAACATATCGTAACACATAATACTGCCTATTGCAGTCAGTACATAACATAACCACATTGTCTCTCATGTTCAACAGTCATTAAATCACAAACAAACATTACTATAGTCAAAATATCTAATTCGGATCAATTTAAAAATATTGATTAATTGAAAACGGCTTTATCGGGTAATTATTGAGTCTAAGACTCTATTCTGAAATTCAATAATTGTAAGTATCTGTCATATTATTCTTAAATGACTTATAATAATTTTAAAACATATATTATAATTTATCATGAATTTTCAAACATCGGAATCATTATTAAAAGATTTAAATACTAAACAATTTTATTATCATTAACATTTAATTAATATTAAACTATTAATGAAACCATTGCCAAAATATTAAAATTATTTAGCATAACTCAAACTAGTTTTAAAACATTTATATTACCCTTAAATGATTTTTAAAATATTTAAAATCATTTTAAATAATTATCATTAATATTTAAATATTAATGTACCATTTATCAAAATATTAAAAGTCATTAAGTATATCTTAAAATATTTTTAATTCATTTATATCCTCTTTAAATGGTTTTAAATTAATAAAAACAATTTAAAACTATTTATTTAATATAATTATTAAATAAATTTAATATTATTAATGTTAAATTAATATCATTAATATAAAAATATTAATGAAATTATCATTTAAATATTAAAAGTTATATTTTATAACTTAAAATATCTCTAAACACTTTATTTTTATTTAAAATAATTTTTATGATAATAAAATCATTTTTAAACCAAATTATTTAATATAATTATTAAATAACCTTAAACTCATTAATAATAATTAATTAATAAAATTTACCCTTAAATATTGAAATTTATATTTTATAACTTAAAATATTTTTAAATACCTTATTATTATTTAAAATGATTTTTAATATAATAAAATCATTTTTAATTTATTTATTTAATTCATTTATTAAATATCTAAATTATCATTAATATTAATTTATTAATGAAATTTATCACAAAATATTAAAAGTCATTAAAATAACTAAATATTTTGTTATATCATTATATTTTCATTGATTTTTCAAGTATTAAAATTATTTTAAATAATTTAATTATACAATAATTAAATAAATTAATTACCTTCAATATTTCAAAAATATTAAATAGTTATGAAATATATTAAAATTATTAAAAACTAATTTTTAGACTTTAAAATAATTTTTAATAATTTATTTTGTATTTTTAATATTTAAAAACTAATTTTTCTATTTATTTAATAAAAATAATTAATTTTAGAAATAAACTGTCTCTAAATAGCCCTATAGCGACGAAACTGTCGCTATAGGTGTTCTCTGAGTTTGCCAGAGATCTTCATCACCCAATTCAAAAGTCACTAGTTTGACCCGATCATAATTTTTAGACCATAATGATTCTGAGCTAGAAATTTTGCTAGGATTGTAGTATTACTGTAATACTACAATCAGCAACAAGTTTCATGACCATTCAATAACATAACAGAAAGATCTAAAGCTCCAAAAATGTTGTCATGACTGTTCTTCATTTTTTGGGTTTTCCCAAAAATTAAGAACAGTCGAGACACCCACTTTCCAAGCATTGAATCACACGTTCTGGGCTTGCTATGTTTGTTCTAATGGTTTACATTTGAAGTATTGATGTCAGACTACAATTATCAAACACTTTTATAACATTTTATCAACATATAAGAGAGATCTAAGCCGGTCAACCCCTGTCAGAAATAAGGTTCTACCAGTTTCTGGAAATTCCCAGAAACAGAAAGTATGACCGGATGGCCTACTTTGACCATCCACTACATTAAATGTATTTGATGTTTAGGAGCTTTTATAGCATAAACGTGGAGTCTATATACCAGACTACAATCTAGACACAACAACAGAACCAACACATCAACACACTAACAGATCTAGTCAATTTAAAAGCGTTGTCGAATGCTGGTTCTAGCGGTTTTGGGTTACCGAAGCGCCCGATCAAAAGCCGGTCAACGGCTTTTGACCACGATTATCTTGCAATATGGACTCGATATAAGCCTGTTTCTTGATCCAGATCAAAGAGCACATAACAGACTACAACTACAAACTTTCAAAACACAAAAAGCATTAAAGCTCACAGAGATATAAGGCCTGACATTCGTTGTCAGACAACACAAAAAAAAATCCAAATTTTTTAAAAACTTGATTTTGAGCATATTAATGTTATGCATCTATCATGTGCTAACCCAGATAACTAAAATAGACTACATATAACATGTTTAAACATTAAAACCTAACATCTAACATGGAATCAAAACTCAAATTTCTTGGTTAGGGTTTATACCTTCTATGATCAAATTCTAATTCAAGGCTTCTGATTTGATAGTGGTGTTAGTGGGGCTTTGATTTGGGACTGATATGCTAAGAAATTTCGGAGAGTTGAGCTTGAGAGAGTCAAGGATGAGAGTTGGGCAAAATGAGCTAGCAAATGAATTATTTTCTCTCTCAAATCTATATATAGTGCTTGTACACAATGTATGTTGCTGATATAATTGAATGATTTTACTAAATTTGTAGCACATGGCTGATCTATTAGGTCACCAACACCTTATATTGGTAAGATCTACAAGTTATCTCATTAAAGAATGTCCAAAAGGGTAGTTTAGTCATTTTCTTAACAATTTTAATGGCACTTTTGTAATCTTGGCAAACCTTTAGGGTTTGACCCTTAGTGTTTAACCTTAAGGTTTAGTACATAGAATTTATAGGATTTAGCAATTAGGGTTTGGAAAATGTAAAATTTTAGTTTCTAAAATTTGTAATTAGGGTTTCCTTAATTAGATTAGGTTTTTAATTACATTATACATGAACATTAGGGTATTAATTATTTAATAATAATAGTTAACCTTGCTAATTTAGTAATTAGGGTTTACAATTAGTAATTAGGTTTTATAATTACTAATTAGGGTTACTAAATATAGAAATTAGGATTTCTAATTTCATGATTAGGGTTTCTAACAATAATTATGGTTTTTCCTAATTAATTAAACTTACACATTAGGTTTAAAAATTTATTAATTATCGTTAAGCGTGCCAAACTAACGGTTAAGGTTTACATTTTTGAAGTTAGGGTTCCTAATTTAAAATTAGGGTTTACTAACTTGGATTATAATTCTAACACTTGTTATAATCACATTAACACAATTTTTGACCGATCTTAAACTCCGGTTTGAGTTCAAATAACAGTACTACTAGGTTTTCTACTGATATACCGTAATTAACCAACCATTATCAATAAGTACATAAAATACATATTTATAGAACTAAAAAATCAAAATATAATTAATATTATATTATTATTCTCATTCCTTGATCAAAATCCAAAATTAGAGTTTGGATTCCATATCGATTTATCTATCATACTTAACATTATTAATTAAGTTAAAATAATTAACTTAATAATCGTACTAAAATTCATATAATAAAATAATTATTATAATTATTCTAAAATCATTTCATATATTATTTAAATAATATAATAATAATATTTTCATGGAAAATAATTAATGAAAACATTTCTACAATAAAATTAGTTATTATAAGAATATAATTTATAATAATCAATAATTCTAAAATAAAATTATTTGTAATAATTAATGTAATAAATAAATTTTTATTTATCACGTATATATATATACACATTACTAGTACATATTTCTACCTTTATAAATAAATAAAAAATTATACGCAAAATTTCTGATTTATTTATATAGGAAATCTTGGGTTATTACATTCACCCTCCCTTATAAAGATTCCGTCCCCGGAATCACCATTTTAAAACCTATACATACAAGGGTACATAGCATACACAATCATTGCAAGTAGATCTCAACCAACTTTGATCGAACTGATCTTTAACTATTCATATAAAGCTTGTCTATCTGATTCTACGGAAATTTGATTTCTAAAAGAACTCAAATTCCTCCTTCAAAATTTCTTTATAAAATAATTTACTATATATATGAAAATCATGTATATATAAAAAAAATAAAAGTTATACGAATAATACCTGGAGTTCCTTTACCAGCTGCCACCGTATCCTACACCGTCATGTTGAAAACCCTCGCAGTTGATTTTGTTGGCTTGCTTGATGACGTTGGTCTTGTGATTGCTAAAGTCCCGCTACCCTTTCCAGTAGTCACACTTCCTGCCTCCATCCTTCTTTTCGGACAATCCTTTACCTTATGCTCAGTCGACCCGCATAGAAAACACCTACTGTTCATTCTTGGATTGGGGCAGTTGGGAGAGATATGGCCCTCCTGTCTGCATTTGTAGCATACAAACTTCCCCTTCAAACATTCCCCAGAGTGGTTCTTTCCACAAGTCTTACACTGTACAGCTGACTTCTTAACACCTCCTGCTTGATCTGAACATTCCCAAAGTTATTCACCTTCCTCTTTCCATTTCCACTCCTGCTTCCACTATTAATTTCTACCTTCCCAGCTCATTCGACCTTACCCTTGTTCCTTTTCTCCTTGTTGTAGAGGCTCATGGCCTCACTCCCCTCCTCAGTAATAATAGCTTTCTCCATGAGTGCTGCAAATGTAGGAATCCGCAACACCACTACCTTGTTATAGAGCCAGGGTTTTAATTCCAACTCAAACCTTCTCACTTTCCTAGCCTCCTTATCAACTTGATGCGGAGCGAACCTAGCCAACTCATTAAATTTTGCGGCGTACTCCGCTATAGTCATGTTCTCCAACTTTAACTCTAAAAATTTCACCTCCGTCCTTGTAACGCCCCCAAAATAGGTCCAATCCATCCAACCTATTATGAGTCGCCAAATACATGGTACAGAATACAACTACAACTTTATTACTACAATTATCGTGCAAAATACAACAACACATATATTGTGAGTTTTAATACCAACTTTAACTCATGTCCCAAGCACCTCACATTGATACATTACATAAACGTACAGTCAATAACTGTTTTAGAAATTAAAATCTTTGGGAAGTGCTCAAGGAAACCTTCGTACATAGGAGGCCATGAATCTAAGTTATGATAGATATCATATGTCCAGAGAATTATCCTTGGTTGACCCAATAGACCCCAAAGAAAAATGAGAAGATTACTATCATGTTCTTTCCAATGGTGAGTCTCTCTTGACATATAACTATCTCCTTTGTCTCCAAATTGAAAATTATGTTTCAAATAAACTCCAAGATCATATAGGTAGTGCTCGTAGATATACTCATCAAGTGGATGTGCACAACCCCTGCATCTTATGATAACACGAGATTGTATGTCATTAGACATCTTGTATGATAGTGGCAAAACACCCTTCCAAAGTTGGGTTCACCTCACCCTATTGTTGTTCATCAAAATTAATTATTAAATGACGATATATAATATCGACACACTTATCTTAAGTCCTCAATACAATTATATATTGTATACTATGCCATTTTATAATGTGTTGAGAAACTTTGTAGTCCACCGTTCTATTCCCTATTATCCCGTCAATCTTGGCTACACTCTTATTACACGAAAGGAATTGTGAAGCAAAAGGGTGAGCACAACTAGCTCGAAGAAAGAATATTATGACTAAAGATAATTAAATTATCAATAGCCTTCATCAGTAATAAATAAGAGATTTAGA
The DNA here is from genome assembly GCA_020205615.1 of Panax quinquefolius. Classification (NCBI taxonomy): domain Eukaryota; kingdom Viridiplantae; phylum Streptophyta; class Magnoliopsida; order Apiales; family Araliaceae; genus Panax; species Panax quinquefolius. Next base: position 41,500,428 of record CM035152.1, read on the forward strand.
ACATATGGTAGATGATAAAACTTTTCAACCATAGTTGCAGCGGAATGAGCAATCCATTAGAAGAGTCAAATTGACCATAAAGTCTATTATCTTCTCCATGTTAAAAGTCCACCAACAATGTTTTATCCTCGTAACATAATCAGCAGATCCTATTCACATTCATGTGAATAACTCATAATCATAATTGTGGTTCTAAATTCCTCTTCTCATCCAGGACAAAGATAATTTTCATCACATGTCTTTACCTGAAACATCAAAGATCATGGTTATACCAAATCACAGTTCCTGTTCATAATCATACTAATAAGTTCATCTTTGGACTACGGGCGAAAGATATTTATTAACAGTTCATCTTTGCACTACATGCCAAAGATATTTAACAACAGGTCATCTTTGCACTACGGGCCAAAGATATTCAACAACAGGTCATCTTTGCACTACACGCCAAAGATATTCAACAACAGGTCATCTTTGCACTACAGGCCAAAGATATTCAATAACAATTCATCTTTGCACTACAGGCCAAAGATATTAATATCTCAAAGAGATACATAATCATTTCAGAATTTATATAAACAATAATTATAACCATGTTGATCAATTCACCTTTGCACTTAAGCTAAAAATATTCAATTGTAAATTCAATGGTCATGATTATACCAGTCAACGATTCAACTTTGCACTACTGGCCAAAGAGAACCCATAGTCACAATCATACCAATAATCTACCCATCTTTACACTTAAGTCAAAGAGAAATTTCTTCACAGGATTATAAAAATGTTATATATGATAATAAAAATAATATAATCAACAACTGCATTTAATTTCAAGAGTAAGATTCATAAATCAATGATTTCATAACACCTTAATCCAAATGTTATAAATCACTTAATAATCTCATAATCTAATATTATTAATATTACCACAATATTTTAATCATTTCTTAAACTTATAAACAATTTATTTTAATTGTTTACACTTTTACCAATTAATGCATTTAATCATCCTAAAATGCCAAAATCATAAAATTTCATCACCAATAACCAAAACCCTCATCAAAAATCAGATATACCTTATATAGGATTCCCAAAGCCATAAAATCATATTTTCCACTTTTCTTACTTCACATAACATATTTAATTCATTTATTCATAACTAGTCCATTTTCATGAAAAATACCAAATCAGTTCTAAAAATATTTCTTTTCTAGCATTTAGCAGAATATAGTCCCATATTGAACATATATTTTTCTTAGAATTTTTAAAATTCATTTACTATTTTTCATATAGCCAAAACTGCCGAATATTTAGACATTTATTATAAATTGTACTTTTGTCCAAAAATTCCAAAATTTATAGGGTATACTTCTGTTATATACATGTACTCCCAATAAAAATTTTACCAATTTTGGAGTTAACCACAAGGAGTTATAAGGGTTTAATTTTAAAATAGTCGTTTCTCAAAAACTTCATAACTCCTAATCTATACATCCAAAAATCGCCATTTTTGAACACCATCTAGAAAACTCATCAAATTATCATTTCAAATTTTTCCAAAATTTTTGAAGGTCGGAAAAATTACGAAACTGAAAAACATAATAACCCTTAAAATCCTTTACCTCGAAAAGAATTTAGAGATTTACGACCGGAATGTAAAGCCGAAGGAACCTTGCACTGCATAGTAACTCTCAAAGTATCTAAATACTCACAAAATACGCTTGATAATATAGAGAGAGAAAGAGAGAAAGCTTATGTTTCTGGTGTGATTTTCAATTCTAACTTAGCCCTCTATTTATAGGAAAATGTTAAGACGTCAAGTAGACTTGACCGCTACACGATGGTTTTACTCGCTACTATTGCCACCCACCACATTTGAATTAGAATTTCAGCACATTTCTTCACCAACCACAAGTGGGGCCCACTAAATTCTAGAATTTTCCACCAAAATCATTTATAAACCTAATTTCCGTATCAGTCACCTCTTACAATTCATAACAAATCACACGTTCATTTTTAACGGATCAAAATTTGTGGACATATACTCAACTTATATATGTATAACATATCCAAAAATCACAACGATCCAACTATTTCGGATTAAAAAAAATTATAACTCATATATATATCGTAAAAATGAAAAGTGATTTGATTTTAATATCTCCATATTCGATTTTAAAAATATTGATAAAACACCTCAACATTAATTCCTTCATTTATAACCACATAAATAAATCCATCATTTATATCCGCATCAAATAAATATTTCTTTATCATATATCAATAATTAATTAATTATTCACAAATAATATTATAGAATCATAATTATGAATGACTGTGTGGTTCCCAAGGAAAGAGGGGCTTTCAGATAAGAATTTCTCCTTAATGGGCGCATGATTAGATGACCAAACCTCTCTTTGTGAACTTTCTAGACATTGCCAATAATGCTATCTAATAATATTATTCAAATAATATGAATTATTGATCGATAATTGAAAATATTATGCTATGACAATTATTGAAACAACAATAATATAAAATATCAACGCAGCAATTATTGAATCAATAAAATAAAATATTGAACAGTAATTACTGTAACAATTATTGAGTAGTTCCTTCTTACGTAAGGATCAATAATTCAAAAATACTATGCAATATTGTGTGCTACTATGCAACCACGCGTATTACTGTATTTTAACCACCATGTATTCCAACAGTGTTAACGGTAACATTTACGTCGTTATTTATAAAAACTCAAACTTGTCATTTTCTTAATCTGACAATTATTCTGTTATGGGGCCCACAAATGGTTGCGTCGTCATACGAATATTCCCCGACAACAAGAATATTCCACGACCAAACGAATATTCTCCAACAGAAATGAGTATTTTATAACCACTTGCGTATTTTGAAAATTTTATATATATCACCCTTAACTTTAAACTTTTATCAATTTAATTATTTACTAAATAGGAAAATTGAATACTTTTATTTCATAAAATTTGGGGTCTTACAATCTCCCCTCCTTATAAAATTTCATCCCCAAAATTTACGTACCTGATAATTCAAAGAGTTGAGAATACATTGCTTTCATTTCAGATTCCATCTTCCCTATCATCATGATTTCTTCATTGCTCATCTCCGTATTTCAGAGATATCATTCTAGAATACGACTTCAAAACAAAGGTTAATTGAATAAATTAACATATCACATAACGATATTAGTACCAACAAATAAGCTTAGGTAGGACACACTAGCGAAGGATTTACTCATCTCTCCCTCCTAGTTCTATTCCCGATCTCCGCCAGAGATCATATCCCTAAGCTCGATACCAAATGTAACGCCCCAAAATAGGTCCAATCCATCCAACCTATACGAGTTGCCAAATACATGGTACGTAAAACAACTACAACTTTATTACTATAATTGTCGTGGTAAATACAACAACACATATTTGTGAGTTTTAATACCAACTTATATATTCATGTCCCAAGCACCTCACATTGATACATGGCACCTTACATAAACGTACAGTCAATAATTGTTTTAGAAATTAAAATCTTTGGGAAGTGCTCAAGGAAACCTTCGTACATAGGAGGCCATGAATCTAAGTTATGATAGATATCATATATCCAGAGAATTATCCTTGGTTGACCCAATAGACCCCAAAGAAAAATGAGAAGATTACTATCATATTCTTTCCAATGGTGAGTCTTCTCTTGACATATAACTATCTCCACTGTCTCCAATTGAAAATTATGTTTCAAATAAACTCCAAGATCATATAGGTAGTGCTTTTCAGAGATATACTCATCAAGTGGATGTGCACAACCACGTCTTTTACGATAACACGAGATTGTATGTCATTAGACATCTTGTATGATAGTGGCAAAACACCCTTCCAAAGTTGGGTTCACCTCACCCTATTGTTGTTCATCAAAATTAAATTATTAAGTGACGTATAATATACGACACACATCTTATCTAAATTCAATTATATATTTATGTCATGCCATTTATAATGTGTTGAGAAACTTTGTGCCTCTCGGACCACAACATTCTATTCCCCTGTTATCCTCCGTCAAATTCACCATTACACACTCTTATTACCGAAAAGGAATTGTGAAGCAAAAGGGTGAGCACAACTAGCTCAAGAAAGAATATTATGACTAAAGATAATTAAATTATCAATAGCCTTCATCAGTAATAAATAAGAGATTTAGAACAAATGGTAGATGATAAAACTTTTCAACCATAGTTGCAGCGGAATGAGCAATCCATTAGAAGAGTCAAATAGACCATAAATTCTATTATCTTCTCCATGTTAAAAGTCCACCAACAATGTGTTATCCCTGTAACATCAGTCAACAGTTCCTGTCTACATTCATCTGAATAACTCATAATCATAATTGTGGTTCTAAATTCCTCTTCTTATCCAGGACAAAGATAATTTTCATCACATGTCTTTACCTGAAACATCAAAGATCATGGTGGTTATACCAAATATTCTGTTCATAATCATACTAATAAGTTCATCTTTGGACTACAGGCGAAAGATATTTATCATTCATCTTTGCACTACATGCCAAAGATATTTAACAACAGTCATCTTTGCACTGGGCCAAAGATATTCAACAACAGTCATCTTTGCACTACATACCAAAGATATTCAACAACAGTCATCTTTGCACTACTGCCAAAGATATTCAATAACAATTCATCTTCAGACTACTGGCCAAAGATATTAATATATCAAAGAGATACATAATAATTTTTGAATTTATATAAACAATAATTATAACCATGTTGATCAATTCACCTTTGCACTTAAGCTAAAAATATTCAATTATAAATTCAATGGTCATGATTATATCAGTCAACGATTCAACTTTGCACTCATCTTGGCCAAAAGAGAACCCATAGTCACAATCATACCAATAATCTACCCATCTTTACACTTAAGTCAAAGAGAAATTTATTCACCAGGATTATAAAAATGTTATATATGATAATAAAAATAATATAATCAACAATCGCATTTAATTTCAAAGAGTAAGATTCATAAATCAATGATTTCATAACACCTTAATCCAAATGTTATAAATCACTTAATAATCTCATAATCTAATATTATTAATATTACCATAATATTTTAATCATTTCTTAAATTTATAAACAATTTATTTTAATTGTTTACACTTTACCAATTAATGCATTTAATCATCCTAAAATGCCAAAATCATAAAATTTCATCACCAATAACCAAAACCCTCATCAAAAATCTGCATATACCTTATATAGGATTCCCCAGCCATAAAATCATATTTTCCACTTTTCTTACTTCACATAACATATTTAATTCATTTATTCATAACTAGTCCATTTTCATGAAAAATACCAAATCAGTTCTAAAAATATTTCTTTTCTAGCATTTAGCAGAATATAGTCCCATATTGAACATATATTTTTCTTAGAATTTTTAAAATTCATTTACTATTTTTCATATGGCCAAAACTGCCGAATATTTAGACATTTATTATAAATTGTACTTTTGTCCAAAAATTCCGAAATCTATAGGGTATACTTTTGTTATATGCATGTACTCCCAATAAAAATTTTACCAATTTTGGAGTTAACCACAAGGAGTTATAAGGGTTTACTTTTAAAATAGTCTTTTCTCAAAAAATGCATAACTCCTAATCTATACATCCAAAAATCGCCGTTTTTGGACACCATCTAGAAAACTCATCAAATTATCATTTCAAATTTTTCCAGAATTTTTGAAGGTCGGAAAAATTACGAAACTGAAAAACATAATAACCCTTAAAATCCTTTACCTCGAAAGCAATATATTTGGAACCGAATGTAAAGTGAAGGAACCTTGCCTTTGAATAGCAACTCTCAAAGTATCTAAATACTCACAAAATACGCTTGATAATATAGAGAGAGAAAGAGAGAAAGCTTATGTTTCTGGTGTGATTTTCAATTCTAACTTAGCCCTCTATTTATTGGAAAATGTTAGCACGCCGAAGCAGACTTGACCTGCTACCTGATGGTTTTACCTGCTACTATTACCACCCACCACATTTGAATTATAATTTCAGCACATTTCTTCACCAACCATAAGTGGGGCCCACTAAATTCAAGAATTTTCCATCAAAATTATTTATAAACCTAATTTCCGAATCAGTTACCTCTTACAATTCATAATAAATCACACGTTCATTTTTAACGGTTCAAAATTTGTGGACATATACTCAACTTATATATGTATAACATATCCAAGAATCACAACGATCCAACGGTCGGATTAAAAATTATAACTCACGCAATATATCGTAAAAATACTGATTTGATTTTTAATACCTCTATTCTGACAAAAATATTGATAAAACACCTCAATATTAATTCCTTCATTTATAACCACATAAATAAATCCATCATTTATATCCGCATCAAATAAATATTTCCTTATCATATAAATCAATAATTAATTATTCACAAATAATATTACAGAATCACAATTATGACAACCAGGTGGTTCCCAGGAAAGAGGGGGCTTTCCGATAAGGATTTCTCCTTACTGGCGCGCAATTAGATGACCAAACCTCTCCTTGACAAAACTTTCTAGACATTACCAATAATATTATCTAATAATATTATTCAAATAATATGAATTATTGATTTGATAATGGAAAATATTTTGTCGTGACAATTATTGAAACAACAATAATATAAAATATCAACGCAGCAATTATTGAATCAATAACATAAAATATTGAACAGTAATTACTTTAACAATTATTGAGTAGTTCCTTCTTACGTAAGGATCAATAATTCAAAATTGTATGCAATCTTGTGTATCTCTTGTCGGCAACCTACGTATTCATCGTATGTTAACCACCATGTATTCCAACAGTGTTAATGGTAACATTTACGCCGTTATTTATAAAAACTCAAACTTGTCATTTTTTTCATCCAAGATGTTATTACATTATGGGGCCCTGAATAAATGGTTGTGTCGTCATACGAATATTCCCCGACAACAAGAATATTCCACGACCAAACGAATATTCCCCAACAGAAATGAGTATTTTATAACCACTTGCGTATTTTGAAAATTTTATATATATCACTCTTAACTTTAAACTTTTATCAATTTAATCATTTTCTAAATAGAAAAATTGAATACTTTTATTTCATAAAATTCGGGGTCTTACAATCCTAGCCTGCATACTAGATGAAAAATAATTTTCAAAAAATGGTGTCTTAAACCTATCCCATGTAACTACACCTTCTCCTGCCCTCGTCTGATTCGCTTCCCACTAAAATTTTGCCTCCCCCTTCATCATGTGAGTGGCAAAAGTGGTCTTTTGCCCCTCAGCTACCCTAGCTATTACAAACGCCTTTTCAATTACTTTAACCCAAGTTTGGGCTTCAACAGGGTCAGTTGTACCTCTAAATTCTGGCGGTCCTACAGTCTTAAAGTCTTTGAAGTTCGCCAGGAGATTATCCAGTTGGTTTCCTGCGGCTGACATTCCTTGTTGCATAGCTTGTGCTACCATATTTGCAAAGTGCTGCATCGGGTCTACTTGTTGTTGTCCCTCAACGTTATTGACAGACTCTTCTGCCCTTTGGTTTCGAGTTTGACGTCTTGGCGGCATTATATGGTTAAGTAAAACCATAAATTATTCTTTACATTCTAAATCTTATCATATAAGTTTATTATATTAAACTTGTTTCATTACTCAAACTTAGATTCATATTCATTTAACGGATATTTTATATAGCATAGCACATACTACTTTAAACATCAGTTATCCCTTTGTGACCACAAAAGTCAGGATTTACAGCCTTGACTAATACAAAAGTTGGGAACATTACATTACACAGATATACTAATCATATATATTACATTAAACACACCTACATAACAGAACCTATACTACCTATTTGCTACGCCTTTTTCTTGGAAAACCTTTCGCCTGATGACCTTCTATCATACAGATAAAACATGCACCTGGTTTATAGTCGGGACAATATAGAGTGGTATGTCCCTCATAGCCGCAAAGGTAACATATTCTTTTCCCTTTCTTCTAATCGGATTTTCCTAAGTCATGGTCTTCTATCTTTCTTTTTCCCTTATTGCTCAGAGCTACACACGATGTGTTGCTTTTGGCTCCCATCTGATCAATTTGGATTTTAAGCTTATCATGTTCTTCCATTGTTTCGATTAACGCCTGACGCAATTGACTATTTAACAGCTTTTCTATTTCCCACAACCTTTCTAGAGAAGAAACTTTGTTCCTCAGATTCTGCACTTCCATTGATGCTTGATCAGCTTCAACTTTAGTGTCCGAATCACTATCTGTCAGTTCCACCATTTTTGGATCTGGTACTACGTTTTCCAAAATAACCACATCATCAGAGTTGTTTTCATTGTGAGCCTCTATTTCAGTTATTTGCTTTGATATTAGCTCAGGGCTATGGATTTGATCCTTCTTCATATTATAAGCATATAACAAGCCTTTTCCACAAGACATCTACACACATAAATTATCCTGATTAGCATATAGTATATACACACAATAAATAATAGCTTTATATAAGTTATCTTTTATTTTGTTTGACGAAGAATTTATTCAATTCATCTCTTTTTAAACGCTATATGAGTTATTTATATTTTCAATGTTTCCCTCTGTTCTAAGGTTATAGCCTAAGGTCTATCCCACCTAAGGTTTCTAACCCTAAAGCTTTGATACAAACTTGTAAAGCCCCCAAATTCAGGTACTTGAAACCCGAACTCGGTGCTTCACGATCCTATTTCTATGAGCGGAATAATACTAATAATAATAACAATAATATGAATATTAAACTTTATTTACATAATTATCAGAGTCTAGCTCTCAAGTACGTAACCTTTAATACATTCATCACATAGCATGATAGATAATATATATCATTGTCTTAATAATATCAAACTATTACATAAGATAGCATTGCATTCACTCAGCAACCTTTCCTTTTCCCTTGTTCTTAGCAGAGCCTTCAGGTTGTTCACATTTAGCTGAAAACATTTTAATTAAGCAAGGATGAGCATTTGAGTGCCCAAAGAAGTAATAACAATTATAAATATAAATTTGAAAGGATTAAATGTTTTCTTTGTACTACCCTTCTACAACAAATCAATAGTTGTGAAGTAATCTGAACTGATAATAATAACATAACAACTCTCTATCAAATTTTTGAAACTACGTATTGATTATAAATAGGGTTAAGGTGACATACTATGAACATTGTTTTCAATTTCTGAATAGGTTTAGCAGAACTTCATCCGCAAACCGTCATAACTTACGGGCACGGTGGGGTGATCAGCCCGTTATGCCCTGTATTGATCAATACTACATGCAAGAATGATATTATCATTCACTCTGTCCGCCTTGGGCGCATAAAAGTTTTCCCATGTTCGGGATGTTCATACTTAGTCGGGAATCCGAACCAAAACAATTTGATTGGATACAAAAAGGTTTTATTATATTCAACAATATTTCTAAATTTGTGTCTAGCTGATCAAATAGCTTAGACTACTTTTACTTATTGTATACATACTGGAAATCAATAGGGGTGTGTGTGTGTGTGTGTGTGTGTGTGTATGTATATATATATATATATATATATATATATATATATATCAACATGTGATTAAATACAATGATTATCCAAGTGGGGACACTTGTATAACCATTTTTAGAAATTAACGAACAGAATATATATCTGAATTATATAATATATTATCATGTTGATAGACAATGATCAGATATAATATATATAACAATAGGGTTAATAATCTGGTACAATAATAATATAATTCTGAAACTTTCTTACTCATGTCCATTGCATAAAGAAAATGCAAAGGTAGGATACTTGCCTGGTACGCTGCTTACAATTCGCAACTTAGTTTTATCTTTTATATAACCACCTATCAATAATAAGATCCTTTTACTTATTAGAATAACATATCGTAACACATAATACTGCCTATTGCAGTCAACACATAACATAACCACATTGTCACTCATGTTCAACAGTCATTGAATCACAAACAAACATTACTACAGTCAAAATATCTAAGTCCAGATCAATTTCTGAAATACGTCGGTGTACCGACGGCTTTATCGGGTAATTATCGAGTAAAAGACTCTATTCTGAAATTCAATAACTGTAAGTATCTGTCATATTATTCTTAAATGACTTATAATAATTTTAAAATATTTATTATAATTTATCATGTATTTTCAAACATCGGAATCATTATTAAATGATTTAAATACTAAACAATTCTATTATCATTAACATTTAATTAATATTAAACTATTAATGAAACCATTGCCAAAATATTAAAATTATTTCTCATAACTTAAAATAGTTTTAAAACATTTATATTACCTTAAATGATTTTTAAAACATTTAAAATCATTTTAAATAATTATCATTAATATTTAAATATTAATGTACCATTTATCAAAATATTAAAAGTCATTAAGTATATCTTAAAATATTTTTAATTCATTTATATCCTCTTTAAATGATTTTAAATTAATAAAACCATTTTAAAACTATTTATTTAATATAATTATTAAATAAATTTAATATTATTAATGTTAAATTAATATCATTAATATTAAAATATTAATGAAATTATTATTTAAATATTAAAATTTATATTTTATAACATAAAATATCTTTAAACACTTTATTTTTATTTAAAATGATTTTTATGATAATAAAATTATTTTTAAACCAAATTATTTAATATAATTATTAAATAACCTTAATATCATTAATAATAATTAATTAATGAAATTTACCTTTAAATATTAAAAGTTATATTTTATAACTTCAAATATTTTTAAATACCTTATTATTATTTAAAATGATTTTTAATATAAGAAAATCATTTTTAATTTATTTATTTAATTCATTTATTAAATATCTTAATTATAATTAATATTAATTTATTAATGAAATTTATCACAAAATATTAAAAGTTATTAAAATAACTTAAAATATTTTCTTATATCATTATATAATTTTAAATGATTTTGAAGTATTAAAAATCATTTTTAAATAATTTATTTAATATAATAATTAAATAAATTAAATACCTTTAATATTTCAAAAATATTAAATATTTATGAAATATATTACTCCCTCCGTCCCAGGATAAAAGTTCTGGTGGATTTTTCACGCATATTAAGAAGAGGAATAAAATGACAAAATTGCTCATAATAATATGTCATTAATTATTTTCAATGTAGGTGAGAAAATGACTTTCTAGCTATTCAATTCAAAATATTCTCCATCAATAATTATTAAATATATAGAGAGAATTAGAATAAGAAAAGCATAAGATATTTAATATTATGGGCATAATAGGAAAAAATGTGTAAAAGTTTGGTTATTAAAGGAAAGTAGATATTTAACATGGAACTACTCAAAAAAGTAATAAGGACTTTTATCAAGGGACGGAGGGAGTAAAAATTATTAAAAAGTAATTTTCAGACTTTAAAATCATTTTTAATAATTTATTTTGTATTTTTAATAATTAAAAACTATTTTTTCTATTTATTTAATAAAAATAATTAATTTTAGAAATAAACTGTCGCTAAATAGCCCTATAGCGACGAAACTGTCGCTATAGGTGTTCTTGAAACGCCAGATCTTCATCGCCTTGATTCACAAAAGTCACTAGTTTGACCAATCATAATTTTTAGACCATAATGATTCTGAGCTTGAAATTTTGCTAGGATTGTAGTATTACTGTAATACTATAATCAACAACAAGTTTCATGACCATTCCATAACATAACAGAAAGATCTAGAGCTCCCAAAATGTTGTCAGGACTGTTTTTCATTTTCTGGGTTTTCTCAAAAATGAAGAACAGTTGAGACACCCACTTTCCAAGCATTGAATCACACATTCTGAGCTTGCTATGTTTGTTCTAATGGTTTACATTTGAAGTATTGATGTCAGACTACAATTATCAAACACTTTTATAACATTTTATCAACATATAAGAGAGATCTAAGCCAGTCAACCCCTGTCAGAAATAAGGTTCTACCAGTTTCTGGAAATTCCCAGAAACAGAAGGTATGACCAGATGGCCTACTTTGACCATGCACTACATTAAATGTATTTGATGTTTAGGAGCTTTTAAAGCATAAACGTGGAGTCCATATACCAGACTACAATCTAGACACAACAACAGAACCAACACATCAACACACTAACAGATCTAGTCAATTTAAAACGTTGCCAGACCTGTTCTGGGCAGTTTTTGGGTTACCCAGAAACGCCCAGTCATGACCGGTCAACGGCTTTTAACCACGATTATCTTGCAATATGGACTCGATATAAGCCTGTTTCTTGATCCAGATCAAAGAGCACATAACAGACTACAACTATAAACTTTCAAAACACAAAAAGCATTAAAGTTCATAGAGATATAAGGCCTGACATTCATTGTCAGACAACACAAAAAAAAATTTCCAGATTTTTTAAAAACTTGATTTTGAGCATATTAATGTTATTCAGCTATCATGTGTCAACCCAGATCACTAAAATAGACTACATATAACATGTTTAAACATTAAAACCTAAGATTTAACATGAAATCAAAACTCAAATTTCACTACAAGAAATCACACAAAAAATGACGCTAAAATTTGTCACATAAAATTCATTTTTCGTCACTAAAACATTTCGTCACGATTGTTAATAAATCGTCACATGAAAATCACCATATGAGTGTGGTATTAGGTATATTTGACAATATTTGATGTCATCACTAAATGTTTTAACTTATAGTGACGATTTACATCATTGTCACTATAATTAACTCTACATTAGTAGCGTTAATAGCATCATTTATTTGAATGAAACTTTTTAAACTCTATATTATGTTTTCGTTATCAAAACTTAGTGCATTAAATGACAAATTATTTTTCGTCATTAAATAATATTGTTTTAGTGGCGAAAATATGTTACTCAATTTAAATCATCTAATTTTTTAATGGCAATAATATTATTATATTTATGATTATTCTTTCATCGTATTATTGTGTTTAGCGTCATCAAAAATAAGAAAATAAATGACGACAGAACAATTCGTCACCTAATAATATATTTAACATAACAATTATGTCATTGTCATTTCATATTTTAAATAATATAGCAAAATAATTTGTCACCAAAGAGTTATTTTTTGGGACACATTTTTCATGTTACTAATTGAATACTTATAGTGATGATACATCTCGTCACAAAAAGAGTTACTAATAGTGGCAAAATTAGTTGTTGTGACTAAATGAATATATAACAGTGACGATATACACATGTTAAATAAAACATGTCACAACACAGGTCAAATAAGCAACATGTCACAACACAGGTCAAATACAACATGTCATATAAATCAACAGTTAGTAGGGTTATCACATCCACAATACATCAACATTTCCAAATCTTTCCAAATTATATTTGAAATCCAAAATATCCTTCACATCCATCTGCTTCCCAACAGCCGGGCATCACCAAATTCTGAGATACCGGGCGAATCTCTGAACTGGATGTATGTACCCGTTCCAAACGCGACCGGCAACAAATGAGGCACATCAGATGATCTCTGTTCTCACTGCAAGCAAACATCAACTGCATATAATTTCAAGAGATTAGCTCAATACAAATCTTGCACACCACTGCATGTACCTAAATAGTGCAAGAACACTTGGCATACCACTGCACTCAAGGCCTCTAAACAAATCTAAACACAAGACAAAAAAAGCCACCAAGGAACACTATACCGATATCATGTCTTTGTACCATATGGAAAATTTTTCTTCTATTATATTTCTATACTAGTAAGAAAAAAATTTAGAGTATATAAATGATTAAGTAGCAATGCTGCAGAAGTGGGAGAATATAAGAGCAAAAGAGCATGGAAAAGGACTATTTTTTAAAGGATAAAATAGTGATAGGATTACTAATCCATAGACTATATAGTCCATGGGATTGAAGCATGAAGCTAATAAAGAGTACTGAGTACTGTCATATTCCATTAGGCCCATAAAACAAAATAAGTCAAGAATACTGATTTTGCTTGTTAATGATGATGTTTATTATCAAACACAATTAAGTATACTATATGTTTAATCCAGCACAACTTGACAAGAATGATAGAAAGGACGGTTACTCATCGACTTGTATGTGTATCTATATATACAAGGGATGATCATCAAGATCATACTCAGCAACCTAGAAGCCAAAAACTGTCAAAGAAGACGAATAAAGGCCTATGACAACATTAATGCACATTTAAGAGAACACATTATTTACCCTTTAATTAGCTGCAATATGGATCCTGTCCTTCCAAGTACTAAAGACAAGTGTACATATAGGAAAAGGCGGTCATATTTTTTGTTCTTAAAGTATGTGCTGCGTCTATCAAACCTAAAATGGGATTGCAGAAGTAGTAAATGTTCAGCACATTATATTCGTCAAATTAGGTCGTTTAACTTTCCTTTATGGCTATCACTCTATAAAACTGACTATTCTAAGAATTGGTCAATGAGTTGAATCATGAAACTAAATCTCCAGCCTCACAAGTTGGAGCTAGGTTTACATGACCCCTGCAGCTTTTAGTATTTTCTTGGAGCCTGTAAGAAGATGAAGAATAGAATCAATAAAATAGCTGAAGAAAGTATGCAGTCAATACAATTTTCTTACAAGTATGACATTACTTAATGTAGATTTCCTGCATGGAGAGTAGCAGTTCTTGCCAGCCTGGTCAACATGGAATGCAGTCCCTTCACATAGGATGTAAGTGATGGAACCAAGGGCTTATAGGCCTGACAAGCCTCCTTAATTCTTGAATAATAAGACTGATATATAGCTTGTCTATGAATGGGAGATATTTCCATTTTGGTCTCTCTTTCTCTAGCCATAGCATCAGTCATAGCAGTAACATCCTTCGACAACACAGATTCAAGTGGAAGGAAGAGTTGAATGTTAATGGAGAAAACAATCATATCCAGCAGCAACATTGTTTATCACAGAAATGGAGAAAGAATTAAACAAGAACTAATCTTAGTAGTTGAATTCAAAAAGACTTCTAACAAACAACTAATGATAGGAGTATATATCATACAAGCCACATGTATACAAGTAATGTTACACAAAATATAACAATGAGTAATAGTGCTTATCTGCTTATTACTAAATCCATACTATAGACACTATATCTACACACGCTACAATGCCTTTATCAGAATATTGATAAAAATATATTATGAATCATTGAGAGTAATAGGATAAACGAACCTTTAAGTCACTGAAAGTACTTGTAGCAGTAAAGCGCACAGAAATTGGGAAAAAGGCTGAAGAATCTGCTGGAGGAACAACAAACTCCATTGATACAATGCCCAGTGTTTCAACAATACCATAAACCAGATCAACATCCTCATTCAGATTACATGAAAGATTACTAAGATTACCATAAAAGACAATTCATATAAGCTTACCTGCGGTTTGAATTATCTATGAGAAGTATGGACCACTCCAAAATAGAATTTCTTGAGTCATACCTGCAATTAAAGAAAAGGTAAAGATTCAAACCCACATACACTAAAAGAGCATATGATTGCAGGTGCAATACAGATGTACATATAAGATATCATGATACATGATCTTAATACGCAGTTCAAAAAATCCTGTTTCCTACAAAAAAATCTTGATTAGTTCTCTAGCTGAACCCCCAAATACAGCTCCCACAGCAGCACCAATCATCAAACTTGGTGCATAAAGGCTCAGATAGTGTGTTCCCAACAAGAAATGCCTCAAAGCCAGTGGGTGGTATAGTTTTGTAACCTACAAAAAGAGACAGATGGATGTTGAATCCAGAATATTTTTAATGGATTGCAGACAATGCTTCAACAATTATGTGAAAAAACAATCAGACAATTTATCGGTTTACCTCGCGAATGGTGAAGAAGTTATTCAGTTATTTTGACATTTTCTCATCGTTTGTTGTAACAAACCCACTATGCATCCAATAACTCACATTGCTCTCTGGGTATTTATTATGTGTTTACCTCCTTCAGTCAGGTATGGTATATGTCTCTAATATCAGTCTTTCTCCATGCATGCAAGTCAAAAATATTCATTCCATATGCCCACACACATTCATCTGGATTCATCTTCTTTGATATGAGTGGATGAGAAAAGTTGAAGTAATTCCTCAATCGCTTAGACATTACCCACTCATCTTCACCTTTACAGGTTTCAACAGCTCCATTGACCTTTCCACCCTGTTCAATTTCCCAGAGAGGAGACAAATCACGCTAAATTACAACATCATCATCTAAGAAAACCACTTTGTCAAGGTTGGGGAAGAGTTGTACCATAAGTATAACAAAGTCAGCACTATATTTAACAAGAAAAGAAAAGAGAAAGAAAAAGAGCTTCATAAAGAAAGCAAAATACTAGATGGAATAAACCAAAACTTTCAACGTTGGAATTCTCACGAAAACTTTCCTTACTCTCACTAACAGAACTAGAGTATGATAAGCTATGTCTGCAGTCACTGTAAGATAAACTAAAGTTATTGAGCTTACTTTTCTTTATTAATATTATTATTGTTAATAAGTTGAGCTTGCTTTATTATCAACTGTGTTGAAACCAAGTTGGATGCAAATGTCCGTGGAGTAGTGTCACTAAGATTGGCCCCTGCGACATGATTCCCGTGGTAGTAATTCTGAATTCCAAAATGGCAATATGTGTTTCAAGGATAGGATCAAGGGAAAACGAATTATGACTTTAGACCACATTATTATTAAATAAAGTGATAGAACTGGAATTTAAATGTTTAAGCAAGATAATCTTAAAAATTTTGTTGAGGCTTGCAAATGCTGTCCTACAAACTCAAAGGTATCTTCACTGCAATTTTCAAACTGACAGTAAGTTGCACATTTAATATGAACCTGATAAAGGGGTTAGTGACTGTAATTTAACAAGACCAAAATAATAACATTATAAATTATCTAACCAAATCTAAATCAACTGCGGAATACTAAAAAACTTGAAACCAAAATAAAGTCATCCACAAGTTTTTATATTCAACCTTATCTCTTATTTCCTTTTACCTGGTATGAAAAATAGCAGCATAGAAACTTCATAAAACATCAAAAGCTCAAAATAACAGTAAGACCCGCAATTGATACAATCTATAAACAGAACACGACACCAATATATTATAATCTTGAATTCACGAGTGAGAGTTAAGTGGAGAATGAGTAAGTGTCTTCAAAGTTAGTTTTTAAAAGTGTTTCTCCTATTTTACAACTGAGGGAGTAATTCGTTCTAACATCAAAATAAAGATCAAATTTTTAACTTCCCTACACTCACTGAACCACCAAACTTATAAAGAAATATTTAGCAATAATAAATCAAAAGGCACCTCTCAGTTGAACCTGATGAGACCGACTTGATATTAATGCCACCATCCTCACCATAAACCCCAATTGGATGCAAATTCGACATAGATATTGAAGAATTCATAGACCTAAACGGCGAATTGGTCTCCAAAACCATAGACTCTAACCCAAAATCTAACAACGTATTCTTAGCCTCCTCGTCAATACTCAAACTTTCACCCTGAGCTTCCATTGAATAATCTGAAAGGCCCAACCCTTCAAAACCCTTCAACCCGTTACCAATACCCGCACCAGCAGACTTCCCTCTCTGGATTAACACGTGCTCTTCAGTGCATCGGAGAACCAAGACTCTGATTTTGGGTTGAGGAGTATGGTACCGACTGATTTGGCCTTTATAGGGAAGAGGAAAAAATCTGATGCCGGAGGGTGTAAGGGTAGAGGATGGGACAATGGGCTGAGATGAAAGAAGACCGACGAAGATATTCAAAACCACTATGCAAATCTAACCCACAGTTTCGTGCTTTCAGGTCTGGGTTGAGCGAGACGGGGAGATAGTTAGGTTAGGGATGACTGTGGAAGATGAGTTTGGGGATAAGGGGTGGGTATCGGCCTTCTATAGTGGTGAAATAAGTAAAAGTTGTGTAAATATAGGGGCTAAGGGAATGTTTGATAAAAACTGAATGAGCTGAATTTGAATATGAATGAGTTAAATTTAAATCTAAATAAAAAAAGTGATTTGATAATTGACATGTCTGAAACATTCGAATGATAAAATTTTATTTATTTTATCCCTCTGAAAAATTCAAAACTGTTATAAATTTATTTTATATTACATAATATAATAGTTAATATTTTTTTAAGTTTTTTATTTCATTCAGCTACTCATTCAGCCATTCAGTTAAAAAAATCTGACTTAGTCATTCAGCTCGTTCATCTTACCGATTCAGTCATTCAGATCAAAACAAACGCACTAACTGTTTCAGTCATTCAACCATTCAGCTCTATTTAGGTCTAAACAAACAACCCCTAAATCTTAGTTTTGCCGATTATATATTATAAGTTCATTCGATCAATTATATAGTAAGCTAAACCTTTGAATTGATCAAGTGTAGATTTATTTATTTATGATGGGAGGACAATGGAGGGGAGCCAGGACTGGGGGAGAAGAAAAGGGATGTGCACAGTTAATTTAATTCCTTTCCTAATCTTTCAAGTTTTGTTTTATTTATTTTTAAATAATTTCCCAATTAGCTTTCATAGTTAAATTTTTATTTTAACTTAACAACTCATATCACATTATATGAATTATTATCATCGATCCATAAGTACAATATTCAAATATAATATATATTGTTTATTATATTATGCTTATTTTACGTAATATTAAAAAAAATATTACTCACACCTTTGTATGAAAATTATATTTTCCATAGTAATGATTTGTATTAAAATAATTCTATATTAAAATTATTTTAATACCTCTTTCTTAAATAAAATTTCTAATAATTAATATTAGAAATTAATATTAAAAATTATTCTTAATTGATCGTCTCTTTTGTGAAAGATTTAGTTTGTAACAAATCATGCAATAAAAATATATTCATATATATATATATATATATATATATATATATATATTTATCACACATACGTATTATACCGCACATAGTCACTTATTTTGTATCACATATTCAATACAGTATATATTAAAAAAAAAATATTAGTAAATTCTTATTTTAATATATACTGAACATTTGGACTATTATATTATATTTTGTCAACACTATAAATGCATACATAACTTATAGAGCAGCCTTATGAATTTAAGTCTCCTGATACGCGAAATCACTACTCTCATTTTTTTTTTCTTCAATAAAGAAGAATCATTCTATGATGTCGATTCACTACACTTACTAATCAAATCTATAAAGTTTCTTCGTCAAAGATTTAAACCAAATAGTGATTTAAATTATTAAAATTGTACAAGATCATCAACAACAATAGCAACCATCAACAACAATGACATGAAATCATTTCAAAATCGTAGTTGTTCAATTAGAACAACTATTAATCAATTCAAATCAAAATCTAGAAACATACCTAAAATGTCAAATAATTTATGCCTTCAAATTGGGATTATTGAAAATTGATAATGGAGGTTCTTGACTAAATGGAGGCTGCCAATGATAAAAGAAAGACCGGTGACGTCGCTTGGATACAAATTTGTTTGGGAAAATTTTTGCCTTCATATAAAAATGTGACGTCATTGCGTACTTTTTCACTAAATATAAGGATTTATGACGAACCATTTTTGTCACTTATCTACTCATCTAATTAGTGACGTACTATTATCTCGTCATATAAAATTGGTATTTGTGACAATACAAATTGTCATAATTAGTAATTTTTTCGTCCTTAAAATTTTTCCTCGAAAATTTTTCAGAAATTTTTTGCCTCCAAATAAAATTATGACGATATTACGTACGTTGTCACTAAATATAAGAATTTATGATGAACAATTTTTGTCACTTTTCCACTCAACTAATTAGTAACAAACTATTATCTCGTCATATAAAATTGGTATTTATGACAATACAAATTGTCATAAATTATTATTTTTTCGTCATTAAAAAATTTCCCTCCAAAATTTTGCCTCCGAATAAAATTATGACGAATTTGTATTTGGCGTCACTAAATGTGAACATTAGTGAAGAAAATACATTGTCACTAAATTTTATAAATAATTAATGACAAACTATTATGTTGTCATTGAAAGAAATATTTTGTGACAATAAATATTGTCATCAATTATTACAAAATGTCACTAAAAGGTTCCTCCAAAATTTTGGTACGAAATTATACCTCCAAAATAACTTGTGACGAAATTTTGTTAATCGTCATCAAATGTGTAAATTAGTGACGATATAAATGATTAATAGTAACAAAAGTAAAAGTCGTCACAAAAGCAAAAGTTTTAGTGACGATTATGAATTCCGTAATTATTAATTAACAAATTGTGACAAAATTTTATGCGTGGCAAAATTTTTTATCATAAAATGTGTGATTTCTTGTAGTGTTTCTTGGTTATGGTTTATACCTTCTATGATCAAATTCTAATTCAAGGCTTTTGATTTGATAGTGGTGTTAGTGGGGCTTTGATTTGGGACTGATATGCTAAGAAATTTCGGAGAGTTGAGCTAGAGAGAGTCAAGGATGAGAGTTGGGCAAAATGAGATAGCAAATGAATTATTTTCTCTCTCCAATCTATATACAGTGCTTGTATACAATTGTTAGGTTTGTAATATTCAAGAACGCAATCAAATTGCATAAAAGTGCGGAAGCGTGTAAAAATCAGAGTTTAAAATTTACAAACCATATACCCGGATCACCCTTTATGCACAATTATTAATTAAACGAAAAGATAAAGAATAAAATCATACCCTTGAAGGTCGAGCTTCCTCAGGTACAAGTTCACCTCCAAATCCTTTCGCGTTCAATCTTGAATCCACCTGGTTTGGTTCCTTCCTTTGATCAACGTTAGCCACCCAAATGTTTGGCCTCTAGAGGTGATCCACCAAGGAAGATAAAGATTCAAGAAT
The DNA here is from genome assembly GCA_020205615.1 of Panax quinquefolius. Classification (NCBI taxonomy): domain Eukaryota; kingdom Viridiplantae; phylum Streptophyta; class Magnoliopsida; order Apiales; family Araliaceae; genus Panax; species Panax quinquefolius. The sequence goes on from CM035152.1 coordinate 41,521,515, forward strand.
ATGGGTATTTGGCTCAAACCCTAGTTTTCTATCTCTATAGAAAAAGGTGTACTCTCCCAACAATTGGAATTATGTTGTATGTTGAAAAAGTCAACAACCCTCACCACCCATAATAAGACTCCTCTTATTTATAGATGTGGGCAACCCATCTTAACAATTAAGGAATTGGGTTTTATTTAATTAATTAAATTCTTATAATTAATTAAGCTCCCTAATCTTATTAGGGATAATTAATTAAACTCTTAATTAATTTAACCTCCTAATCTTATTAGGAATAAATGAGAGTACTTATATTAAATTAATTCCTAAACTCTTTTAGAAATTAAAATAATAATAATTGTAATAATATTAATAAGACTCCTCTTATTAATTTATATTTAATATTTCTAAAATATTAAGCTATTTAATTTATTCTATCACCATAGATTAAATTAAATATACTTAACATATTATTACGATTATGCCATTAACTTCTTAAATAATTATTCTTCCTTTTATGGTGTGACCCTTTAGGTTCTCCATATTAAGGTTATTGTGAATAAATCAATTAGAACAATTCTAATCTTATTTAAATAAATAAATTAAACAATTAATTTATTTAAATAATATTTATTCTACAATAGGATAAGCCTCCTAGCGATCAACGACTTTCCGAGATAATATAGATTTCAACATTAATCATAAAAAGAACCTTTGAGTAAATAGTTACTGTACAATTCAATCCTTCCACCATACAATGTCCCAATTAAATATAAGACATGGAATTCTTGTCAAGTCTTATTTTATTTAATTATATGTATTTCGATCCTTAAATGCACAACTCAAATAATGCAAATTAGAAACTCCTTTCTAATTTCATTACGCCGCCAAGGACTCATTGGGTTGTCATTTATCGAATCACATAGGACATTTCTCTTTTTATTATTAAGTGGTAGATTCTTTATTGATCATACATTATCTCCATGTACAACTTATTATACCCAAGCATACCCTTTGATATACCCTAAGGGTCTTAAGGAATAAGTCAAAGTATAACTCATCATACACAAGATACTATGATGATCTCAAGTCCAAGGATCACTTGTACTACTATCACTACAGAATTCCTATTGACAGCAAATAAAACTCCATTAGGTATTCCTTAGCGAGCCACGCTCAAATGAACTTATTCTCTAATAAGCACCTACATACTTGCTTAGTGTCTCCACACAAATGATCATGAGATCAATCATCCTCATCCAATGAGTAAGCAACGCGTATGTACCCAATCTATCCGGATTCACTAATCCCCAATTTAGTAATCCAACGATTGGGAACTATTTTAGTTTTAAGCTTTCTAAGAATTTAGATCTCATTAGAATGATCATCATCATTATTCTAAAAGCATTGCTTAAAACTATGGGTTTATCACATATTATAAAACAAAGATCATGTAGATAATTAAAAGCCTTTAATAAATTAATACTTTTATTAATAAATGAATAAGATTGTTACAAAGTATATGCTTTATCATCAAACATGATTGGCTTGTGTGCATACTACTTTCAATCTCCCACTTGCATTAAAGCCAATCGTTATGGTATCTCATACTCTTTCTTCTAAGTGACGATTATCCTGCGCCGTTGGATAAGCTTTAGTTAATGGATATGTAATGTTGTTCTTGAGAGTCCACTATCTCTATAGTGATTTCCCATCTTTCAATGATTCTAATAATCAAATGAAAGTGCCACAACACATGTTTAGATCCAAGATGAGACTTAGGAACTATTCCTAGTTCGTAATGAACTTTTAATCCAAACAATCAACTTGCAGCCTTCATTTATAGCTATTTACTTTGTCTTTATCACTAAACCAAAGAACTCTTTCTTTGTTTGGAACCTTTCCAGCTTTATCGCACCATTTATTCAAGGTAACCCTTTACCTTAAAGTGGATTTTTTCATCATCTTGGTCTGTCTTCGAAAAACTTGAGTCCGTTAAGCCCTCTAGTTTTAATTCAGATCCACCATGTATGCTCACATCTTTAGTGCTTGGGTTAAGAACTTTAAGATGTTTTTCAACGACTCATAGTGAACTTCTCCGAATATGGACCGATCAACATCGGGTCTCGTATATTTCATTGCATACATGATTGTCCACTCATGCGACCTCTCTTTTCGTGAGTCCGTGGGGACTATTAAGAGATACACTCCATGGCTCATCAACATGAGACATCTCTTTGAGTTTGCCATGCTAAACGACTTTTAGCATCAAATGAATATATCGTTCCTTGGGTTAAGTCGAGCATCCTCTTAAATCTATCTATATAGATTTTATCCCCAATTAAGATACTCTTCCCAAACCATTCATGGAGGAATGTTTAGACAACTTTATCTTTCTTGATTGTAGCATTGGTATGTCATTCCTTATCCGTAGTATATCAACATATAATACTAGGAATGTCACGATGCTCCTAATGACCCTTTTGTACATACTAGGTTCATTCTTATTTTGATAAAATCAAACTCTTTTGATTTGTTTCATCAAAACGAATGTTCCATTTTGAGAATATTGCTTCAATCAATTTCTCTGAGTGTCTACAACTCTTAACTCATCGTATGTAACTGGATCATCATCTTCTATGATGCGTACCTCATCATCATCATCTATGATGAATCCATACCTCCTAGGTATCTTCGGTACTATTCTAGATTTACGATTGATCTTGCCATGGTACAATAGGTCTATCTACAGGTTCCTCTTATTTGACTTATAGTGTTTTGTGGTTCTTGAACTTTTCAAGATCTATTATCCTCCCACTAGCCCTTTCAATGATAAATGCCTTTATCTTAGAAGGCAGCGTGTTTCGTAACAAACACCTTTTGCTAAGTAGAATTATAGAACATATACCCTAAACTTACTTTAGGATGTCCCACAAATCGACACTTGTCAAATCTTGTCCCAAGCTTATCCTTTTGAAACCTTTTCACATAAGTTGGAACCCCTTATCTTAACATACTTAAGATTAGGAATCCTCCCTGTCCATAACTTTTATGGAGTCTTGGGGCCGGATTTTGAGGTTACCATTTTCGTGAGATATGCTGACCATTTCTAGGACATTATCCCAGAAGGATACTGGAATGTCAGTAAAATCATTATGAACCGCACCATGTCCAACAAGGTACGATTTTTCATTCAGATACATCAATCAATTATTGCATATCAGGATGTGTCCATTATGAGAAAACTATTTGAGATGATCTAGAAACTTATTGCACAAGTATTTATCCTTGATCTAATCAAAGAATCTTAATACTTTGCCAATTTGTTTCACTTCAATTCTTTGAACCTTTCAAATAATTCACACTTGTATTTCAACAAATACATACATTCAACTCTTTGAATGATCATCTCATTTTCTTATACTAATTTGTTCAATATGCAAAATTATTTTCATGTAAGTCAAGTATACAAAATTTATTAAGTAATATTAGGTTCTATACAAAACATTATTATTATAAATAGAACAACAATTATTCTTTATTATAATACCAAAGTTTTCATTGTCCAACAATAAAATGGAAATAATATTTTTAACAAGAACTGGAATACAATAACAACTTATTGACTTAATAGATTTGCCCGTAGCGATCTTAAACTATAAGTTTCTATAGCTAATGCAAAGAACCTTTGCTTCATTTTCCACACATAGGATTACTTATCTTTGTTTAACTTTCACTTACGCTTGGTCCCTTCATAAATCTATATTTATGATAACCAAAGTCGATATCCAATATCCAAGTAGAATCTTGACTTAAAGAAAATTTATTTTAAATCTTGAACAAAAAATCGATTATAACCAAAACTTCACTAAGCTTTTTGGTTAGCCTCTCGCAAGATGCTTCTCGCAGATTTCTTTCCGGTGTCGTGCTTATTGTAGTGGAAGCAAACTCTTTTGCTATCCGTGACGTCGATTTTGTTCTTATTATCCTTTGTTTTTGCCCTTTCTATTTATACCTTCTTGAATCGGTTCTTCTTTTCGAGAAGATCCTTTGGCCCCTACCAAGAAGACTTGGTCTTTCTTGGGTTGAAAGTGACTCTCAACATTTTTTAATATGTTAAGCAAATCGGTGAGGCCGATATCTAGCTTGTTCATATGAAAATTCACAACAATTGTGAAAGGAGTCCCGGGTGAGTGCAAGATCAAATCTTGGCTCAACTCTCCATCCATGACAAAACCCGTTGTCTAATTGATCAATCAAATTGATTATGTTAAGAACTTTTGTCTCGCACTATAGTGCCATTGGCCATTCTAGATCGGAAGAGCTCCTTAGATATCGATATCTATCACCCCACTTTCCTCACCATCAACTACTTGATGTGCGGGAATATAGTAGGAGCATCCATAGTTTCATCGCCGACGCCCAAGCTCGTTACTTTCATGGATGCGAGCATTATGCATCGAGCCAATTGTGCATCATCTTGCCACTTTCTAAAAGTAGCAATCTCTTCCTCAGAGGCATTATTCGCAACCATTCATAGGATAAAGCGTATTAAGGACATAAGATAGCTTTTTCACCATGAGAATTTTCTCAATTTCCTTAACCAATCCGTTTAATTTGGTTAGGTTAATTTAACATCTAATATGCTTCATAAATGATAGTAATTTTATACATTGTAAAATTTTGTAAATGAATTTGTAATTAACAACATTTTAACATACATTCTATTATTAATTACCAAAATAAATTAGGTCTTGTTTTAAATTGGTATCTCTCACTATTTTCTTCAAACTATATTACCTCACTTATATAGTTAAGCAAAATCTAATTAAAGATTTGCTAGTGAGAATAAGGATCCCATTTCAAATGTATATAGCCTTGTGGTGACACAACAAACTATATATAAATAAATAGGTAGACAACTTTTGTCAATTACATCAACTATGCAACTCCTTTTTTTTTGCCTCTTAGATTATTTTGATCAAGTGGTGGCACATCCGAATCAAAATTATCCAAGTTAAGTCCGACCTAGCACTCCATATATTCAAAAAGAAAAATATCATCCTTGTGGTGACACAACAAAATAATATTGTTCAATTTTCTTTATAAGCATCAAATGTGATAAATTAACATCTTAAATACTTAATACTTGCCTTGTGGTGACACAACAAACTCATATTAAATATTTAATACTCTATTAATTTTATCATGCTAGAAGGCGACGTTCGATATTCCAAATATCTTTGAACACTTAGGACTTAATATAAAAATTGAGGGGTTTGTTATTAATTTGTCTCATCTTGCTTAGCAAGCATGCATATATATATATATAAAATACGCGTCATATTAATTAACATGTGAAGCATGTTTGCATAATATATAATATATATAGTATAAGCATGCACATATAGAATACTATATTCTACCCGGATTGATTATGGACTTTTATTCTAGTTTGGTTCACTAGAGCCACCAAGTGAACCAAAAGGTCAAACCCTAGGGGTGCAAGAAATAATATTTAAATATAACTATTACATTTAAACCCGGGCTCCATTACAAACGGGTCTTCAAGCGCTTCTTGTCCCTTGATCTCTAATTCTTCAAAATTAATTCTAACTATTCCTATTACAAAACTATTTAAAATAAATAGAAACCTTGATCAGCAGTCAAGGGGAAGTACATAGGAGGGAGAAAGAATTTACATTAAGAAAAAATTAGAGAAGACGAGGTACGCAGACCCCATTTAATAAAACCCATACATTCATGCATCCAACTAAAATAAAATCCAATCATATTGGTCAATAGTCCATAATCAATCCCATTTATTATCATACACATCACCATATGCATCAATAAATAACATTCATCTCATGAATAATAAACATTTAATATATATATTGATATCATTTAATGGGCAAATTTAGTTAGTATAAAATCTATTTTTGAATTAAAATAAACTCCTTTATTTAAATCCAAATTTAAATTAAAATAAAACTATTTTATTTTAATTTATTCAATTTTGAATAAAATAAACTATTTTATTTTAATCAAAATTTTAATCAAAATAAACTCCTTTATTTTAATTAATTATGGAATCCAATTCCATGTAATAAAAAAATAAAATCTTTAATTAAAATAAACTCTTTTATTTTAATTAATTATGGAATCCAATTCCATGTAAAAAAAAAATCTTTTATTAAGGAAACACGGATATTCTTTCCTATTCACAAATAAACTCCTTTATTTTGAATAATATGAAATCTTATTTCATATTTAAATAAACTCCTTTATTTAAGGAAATTATGATTCTCTTCCTATTCACAAATAAACTCTTTTATTTTAAATAATATGAAATCTTTTTTCATATCTAAACAAACTCCTTTATTTAAGGAAAGATGGATTTACTTTCCTATTCACAAATAAACTCCTTTATTTTAGGAAAAATAAAATCCAATTTCAACTCCAATTAGTTATTATGGAATCCAATTCCAACTCTAATTAGTTAAGATGAAATTCTAATTTTAAAATTAAAATAAACCTATTATTTTAATTATAAAATTATTGAGAATAATATATATATATATATATATATATATATTTAACTGTTAACATATTATATTACATAATATATATATCCGAATGTTCCCTTTTCAAAAAAAAAAAAAATTGATTGCTGCCGGTTTTTGGTATCCATGAAATCCTGTATTTCCGTTGCTGTCATTTCAAAAAAAAAAAAATTTGCATGCCATCATTAACAATCATTGGCCATCATTGGCCAATCATCCCATCATTAGCCATCATTACCTTGATTTCCGCGCCCCTTGAATTCCGTGCAGGACCACTAATTTCCTTTAACATGATCTGCTAACTTGAATTCCGTGATTTTCTTGTTAACCCTTTTTTTTTTCAAGTCTGTCAGCGATCACGCACTGATTTCGCATGTCTTTTTTTTTTTTTTTTTTTTTTTTTTAATTTAAATTTTATACAATAAAATTATACCCAATTAAATTATTCTAAACACATATCAATATACATATCAAATTAAAACAATTAATAATTCGCATAAAGGTTTGGCTTTGATACCACTGTTAGGTTTGTAATATTCAAGAACGCAATCAAATTGCATAAAAGTGCAGAAGCGTGTAAAAATCAGAGTTTAAAATTTACAAATCATATACCCGGATCACCCTTTATGCACAATTATTAATTAAACGAAAAGATAAAGAATAAAATCATACCCTTGAAGATCGAGCTTCCTCAGGTACAAGTTCACCTCCAAATCCTTTCGCGTTCAATCTTGAATCCACCTAGTTTGGTTCCTTCCTTTGATCAACGTTAGCCACCCAAATGTTTGGCCTCTAGAGGTGATCCACCAAGGAAGATAAAGATTCAAGAAGATGGGTATTTGGCTCAAACCCTAGTTTTCTATCTCTATAGAAAAAGGTGTACTCTCCCAATAATTGGAATTATGTTGTATGTTGAAAAAGTCAACAACCCCCACCACCCATAATAAGACTCCTCTTATTTATAGATGTGGGCAACCCATCTTAACAATTAAGGAATTGGGTTTTATTTAATTAATTAAATTCTTTTAATTAATTAAGCTCCCTAATCTTATTAGGGATAATTAATTAAACTTTTTTAATTAATTTAACCTCCTAATCTTATTAGGAATAAATGAGAGTACTTATATTAAATTAATTCCTAAACTCTTTTAGAAATTAAAATAATAGTAATTGTAATAATATTAATAAGACTCCTCTTATTAATTTATATTTAATATTTCTAAAATATTAAATAATAAATATTAAGCTATTTAATTTATTCTATCACCATAGATTAAATTAAATATACTTAATATATTATTACGATTATGCCATTAACTTCTTAAATAATTATTCTTCCTTTTATGGTGTGACCCTTTAGGTTCTCCATATTAAACCTAAGTTGTGAATAAATCAATTAGAACAATTCTAATCTTATTTAAATAAATAAATTAAACAATTAATTTATTTAAATAATATTTATTCTACAATAAGGATAAGCCTCCCTAGCGATCAACGACTTTCCAGATAATATAGATTTCAACATTAATCATAAAAGAACCTTTGAGTAAATAGTTACCGCATAATTCAATCCTTCCACCATACAATGTCCCAATTAAATATAAGAAATGGAATTATGTCAAGTCTTATTTTATTTAATTATATGTATTTCGATCCTTAAATGCACAACTCCAAATAATGCAAATTAGAAACTCCTTTCTAATTTCATTCTGCCTTGGCCAAGGACTACTGGGTTGTCATTTATCGAATCACATAGGACATTTCTCTTCTTTATTAGAAGTGGTAGATTCTTTATCGATCATACAAGATCTCCATGTACAACTTATTATACCCAAGCATACCCTTTGATATACCCTAAGGGTCTTAAGGAATAAGTCAAAGTATAACTCATCATACACAAGATACTATGATGATCTCAAGTCCAAGGATCACTTGTAGACTACTATCACTACAGAATTCCTAATGACAGCAAATAAAACTCCATTAGGTATTCCTTAGCGAGCCACGCTCAAAGTGAACTTATTCTCTAATAAGCACCTACATACTTGCTTTTAGTGTCTCCACACAAATGATCATGAGATCAATCATCCTCATCCAATGAGCAAGCAACGTATGTATCAATCTATCCGGATTCACTAATCCCCAATTTAGTAATCCAACGATTGGGAACTATTTTAGTTTTAAGCTTTCTAAGAATTTAGATCTCATTAGAATGATCATCATCATTATTCTAAAAGCATTGCTTAAAACTATGGGTTTATCACATATTATAAAATAGCATCATGTAGATAATTAAAAGCCTTTAATAAATTAATACTTTTATTAATAAATGAATAAGATTGTTACAAAGTATATGCTTTATCATCAAACATGATTGGCTTGTGTGCATACTACTTTCAACAATGTATGTTGCTGATATAATTGAATGATTT